>JAJEJO010004482.1:0-116102 GCA_020662805.1 Glaucomys volans
GACCCAAAGGCAGAATCCATATGAAGAGTAAATCCTGTCCTTTTTATAAGCTTTATTTTCCTGTTCCCTCCCTCCTCATTTCTTCCCTTTCTGCCTATGTGACTAGGCCCAGTTTTGCAGGTGAGATGCAAAAGCTGAGAAGCAGATGGGCAGGGGGAGGGCTAAAGTGACAACAGGTAATGTCCCAGTGGATATTAATTAGCAACTCTTTGCCTATAGTTCTCGATAAGGGCAGGTAAATTTGGTAATCAATGGGCTCCGGAGATCTCTGGCATTCCATTCTCCCAAGGGCAGTCTCCAACCTTCAGATTCAGACAACTTTCATGTCCGCTGGATTTGACCCAATTTTATTTCTATGCTAACTGCCTGTCCAATTCTGACTTCAAAATTTCTGTGATATCAGATGTATTATCTCCTTTTTATCTGTAATTTATTTTTCTTGGTTAATGTAGGTTAAGTCTTGTCAAACTTTTTTTTTTCAAAGAAGCAACTATTTGCTTCATTTATCTTTTGCATTGGTTTTTTAGTTTGCATTTATTTCTCCTCTCATCTTTAATATCTCTTTTCCTGTAATAATTTTGAGTTTGGTTGGGTTATGCTTTTCTAAATCCTCAAGTTGCATCATTTAGATTCTTGATTTGAAATCTCTCTACTTTTTTCAATGTGAGCATACATTGATAGAAACTTCCATCTTAGCACTACAATTGCTACATTCTGTAAGATTTGGTATGTTGTGTTTCTGTGTTCATTTATTTTAAGAATTTTTTCTTTTTGATTTCCTTTCTTTTGATTTTCTTGATGATCCACTGTTCATTCCTGTTTTGTCAGTCTCCATATGCATTTGCATAATTTATAATATTTTTTGTTCTTGACTTCTAATTTTATTCTATTGTGATCTGAAAAGTTTCAGAGTAGAATTTCATTTTTTTTTAATTTGTTAAGACTTGTTTTCTAACCTAATGATATAGGCTTATCTAGAGAAAACTCCATGCACCAATGAAAAACTGACTATATTACAGCTGTTAGATGAAAAGTTCTGGAAATACCTGATAAGTCCATGTGATCTGTAGTATACTTTGACCTTGACGCTTGTTGGTTTGTTCGTGTGTGTGTGTGTGCATGCACATTTTATGGGAAGGGCCTGAACAATCTATCCATTGGTGAGAGTGGGTTGAAAACCCCCTATTATTGTGTTGGAGCCTAACTCTCCTTTTAGATTTAATAGTGTTTGTTTTATAAAATTGGGTGCTCTGATGTTAGGTGCATATAAATTTATAATTGTTAAATCTTCTTGTTGAATTGATCCTTTGATCAATTATATAGTGATCTTGTTTGCCCATTCATACTCTTTTTATGTGTCTTTACTGATGAAGTGAGCTTCTAATAGATGGCATATTGTTATATTTTGGTGCTTGTATTTTGCATTTTTTGTTTGTTTTGCTTTGTTTTTGTTTTTAACCCATTAACTCAGTTTGTATCTTTGTATCTTTTTATTGGGGAAAATTTACTTTCAGAGTTATTATTGCAAAGGATGGCCTTATGCCTGTCATTTTGTTGATTTTCATTTAGCTGTTTCCAGTAGTTTTAGTTCTTTTCTCCTTCTCTTGTTCATCTTTGTGGTTTGATGGTTTATTGTATTGATAATGTTTGATTCTTATATATTTATTTTTGTTTATGTACTCTCATAGTGAGATTTATACTTTCTTGTGCTTTCTTAATGGTAATTATCTTTCTTTTACTTCTGGATATAGGATTGCCTTAAACATCTTTTGTAAGGTTGATCTGTCAGTGGTAAATTAGTTTTTGCTTGCTTGGAAGGTTTTTATTTCCTCTTCTCTTAAGGGTAACCTTGCTAGGTATAGTAATCTTGATTGGCACCTTTTTTCTTTTAGGACATTGAATGTTATTCCATTCCCTCCTGGACTTTCTGCTAAGAAATCTGCTATTAGTATAATGGGGATACACTTAAATGTGATCTGTTGCAATTCTCTCACTGATTTTAAAATTCTTCATCTTGTATTTTTGGATAGTTTGATTATCAAATGCTGTGGTAAAGATCTTTTCTGGTAATGTCTATTTGTCATCCATGTCTCCTGTACATGGATGACCATGCAGGTATTTACTAATTTAATGGTGTCCTAATGATGTTCAATTTTCTCTCTCTCTCTCTGTATGACTGGTGTATTTCAAAAGATCTGTCTTCAAGTTCCAACTTTAGTTCTTTTGCTGATCTAGCCTGTTATCAAAGCTTTCAATTAAATTTTAATTTGGCTGCCGTGGATGCTGCAGATACTGCCGCTGAGCACAGGGGTCTTCTTTAGTGGGCAGGGGACAGCTGCCAGAGGCTGCTGCCCCGGGTGCCCAGAGGTCTTTTCTCTAGGCACGGCTGATGCTGTTGATTCTGTTGCAGTCACTGTCACCCGGAGGTCTGTTGTCCTGGACACCACGTTGGATGCCTGACTGTCATTTACACTGCTGCTGCTGCTGCTACTGCTGACACCACTGCTGCTCCCTGGAGGTCACCTGGAGGTCTTCTCTCTGGATACTGCTGCAGCTGCAGCCACAGCTGACATCGCACTCACTGCTGCTGCAGTCCCTCCACCTGCTGCCAACACCACTGATGACTGAAGTCGCTGCTGACCCCCGGCCTGCTGCTGACTCCTGCTACTACCACTTCTACCACTGCCCAGAGGTCTACTTCCAGAGAGACTCCAGGTTTGGTTGAGATGCCAGCCAGAGCCTGGGGTTTTTTTGGGTGCTGGTGGGTTTGCTGCCATTGCCATCCTAGGAGGCAGATGCACCTGTCTGGAGACACTGACCAGAACCAGGAGGTTCAGTATCGGGGTGCCTACAGGTTTGTCTGCACATGGGTCTTTCTCCTGGGAGTGCAGGTTGCCACCATCTAGTTACTCTCTCTCAGGTTTGCTCATCCCTGTGGTCACTCTCAATTCCAGTGCCATTGAAATCTTGGGATTGCAATGTGGCTGAACCCAGGATATCTGAGTTCCAGATTGGTGGGATAGTGACTGGGTCTGCCAGAGCCTGTCTGGGTCAGGCAATCTTGTGGGAAGTCAGAGACAGGGCTGAGAAACTTTTGGATGTGGCAGAGACAGTTGTTCAATTTTCTACCGAGAGATTTATTCTATCTTTATTTTTTTCTTCTCTGGCATCGCTCTCCACCATATTTGGAGCATGGGTTTTTTTGTGCATCAGTTTGTTGAAGATGGTGATATATGCATGGTGTTGTGCAGTTTGCTGTGTGTTTGTATTTTTTTAATTTTTTTCTCTTTATATGTATTCTTCCTCTTCTCTATCTTCCTAGATTCCCTTTCTACCTTTTCTCCACCTAACAGCCAGTTTTTGTTGGTTCCTCTTCCACTCTACCTGTGGATTATTGCTTCTGGCTTCTCTCTTTCTCCCTCACGAATACCACGTCCTGAACTGTTTCTATTCTTTCTTTGCACACTCTTTGAGATTGTAAATCTGTTTGGCAAATTTTCTTTCTTATTGTGGACAGTGATTGAACTCATCTTTCCCTTTTATAGAAAAAGGGCAGTGGATGCCTTGCTGGGAGCTATTAGATTTGAGACTCTATATTTTTGCGCTGGGTGCTATTGATATTGGTCTTCCTTGTAAAAGTGGGATACTGGAAATCTTCAGTGACAATACAAGTCTACAGGGTAGAATCAGTATTGCCTCAGATCCATACAACTATATGGGAAAACCTAAGTAACATGAAAAAACAAGGGAACAAAATGCCATAAACAAACCAAGATGCTGCAAGAAGAGAAGCCACTGACAACAAAATAGAAGAAATGTCTAAGAAGGAGTTTAGAATGTACATAGTTTATCTGATCTGCAAAGTAAAGGATGGTATAAAGAGTGAAACCAAAGAGAAAATACAGGAAGTGAAAGATCACTTGAATAAAGAGTTAGAGATAGTGAATAAAAAGCAAGCAGAAATCCTTGAAATGAAGGAATCAATAAATCAAATTATAAATTCAATGGAAAGCATCATCAACAGACTATACCATTTGGAAGACAGAACCTCATACAATGAAGACCAAATATTTAATATTGAAAATAAAGTTGACCATGAAGAGAAGATGGTAAAAATCCATGAACAGAAATTCCTAGAATTAGGGGATAGCATGAAAAGACCAAATTTAAGAGTTATTGGGATAGATTAAGGAGCAGAGATAGAAACCAAAGGAATGAACAATCCTTTCAATGACATAATATCAGAAAATTTCCCAAACCTAGAGAATGAAATGGGAAATCAAACACAGGAGGCTTACAGGACCCCAAATGTACAAAACTACAGCAGACCCACACCAAGACACATTATAATAAAAATGACTACAATATAGAATAAGGATAAAATCTTAAAGGCCATGAGAGAGGAAAAGCCAAATATGTATAGGGGAAAACCAATTTGGATCTCAACTGGTTTCTCAACCCAGACCTTCAAAGCTCATGGAACAACATATTTCCTGCTCTGAAAGAAAATGAATGCCAACCAAGAATTTTATATCCAGGAAAATTAAATTTCAGAGTTGAAGATGAAATAAACACCTTCCATGATAAACAAAAGTTAAAAGAATTCACATTAGAAAGCCTGCACTACAGAACATTCTCAATAAAATATTGCATGAGGATGAAGTGAAAAAAAAAAAGTGAAAACCAGCAAAGGGAGAAACTACACTAAAGGAATAGTCAAAAGAGACACTAAATCAAATTAAAAGCCAGAAGTAAACCAAAATGACCGGGAACACAAGTCATATTCAGTAATAACCTTGAATATTAATGGCCTAAATTCATCAATCAAAAAACATAGACTAGCAGAGTGTATTTAAAAACTAGATCCAATAATATGCTGTCTCCAAGAGACTCACCTCATAGGCAAAACATCAACAGACTGAAGGTGAAAGGATGGGAAAAAACATATTCGCATGGATCTCATAAACAAGCAGGGACTTCTAAGCTCTTATCAGATAAAGTGGACTTCAAGTCAAAGTTAATCAGAAGGGCCAAAGAAGGTCATTTCATTCTATTGAGGGAATTATACAACAGCAAGACATAACGATTGTAAATATTTATGACCCAAACAATGGAGCATTTTTATCATCAAATCCTTCTCACTTTCAAGAATCAAGTAATCACAACACAATAATATTGGGTGACTTAACATACCTCTCTCACTACTGGACAGATCTTCTAAACAAAAACTAAATAAAAAATATAGAATTAAATAATACAACCAATAATTTAGACTTAACAGACATATATAGAATATTTTATCCATCAATGAGTGAGTACACTTTTTTTCTTGGCAGCACATGAATCCTTCTCTAAAATAGACCATATCTTATGCCACAAAGCAACTCTTAGTAAATATAAAAAAATGGAGATAATACCCTGCATTCTATCAGATCATAATGGAATGAAATTAGAAATCAATGATAAAATAAAAGATAGAAGCTACTCTCACACATGGAGACTAAATAATACACTACAGAATGATGAATGGATAGTAGAAGAAATCAAGGATGAAATGAAAAAGTATTTAGAGGTAAATGAGAATACCGATACAACATACCAAAATCTTTGGTATACTATAAAGGTAGTACTAAGAGAAAAGTTCATTGCATTGAGCTCATTTAGTAAAAGAAAAAAAAGTCAACAAACAAATGATCTAACATTACATCTCAAAGCCCTAGAAAAAGAACAAATCAATACCAAAAACAGTAGAAGACAGGCAATAATTAAAATCAAAGCTAAAATCAATGAAATTGAAACAAAAGAAACAATTGAAAAAATTGACAAAACAAAAAGTTGGTTCTTTGAAAAAAATCAATAAAATTGAGAAACTCCTAGCCACATTAACAAACAAAAAATTAGAGAAAACCCAAATTATTAAAATATGTGATGAAAAAGAAAATATCACAATGGACACAACTGAAATACAGAAGACAATTAGAAACTATTATGAAATTTATATTCCAATGAAATAGAAAATATTGAAGACATTGACAAATTTCTAGAGACATATGACCTACCTAAACTGAATCAGGAGGTCATACATGATTTAAATAACAATTTCAAGTAATGAAATAGGAAATGTCATTAAAAGCTTACCATTTAAGAAAAGCCCTGGACCAGACAGACTCTCAGCTGAGTTCTATAAGATCTTCAAAGAGGAATTGATTATTCCATGAAATAGAAATCATTATTCCATGAAATAAAAAAGGAAAGAACCCTTCCAAACTCATTCTATGAGGCTACTATCACCCTGATACCAAACCAGACAAAGATCTATCAAGGAAAGAAAACTTCAGACCTTGTGAACATAGATGCAAAAATTCTCAATAAAATTCTGGCAACTTGCAAACAAAAATGTTATAAAAAGATAGTGCATCATGATCAAATGGGGTTCATCCCAGGGATGCAGTGTTAGCTCAACATATAGAAATCAACGAATGTAATTCATCATATCAATAGACTTAAAAACAAGAATCATATGATCATCTCAACAGATGCAGAAAAAGCATTTGACAAAATGCAACACCCCTTCATGTTCAAAACACTAGAAAAACTAGGGATAGTAGGCACATACCTCAATATCATATAAGCCATATATGCCAATCCCAAGGCCAACATAATTCTAAATGAAGAAGATTGAAAGCATTCCCTCTAAAAACTGGAACAAGATAGGGGTGCCCTCTTTGACCACTTTTATTCAACATTGTCCTTGAAACTCTAGCCAGAGAAATTAGAGAGAAGAAGGAAATTAAAGGTATACAAATAGGTAAAGAAGAACTCAAACCAACACTATTTGCTGATGATTCTATATTTGGAAGATCCAAAAAATTCCACCAAAAACTTCTAAAACTAGTAAATGAATTCAGCAAAGTAGCAGGAAATAAAATCAAAACCCATAAATCAAATGCATTCCTATATATCAGTAATGCATTCACTGAGAGAAATAAAGAACATGACCCCATTCACAATTGCCTCAAAAATAAAATAAAATACTTGGGAGTCAATCTAACAAAAAAGGTGAAATATCTCTACAATGAAAATTATGGAACACTAAAAAAAGAAAGTGATGAAGACCTTAGAAGATGGAAAGACCTCCCACGCTCCTGGATAGGCAGAATTAATATTGTCAAAATGGCCATACTACCAAAAGTGTTATACAAATTTAATGCAATTCCTATTAAAATCCCAATGACATTCTTCACAAAACTAGAGAAAGCAATCATGAAATTCATTTGGAAAAGTAAGAGACCCAGAATAGCCAAAGCAATACTTAGCAAGAAAAGCAAAGTAGGAGGCATCACAATACCAGACCTCAAACTATACTACAGAGTTCTAGAAATAAAAACAGCATGGTATTGGTACCAAAAAAGAGAGGTAGACCAATGGTACAGAATAGAAGACACAGAGACAAAGCCACATAAATACAGGTATCTCATACTAGACAAAAGTGCCAAAAACATTCACTGGAGAAGAGATAGCTTATTCAAAAAATGGTGCTGGGAAAAATGGAAAGCCAATATAACAAATTGAAATTAAACCCTTATCTCTCATCCTGCACAAAACTTAACCCACTGTGTTTCAAAGACTTTGGTACTAGAACAGGGACCCTGTGACTATTAGATGAAAAAGTAGGCCCAAATCTTCACCATGTCAGTCTAGGATCTGACTTCTTTAACTAGACCCCTAAAGCACAAGAAATTAAATCAAGTATCAATAAATGGAATGGATTCAAACTAAAAAGCTTCTTCTCAGCAAAAGAAACAATCAATAAAGTGAAGAGAGAGCCTACAGATTGGGAGAAAATCTTTTCCACATGCCCATCAGATAAAGTGTTAATCTCTAGGATATATAAAAGAACTCAAAAAACTTAACACCAAAAAACCAAATAACCCAATCAATAAATGGGCTAAGGAACTGAGCAGACACTTTATAGAAGAAGATGTACAATCCATCAACAATATATGAAAAAGTGTTCAACATCTCTAGCAATTAGAGAAATGCAAATCAAAACTAAGATTTCACCTCACTTGAATCAGAATGGCAATTATCAAGAATATAAATAACAATAAATGTTGGTGAGGATGTAGGGAAAAGGTACACTCCTTCATTGCTGGTGGGAACATAAACTGGTGCAACCATTATGGAAAGCAGGATAGAGTTCCTCAGAAAACTTGGAATGCAACTACCATTTGACCCAGTTATCCCACTCCTTGGTTTATACTCAAAGAAGTTAATATCAGCATACTACAGTGACACAGCCACATCAATGTTTATAGCAGCTCAATTCACAATAGTTAAACTATGGAACCAACCTAGAGGTCCTTCAACAGATGAATGGATAAAGAAAATGTGGTATATATATATATGTATATATATGATGGAATATTACTCATCTTTAAAGAAGAATGAAATTCTGGCATTTGCTGGTAAATGGATGGAGTTAGAGAGTGTCACGCTAAGTGACATAAATCAAACCCAAAAAACCAACTGTTTTCTCTGATATGCAGATGCTAATTCACATAAGGAGTGTGGGATGGGGAAGAACAGAGTTACTTTATATTAGGTAGAAGGGAGTGAAGGGAGGGGAAGGGATTTGGGGGAAGGAATGATGATACAGTGAAACAGACATTATTACCTCATATACATATATGACTGCATTGCCAACATGATCCTATAATATGTATAATCAGAAAAATGAGAGATTACACTCTATTTGTGTATGATTTATCAAAATGTATAAATACATGCCACTGTCATTTACAACTAATTAGAACAAATAAAATTTAAAAATTATAAAAAATAAAATTTTAATTTGACTCCTTGAGTTTTTCCTAGCCAAGATTTGTTTGGTTAATTTTCAGAATCCCTGTTTGTCTTCGTAATTGGATCTTAGTGAGTATCTCCATACCCCATACTGGGGATTTAACCCAAGGGCACTTTAGCACTAAGCTATATCTCCAACCCTTTTTAATTTTTAACTTTGAGATAGGGTCTCACTAAATTCTCAAGGCTGGCCTTGAACTTGTAGTCCTTTCTGCCTCAGCCTCCTGAGTAACTGGGATTATAGACCTGTGCCACCATACCCAGCTTTCCTTCAGCTTTTTAATCATTCCTTGGACTTCTTTAACAGGCATTTCACCAATTTAAATTTCTTTGTAATCTGTTGCCATGGAGCTAACATATCCTTTTGGAAGCATTATATTATCACTTTCCATATTTCTTGTGCTCCTGTATTTAAAGTTACAAGTGCCTATCATGTCTATTCCTTTTCTGGGTCTATCTTGTCTATTCCTTTTCTGGGGTGGCTTTCTTAGTAAGCAGGTTTCTTCTGAAGGTGTACCTTGGGGTGTTGGTTTGTTTCACAATGTTGGTTTTAATGCTAGCTGCGCACCATAGTGTATATTCTCCATAGTTTCTTTGCTATGATAAATGATTATGGGCACATTGCATACTGTGGTAAAGTCAGAGAAACCTACTGTTTCTGTGAGGACACTAGTAGTTCAGGCAGGTGAGATGTAGACAGCAATGGGTGGGGTGCTTACTGTGTGGAATGGGTGGCCCCATCCAATGATGGGTTTTTCCTCAGGTACTGTTGGGTTAGGTACTCTTCTACTAGCAAGGGGCTTTGCATTGGTGGTCCCAGCAGAAGTAAGGGGCTTGAAGCACTTGTTCTCCAACTAGGGTGAGAGTCAGTGTTAGGAGCCACACCACCACCTCTCTTATGCTCATACCCAGCCCAGACGCAGTGCATATTCAGACAAGGTGCAGAGGTGGGGTGGAGGCAGAAACTGCATAGGTGGGTGGCAACAGGAACCGTGGTATTCCTCATTCTACCCCTTCACTGGCAGTGTCTGCTCCAGAGTAGGACTGCTGCTGTAGCTGGGTTAAGTTCCTCTGGCACATCTTAGGATGGAGAATGGTTGGAGCCACACAGTTGTCAAGGTCCCTTCAGCATGCCACTGTGGGCAGGTGTTTCCGACCCTATCCTTCAGTCCTGGCACTGGCAAGAGTCCACGTGCAGTTGGCCATGTCTTTAGTCTCAGAGCATAAGCTCCCTTATCTCCTGGTTTTAGAGGGTGGCACAATCCATTCCCCTCCATGCTGTAACACCAGTCCCTTACAATGCAGAGTATCCAGAGGCTTGGGTCATGTTTTAGTCAGTTTTTTCACTGCTCTGACAAAAAGACTTGAGAAGCACAATTCAAGGAGGAAAAGTTTATTTGAGGACTCAGGGTTTCAGAGGTCTCAGTCCATAGGTGGCCAACTCCATTTCTTGGGGCTCAAGGTGAGGCAGAACATCATGATGGAAATGTGTGCTGGAGGAAAGCAGCTCTTGGAACATGGCACCCAGGAAGCAGAAAGAGGGATTCCACTTACCAGATACAAAATATATACCCCAAAGGCACAACCCCAATGTCTCACATCCTCTAATCATACCCTACCTGCCTTCGGTTACCACTGACTTATTCTCTATAGTGGATTAATTCACTGGCTGGGTTAAAGTTCTTATAACCCAATCATTTCACCTCTATGTCTCACACATGAGCTTTTGGAGGACACCTCATCTCTAGACCCTAGCAGGTCATAATCACTATGCTGGACCAACTTGGGTTCAAGAGGCAGCTACCTCTGATCCAGTGCCATGTAATGTGTGTACAATCCCAGAGTTAGGAATATGTGGCACTTTCTGACCCATAGAATTGTTAAAATTCAATGATTTCTTTCTCAGTATGGCTCCTGGCTACAGCAGTCTAGTGGGTCACTGGGAGGTGATCTGAGATTCTTTTCCACTGCAAAACAACTGTGTAGATTTTAGGTTACTTATCTAAGTGAGCCACAACCTTGTGAGGGTTGTGAAAGTTTCTAATAGCTGGGATTGTCAGCATCCACATGGAGAGTTTGCTGGGACTTACTTTCGCCCCTACTGCCGCTGATATCCAATATTCTTCCATGGTCACTCACCTCAAAATGCAGCCGTCTGTACACCTGTTCCTTGCATTGTTTAGTAAATGATACTTGTTATTAACTTTATTTAAAACTGAAAGGCATTTGACAAAAATGTTTCTTTTCTCTCTCTCCTTTTGTAATTTTCTAGGCTGTTGTCTTGTCAAAAAGGGACACTAAGTCACCAATCTGATCAGTCGGTGGTTTAGACAAGGGCTCTCCACAGATGTGGTTGCATCCAAGTAACTTGGAATGTGAAGAAAGCAACATTAGAGGTGCTTTTATGAAGCTGGAGAAGTCAGCACATTAGAAACTGAACTGTTTCAAGGGTTTTCTTCCTATGTAATGCTATAATACCCCGAATTTCATCCTGTTTAAATTAAAGAGGTGATTCTCCTAGTTCATATTAACTGCCATCCTTTATAGTTAAAGACTTCCCTCAAGCTTACAAATTAGATAAGTGAATCAAACATACTGAAGAAATAAGTGGTTACCTGTCTTTATGAATGGATAAAGAAGCTGTGGCATATATACACAATGGAATACTACTGAGCCATAAAGAAGAAAAATATTATGGCATTTGCAGATAAGTGGATGGAATTGGAGTTATCATGATAAATGAAATAAGCCAATCCCAAAAGAACAAAGGTCAAATGTTTTCCCTGATAAGTGGATGATGATATAGAATTGGGGTGAGAGAAGAATGGAGGAACTTTAGATTACGAAGAGGGAAATGAGAGGGGGAGGGGGAGGGGGTGTGAAAAACAGTGGAATGAGACAGACATCATTACCCTATGTACATGTATGATTACATGAATGGTATGAATCTACATATGCCTAACCATAGAAATGAAAGTTGTACCCCATTTGTGTACAATGAGTCAAAATGAAGTCTATAAAAATTTTAAAAATGAATCAAAAAATGAATTATTTTAAGGAGACAAGAAAATATTGAAATTTTTTTGTCATTTCCATTGAAACCCTAAAATGTAGGTGTTAGTGAATGATTATCATCTCCATATTTTCTCAGAATTCAGATGAGAGAAAAATTGATAAGAAAATTTAATACTGCTTAACTTTCTCAGTATGAATTTACAATGTGGATATCAGATTTGGAATTGGGTGGTAACGGAAATGAAATGATGAATGTGCACAAATCAAGCAGGGCTGAATAAAGAAAAGGAATGGGACTATTAGTAAAAGGACTCTTCCAAGATGAACTATAGTCACTATGTGTTGTATACCTACTATGTGGCAAGATTGTATTATTCGCTTTATAGAAATTTTTAAAAAACCTATCATTGAGCAAAGTAAATTTTGTGGATTAAGAAATAGATATTGAGCCAGGCAAGGTGGCACACACTTGTAATCCCAACACCTTGGGAGTCTGAGGCAGGAAAATCACAAATTTGAGGCCAACTTTGGTTTGTAACTTAGTGAGACCCTGTTGATGAAGGAAGGAAGAACGAACTGGGGATGTAGTTTAGTGGTAGGATACCCCTGGGTTCAATCCCCAATACTGAGTGGGGGCTAGGGGTTACTGGGAAGAAATTTGCTTGCTCTGACAAATTTCCTTTGGCATTTAATGGTGGAAACTTCTCTGAACACAAAGCCAGTAAAAGTAGCTGGGATAATTTCTTTTCTTTTTTTCTTTTTTTTTTTTTGTGATAACAGATCAACTTTAATTTCAGCACCTGAAGCTATCCAAGGGTATGCTCTGTAAAGGTCATGGGACTGTTGTACACATTCGATAGAGTGACAACTGGCAATATCACTTAGTATCTCAAAATCAGGAACATACTTTTGAATTGTTTAAACACAATCCACAGAATTAAAAACAAAATCAGAAGCCATCCACAATCATACTAATTGTCAATTACAAGTTTTACAATTAATACTTGATATAACAGTCAATATACAGCAGGGGATACTGAAAGTGATTTCAGAGTCTCATCCAGTTGTATTCAATTGGGAAGGTTTCTTGAATGGGGATAAAACTAGTCAGAGACAGATACAACCAGGTTCAGACCAGCAAGTAAAAGTTCTACCAGTTTCTGTAGCTTCCACTTTTTTTTCCTTTGTTGGTTAAAAGTGAACAGTGAGAATTAAATACTTATCTTTACATATACACAAGGTATGCTGTGAAAGCATATTTGCTTGCAAACTAAAAAAAAAAAAAAAGAGAAAATAATATATAAAAGTATATAGCAAAAACATGAATCATCTCTGACTCTGGAAAGATCAGTTCCACATTTTATATTACAGCAAACAAAAACAACTTTAGTTTTTTTGAATCCCTTAAACAGAAATACTTGAAAAGGAAGACAGACAGAAATTATTCTTACCCTTAGCATGGCTGTGAAGTTAAGAAACCAAGTACACGTTGAGATGCTCAAGTCCAGAATGAGTCCAACTATTTGGCCACAGAGAACACTATCGTCTTTAAGAGGAGGAGTAACAACAGGCTTGATCAGTAGTTTTTAAACCATAAATACAATAGGCATTTTGGTATTTTGGCCACTGGAAAACAAAAGCTGTAGTATCAAAGAAGGTCTGAGATGTCTCACTTCTGTGGATTTCATTCAGTGTATTTAAGGTTAACTAAAGTTGACATCAACATTTTAAAAGTAGGCCAAAAATTCACATTTTTTAAAAGAAAAACCTCCCATGCTTCTATTTAGCGTAATAGTAGGTAACATGATTCCAGAAGTTAAAAATTATTTCACAACCTGTAACTTCAGCTCAGCAAATAGCTTAGGTTCCAAAACATTTCATCCCTGTTAAAAGGTAAGCCCTTCAAGAAAGGATATGTCTATATATGTATACATGAATTTAAAAAGAATCAGATAATCTTTGAAGCAGTCTTAGTGTTTCCTTTAAATTGATCTGGAAAGAACCATTATGTTAGCTTCATGGAAAGGAGTAGCCGGCTTCTTGGTCAAAGGCTAACACGGTGATCATTTGTCTAAGGCTAGAAAGGTACCAACATGATGTCAACCATAAGGACAGAAGGAGATGAGGGATTTTCCTGGCAGTTGGTAGCTAAAACTGAAGGGATTCTTAGAAAATGATACAATGGCAGCCTTTGTCTTTTTCTTTCCGAGTTGGTTCTGGTGAAGGAGGACATTCTTGCTCTTGAAATTTCCTTATAACCCGGACAAGTTCATGAAAAGCTTGATCTACATGCACCCTAATCTTTGCTGATGCCTCCACGTATATTACTTTAAGTTACCCTGCTAACTGCTGTCCTTCCTCCTGTGTTACCTGTCTTTGATGATCCAGGTCTGCTTTATTACCAATTAAAATAATTGGAAACTCATCACGATCCTTTACTCTGAAAATCTGTCTTTGAAACTTACAGATTTCTTCAAAGCTGCCTCTACCTGTGACTGAGAAGACCAAGGGGAAGCCCTCAACAGTCCTCACACACTGTTCTCTCATGGCACCAAACTCTTCCTGTCCAGCTGTATCTAACATATCTAGCCGGGCTGCTCTGTCATCTATCACACACTGCTTTGTGTAGGAATCTTCAACAGTTGGATCATAATCTGTTACAACATATGACTGGATGAACAGGATGGTGAGCGCCCATTTGCCCACACCACCCCCGTGGACCACGGGGACGTGTGCGGACAGTGGGCAGCGGGAGAGCAGTTGGGCAGGGATGGGTGGTCTGGGATAACTTCTGAAACTGTTCCATTACTACTTCTAACATGGGACTGAAGAGATCAGTTAGCCAAACATTCCATTTAAAAATAAAACCAATGATGGCTTACAAACGTAAATTCTGTTCTTGGAAGAAGTGGAAGGTAGGATTGATTGGGTAGCACTGACAGACATGGTGAGAACCACAGGATCTTAAAATTAAGATGTAATAAATTCTAGTGGGTTGAAGTAAGCAGAAAGGAAAAATTATATGGCTCTAAGTCACTTGACATTCTTTTAAGCTTCATTTTATACAAACCAATTCAGACTTTTCTGAAGTACAAATTGAATTATATTAATTCTGAGAATTTCTTGAGGAATAAACTCATTAATATAAAACAACTGGACTACTTCAAAAGATTCATAAACTAAGTTATCAGCAGTGGTCCTGTGTCATCTCAATTGCATTTGGGAAGGTAAAATTCATTCATTTACAAATACTTACTGTTCACCTGCTTTGTGAAAGGTACTTTTCTAGGCTAAAGATACAAAATGGGATAGAAAGCCTTTCCCATATATCTAGACAAACACAGAAAGATAAACTTCAGATATTTCCAGCTAAGTGGAAATGTTATAATGATTTTTAAGAGACTACTTTAGATTATGCAGACTGGAAGGTCTTCCTGAAGAAGTGACATTTATTCTGAGAACTGAATAACAAAAGAGAACTAGGTATGCAAATCAAATCTAAGAAGAAGAAATTCTTAGGCAAAGGGAATTTCTAGTATAAAGGTAGGTATGTGAATATGCCTAAATGTCTGTGTCCCCCCCACCCCAGGATTTTAACATAGAGATTGAAGAAGAGACGGGTAGGAGATTGGATTGGAAAGGTAGAGATGGGGTCACATCACTTACATTACTCGGTCTATAATGAGAGACACCGGAACTTAAATCATGTTTAGATGAGTTATGCAGAGTCAGGAAAGCCAAATGAATAGATTTTATTGATATGTACTATCAGATACTTCAATGCAAGATGATTTCAGTAATGTCAGTTTTTGTTCATTGCCATATTAATGCTGATTTACATATATTTGTATAGAAAACATGTCTGTGTATCCACACACACACACAAATACACTATATAACTATGTGTATGTATGTTACAAAATCATTGCTAGTTTCTGAAGAGCAGACTATCCATTCTCCAGTGGAAGAGTGCAGTAATTAAACCTCAACTAGTGAGCTAGAATTGAACGAATAGTGTCGAGACTTTTATTACAACTGTATCCCTAACTTAAGAAGCTATCGTACACAGTCTTACGAGCTTAAAAAAAGAAATCCAAGAGATCTAGTAGATAAGTGAAAGTTCATGATTACTGAAAAATGACTCCAAGAATATGTTCTGAGAATACAATAAACAACCTGAAAAAATCTGTCACAAGACCTGTGCTTGTTCTCTTTTGAGTTTCTTCGCATTATGAAGTAAAATCATTCCATGGAAGTATTACTCTCCACCTATATTTATCTCTAATACCACCTTTTCACCAATGATGTTAAAATGTCACTTCTTTACACTTAAGAAATTGTAGGAAGGAAAACATTTTAATTATATTATGAAGAACTCATTTCAACTTTCTGAAGTATATTGATGTCAGCAGTTCAATGTGTAGCCAGTCATAAGCAAGACTGAAGAAATGACTTGTGACACCCTAATTCTGTCTGACCATCTTTTGGTGGGGAAGGAGTTTACTGGGGGTTGAAATCAGGGACACTTGACCACAGACCCACATCTTTAGTCCTATTTTATTTAGAGATAGGGTCTCACTGAGTTGCTTAGCACCTCGCTGTTGCTGAGGTAGGTTTTGAACCTCCTGTGTCAGCCTCCCAAATCGCTAGGATTACAGATGTGCGCCACTGTGCCTGGCCCTAATTCCCATCTGTATCTCCTCATTCCTCTGGTACCATTCTTTAGGCCCACTACTTTGATACTTCAGGTTACACAGGCTCCAGACCATCAACTTTTCTCTCCATCAAAATGAAAAATGGTAGACTGAGACAGATATCATTACCCTATTTACATGTATGATTATATGAATGATATGAATCTACATTATGCACAACCATAGAAATGAAAAGTTTTACATCTGTGTACAATGAATCAAAATGAAGTCTGTAAAAATTAAAAAATAAATTAAAAAAAATGTATCCTTTCAAATTCCCTGGTTCCTTTTGTTTCTTCAGCAACCTGCTCTGATACTCTGTGCTAGTGTTTCAGTGGGGTCAGAGAACTTATAAAGCTCTTTTACAGGTAAGTCATTAGGTCCTCTTTCTGCTGCTGGTCTATTTCCTAAGTGTCTTCTTTTTCCTCATAGGTAGGCTCCAGGACTTAAAACTGCCTATCTTCCCCTCTTCTTCCAGCAATCACCAACTTTATTTCCAGACATTGTTTTATCCATATCTGGCTTTGGGTTTCATATTCTCTCCAGGATTTCCAGTGAAAACACCTGAGGCAATCTGGAACCGATGAGTATTTTTTGTCAAGTTTATCATTCCTTCTCATTTTAGCCTGTTTCTGAAAACTTCCATCCAAACCGACATGTTTTGGGAGTGTGAGGAAGTCAATTAATATTGGCCATGACCAAATTTGTGTTCTGTTTCCTTGAAAAAGAAAATGATGTCTGGGCATGGTGGCACATGCCTATAATCCCAGTGACTTGGCAGGCTGAGGCAGGAGGATCCTGAGTTCAAACCCAGCCTCAGCAACTTAGTGAGGCCCTAAGCAACTCATGGTGACCCTGTATCTAAAAAGTTATTTAAAAAGGCTGAGGATGTGGCTCTGTGATTATGTGTGTGATTATGTGGGTTCAATCCCTGGCAGAAAAAAAAAGGAAAAGGAATAGAAAAGAAACATACATAGAGTGATATTAGTGAAGTAAAGATTCATAGGTCTAGGATGGAGTACAAATGTAACTGACTTAAATGTGGATTCTGTAATAGCTTCATATAGAATATCTTTGTGCCTACAAATCATATTCCTGATAGCTGATTTCCCGCATCAGCTTAAAGTGCTATAAAACATACTGTGATTAGTACACTGCACAGAATGATTTACTTAGTTACGACTGATTTCATAAGATAGGACAGATAGGCAATAAAAGTTTATTTTCCAGACTTTTCTCCATAAAGAGTTGCAAATAAACCTTGATATACTATCACACATTGTTTTGTCTTTTGAGCAATGCTCCCTATCATTTTTATGGTTTACCTGGGTATACCAATCCAACAATATTAACAAATTTGTCTTACAGCTTTCTAATGGCAAATTCAAGAAATAATTCTACCATCAATGCCTATGACAATTTTTATGTTTATTTTCATTTAACTTCAGATGTAGAAACAGATTCTGTATTTGATCCTACTAATGGGTCCAATATTAGAAAATGTTAAAATGTATGATGCAAAATAATTTCATCTATCATTTTTGACTAATAAGAATTAATACTATTTACAAGAGTTTTGTATTATCACAAAAAGTAGACTAGCTTTCTAATAACTTAGCAAAGGTGCTATGACTAAAAATAAAATTCAAAATAAGTTGAACACTGCTTATATTGACTACAATCCAAAAATAAAAAAAGAACTAAACTATTATAATTATGTAGAAAACTTAGTTCTTTTCTCCATTTATATTATTTAGAGGTCCTTAAATTTAGTGAAATTGTTAGATATATGGCATGCTTGTTCTTTGGGTCGCTTTACCACTGAGCTATATCCCTAGCCCATTTATTTTGAGACAAGGTCCTGCTAAGTTGCTTAGGGCCTTGCTAAATTGCTGAGGCTTGCCTCAAACTTGTGATCCTCCTGTCTGAGCCTCCTCAGTCCCTGGGATTTCAGGTGTGCATCACCTCACCTGGCCCATCATAAACTCTTATGGAGGTTACTATAATTGTTTATTGAGAAGAATGAAATTTTTATAATACAACCATTTCTGTAATAAACCTTAGTGTTATTATTTGCATAGTAATAGAATGTGTTTTCCACCTTTGTTATCAGTTAATAATTTGCAATACCAAAAAGAAACCATATTGTCTTTTTCCTTTGTGGTACTGGGGATTGTACATGTTAAGTACATTCTCCACCACTGAGTTCCACTTGCATTCCAAATCTTACACCAACATTCTGCTGACCTCTTTCAACAGAGAAATACTACTATTGCAGTATGCTCAGAAAAGGGTGGGGAAATGGAACAAAACCTCAATTTTTTTCTTTTATAATCAGAATTTGTATTAAGCCAGTATTTTTCTGGAGGAGGGGTGAACAGTATATCCCTCTTATCCATGTTTTAATCTGCTGAACAATTTTTTGTATTTAAAGCTTTTGCTTTTTTAACCTCTTATTCCAGTTCTGGGTAACAAAGTAAGTGATTTTAAGCAAAGACAAAAGTATAGGATCAATAGGCAATCATTCTTAGATATCTAGATTCCTAGATACTAAGTATATAGAGAATTATATGCTCCATGAATGCAGGGGTTGTGATCACCACAACCCCTACTGTTTCCCCAGGATATTGCACATGGAAGAATTCATTTGCTCAATGAATTAAAAACTCTTTTGTAGCATGAGAAAGTTGCCTGCTGACCTACAAAAAGATCCAGATCTGCTTAGCCTCTGTTACCGTACTTCACTTTCCTGAAAGTTAGTTATACAGATGACATACAGTGAACCAGAATATATGCTGCTGTCCTGGTTCTGCTATAAACAGCATGACAATGGGACAAGTCAGAGTTCTCTGGTGACATCAATGAGTGAATTTATGGAATTAAGGGATTTGAATAGATGGGACCAGTTGAAAAATTCTAAAAGTCATTCAAATTCTAAATTGCTTCCCAAATCAGAAATCATTCAATGAGATATGTAAAAGACCACAAAACTTTCAGTTTATAAGTAATAGACAAAGAATATTAGAAAATTTAAAATTTTTAATAAATGTGCTTTGTTCACAAAATGTGAAAAAAATACAACAAACACAAACATACATTTTCAGGTATGGTACCTCCCACCACTTGGCAGCTCTGGTAAAACCAAATGATCTATTCATGATCCTGAAGAATCCAACCACATGATTATCATTTGCTTTTTGAAACACCAAATTATTTTGGAGAAACTGCTGTGAATGAGGCCTCTTAACTTCTTTATAGTCATATGGAATAATTCTTAAGAGTACCCATATAGTATTAGAAGGCCCTTCATTTATCATTACATGTGTGATCTGGCATCAAACCACAATGACTGCTTTTATTTCAACACTTACACAATGAATTGGCCTTGGTAGAACATGTGTTGGTTTAAATCCTGTTTCAACCTAATTTGAATAAACAACTTACAGTAACAAATGACATAAATTCAAACAAATTTATACTAAGTGGTAGTAGGTTTTATAAAGAGATTTTTTTTTTCAAAGTACTACTTAAAATACATCATGCACACTTTGGAGCAAAAGCAGAATCAACATCTGTAAACACTCAGAAGAATTTATAGCACCCACTTTTTAGCTGTAACATAAATGCTGTCTTAAAGGTCATACTTAGATCAGCTTTTCAAAAGCACTATTTTACTTTACTTTCAAAGTACTTTTCATTTGGTGTATTACTGTCTTTGCTATTATGATTGAATTTAGCCAAATCTAAGAAAATAAACAGTATAATAAAAGGGTAATACTAAAATGCAAGTCTCTATTATTCAGAATACACAGTGTTTTTTCTTTTGAGGCAGCTACAAGACATAATCCTGTAGTGCTTAACTGGAAAGAAAGGTTAATCCTAATAATTAAGGAATCGTAGGCTATTGAAAGTAAACGAAAAATTTCAGGTTACTTATGGCATATTTGAACAACCAAATTTTCTTTAGTTAACTGACTTTGTTTTAGAGTAATTATAATCTTGTTACTTTCATTAATGTAGCATGTGAAATTTAATTTGAAATATTGGGTACACACACTCAACCATGTATATCTTAAAGGATAAGTTTTGTAATTTGTAAATAAAATTGGACATTCAAAGGTAACTACGGCAATTCACAATAAGCACAAAAACATCAGTTTTATCAGAGTAAAGAAGTGCAGTTTATGAAATTTAGGATCAGCTATTTAAAATGCAAGTTTCCTGTTAAAATACACACACACGCACACACACCACATTAACCATGAAATCTGAAACTGTGATATTTCAGTGCAAAAACCTCAGTATGAGGTAATTTTAATGTAATAACCACTTGAAAAAAAAATCCACACAGTGGCACTCTTAAAAATGATAGTTTACATGACAATTGCTGGCTGACAAGACAATGTGGACTAAATGTTCTTAGCTGTTTAAACTTGTCTTGTTTGGACATATTTCTCCTTAATCATTTGCTTCTGATTCAGAAACACAGAAAGGCATTTATCAATGTGGAAAGGGAAAATTCCCACAGCCAACTAATGTTTTATATAGTCAAAGAAAATTTTCTGCTAGGCTTTAGAAAGAAACTTAGGACACCAAAAATTCAAAACCATTTTGAGATTATCAGCAGAGGATTAATTTCAAATTTTTCTGTGTAATTCCAAACATGTAGTGCAGCACCTCCTTAATGGACCCTATCAAAGTTGGTCTCAACAGAACACAAACTCTCTTACAAGTGCAAACCCTTTCACAAAGGTGTTTTCAGTCAGTAATGAGTATTATACATTGTTCCTTGCTTAAAAAGAAAACTTTGTAAATGAAACCTAAATTTTAAAGGAGTTAAAGTGAATTCTCACAGATTAATACATTTAAACACCAAGGCCCAAATCAATAAGAAAAATTATCAAAATACTACTTTGGCAATGGTGTTTCTTGTATTGTGCTAATGAAATTAGAATACATACTTTCGAGGAAATCTCTCCCCCCATGTCTGATGCTGCCAAATGAGCTTAAGAGAAAAAGAAAGCAAAAAGAGCTATCACCAATTCCAAAAAGTTCAGGAACTACTGGATCATCAGATGAAACTGAATAGAAAACAGCTTTCTGTAACAGATAACAATGTAGCTAGAAAAAAAAAAAAAAAAAAAAGATAAGTGCATCAGAAAAAAACTAAACCAATCTATCTCTGTATCATATTTAACTCGTGAGTCATCAAAGTGCAATCTACAGCTTTCTACATATCTTAAGTTTCCCATTGCAATGGTATAAAGTCAACACTGAACAACTGAAGAAAAGGAAAATATAGAGCAAATTATGCTTCATTTTCCACAATAGCACTAAAGAAAAAAGGTACCTTCTATATCTTAGTGCGAAATGCTAAAGTAACAGTGGTTTCTGCTATGACAGGAGTCATTCTGCATGAAACTTTAAGCTTTCTATATAAGAATAAATTTTAAAATCCAGAAGTAGAAAAAAATAGCAAACTCTGTAAACCTTTGCATTTCTTCTATGCAAACCAGGTTTTAAGTATTGAGTTCATGTTAGTATTTCTGATTAGTGTAAGCAAATCAGTTTAGAAGTCTGGACTGAAAGGGCCTTTTGCTTTTATATTAACTTAAAAGTAATATGGGATCCTCTAGCTCATAGAAAGGAATAGAGCTGGCTTGACTTTCTCCAGAATCGGAGTCATATGGAGCATCAGGGAGTTCTGTGAAACCGTACGCTAATTGTTCATCTTCTATATCTGATCGAACATAGCAGGAAGGGTTAGAATATTCCTCATCTTCTATACTGTTGAAATCTTGAGGAATATATAACATCCCTGGGTAGTTCCTACTAACCAAGTCACTTGTGGTTTTTAGGGAGATTTTCCTAAATGCCATCAGATGCATATGTGAAAATTTTGAATACTTGAAGCGTTTAAAACCCAAGGACTCTATAGCAATCTTCCAGCTTTTCATCATCATAGCATGACGGTTCTGATGGGAGGAATCAGGTGTGATGATAAGTAATAAACCATTTAACACTAATAGTTCGTGGGCTTTCTTGCAGCAAATCCATCGCTGGTAGGGTGATGGAAAATAGGAAAGAAGGAGAGAGAAAACAACCACATGGAAAAGCTCTCCAGGAAGAGAATCAATAGGATTTTTCAACTGCTTCAGAAAAGCATCTATAGCATCCTGTGCAAGCTGAAGTGGCTGTTGAAGTTGTAAGTTCAGGAAGTCACACTTATATACACTCTGTAGAAAGAGGGAAAAAAAAGGCATATTAATATCAAGAGCTGGGGATGTATGTAGCTCAGTTGTAGAGCACATGCCTAGCATGTACAAGACCCTGGGTTGGAACTCAGCACTCCAAAGTTATTAAGCTTGACCTATTTATTTAACTAAAACTTATAAAAATCTCAGAAAATAAGCCCAGAGAATTTTTAGTTATCATGATGTGTGTATAAAGTTATACATACAATATAAAGTTATATATAAAATGACTTTTTCTTTCTAACAACTCGAAATTAGAAATTTATTCATGTGTATAAGAAAATCATAAGTTTATTTGAGATTTAATTTGGGTAGGAGTTTACTGGAATGATTTTATTTCTAAACTTAGTCACACTTTGACCTCTACAGTTACCCAAAACAAGCTAACTTAAAAACAACTTTTAAAGAAAAAATATCATGAAATAAGGATGAATCATAGAAATCAAAGAGGGTAATGGATGAGGCATTATAATTTGTATAAGCAGAAAGATACCAAAACTTTCTAAGGTCATGAAAATGGTCTTTTTGCTATTAATTTCAACCATTTTAATGTTAATTCTACTTTTATTCTATTAAAATATTAATTTCTGGTTTGAAACAAACTACATATTAAATTCAATTAACAGTCAAATGACCACAGGAAGCACTACAACCAAAGGAAAAAATATTCAATAATTTGCTGAATATTAAAACTCTGTATTAAGAATATTGAATAAGAAAGTGCTAGATTATGTGTTCTTCAAAGGTCCATGTGGTTAAGGCTTGCTTCCCAAGGTGGTGCTATTGGGAGATGGGGCCTAGCCTTAAGGTCATTAGGTGAGTACCAGGAAAGGGACTGTAGGATAGGTTACCTTCACTTCCTAACTGTGAAGCCAGTGGTTTTGCTATGTCACACACTCCAGCCATAGTGTGTTGCCTTGCCACAGGCCCAAAAGCAATAGAGTCAGTCAATTAGGGATTAGAACCACTAAAAATCAAGCTTTTCTTGTTGTAAGTTAATTATCTCAGGTATTTGTTCTAGTGACAGGAAACCTGTACAGAAAGCATTTTAAAATGTGTTAACTTATCATATAGCAATCGTCATTAACAAATGTATGTACTAATACCTTAGTCTTTCCCTTTGTTACTGTGTAGAAAAGCTGGTCCCCTAATCATCTGGAATATCTACTAAGCAAAGTGATACAAAATCTTCTATTATCTGGAAAAAGATCATTTTCCTCTCCCCTTTGGTTTCTTTTAGACAGCTTTACTGAAGTATAGCTGACACAAAAGCATATTTAAAGTGACACTTTGATAAGACCTGACATTAAACACCCATGAAATAATTGCAAATTAATAGAATCCAATATCCCCAAATTTTCTGTGCCCCTTAATAATCTTTTCCTCATCTGCTCCTTCTTCTTCCCATTACCAGGCAATGATTGATATGATTTCTATCATTACAGGTTAGTTTGGATTTCTGAGGTTTCTATAAAAATGGAATAATACAGAATGTACTTTTTATTTTGCCTGTCTTCTCTCACTTAGCATAATCATTTTGAGATTTATCCATTACTTTTTGCAGGCATGAATATTTTGATCCTTTTTATCTAAATTGTTGAATCATGTCCCACTGCATCAAGGATATATCATATCATCAGTTGGTTTCCCAAATGCCCATTTCTGAATACCTGGGCTGTTTCTTGTTTTTTACTTATTACAACTGAAGCTGTTATGAATATCCTTGTTCAAGTCTTTGGATAAGCATGCTTCCATTTGTCTCCAGAAAATATCCCAAGGGGTGTTTGGACCATATAGCAAGTGTGTATTTCATTTTAAAAGAAACTGCTAAACTTTGAATGAGCAGTTATACAGTGCTTACATTCCCACCAGCAGAATATGAAAGTTTCAGTTCTTCCAAATCCTTATCAACTCTTGACATGGCTAATATTTAATTTTATTGATCATAATAGGTGGCTAGTGGTTTACTGTGGTTTTAATTGTCATATTACTAATAAGCAGCGATCTTATCTTCTATTCATTGACTTACTGTCATCAGAATATCTTCTTTGGCAAGGTGTCTGTTCAAGTATTTTGTTTATTTAAAAATACTTGGGTTGCTTTAAATTTTTAAAAACTGCTTTTTTTTTTTACTATGGAATTCTGAAAATTCTTTTTATATTCTGAATAGAAATCTTTTATAAGATGTATGACTTGCAAATATTTCTCTCAGTACGATGTGATTTGACTTTTCATTCCATTAACAGTATCTACTGAAGTGCTAAGTTTTAAATTTTTAAATAAGTTAAGTTTCAAAGTTTTAAATTTTGATACATGCCAATTCCTTAAATTATTCTTTTCTGTGCCTTGCTTTTGGAGTAATGTTTAAGAAATCTCTTCCCATCTCAATGTCACAAAGATTTTTTTTCACTGACTTCTTAAGTTTTATTATTTTAGGTTTGCCTTTGAGGTCTGTGATCCACTTTGAGTTTATTTTTGTGTATGGAATGAGGCACAGTCTAAAGTTCTTTTTGTACATGGATATTTATCTAAATGTTTTAGCACTATTTGTTGAAAAGGCTATTTCAACTTGGTTGAAGACCAGTACCCTTTAAGTTTGGGCCTGTATGTGAACCCTCCATTATATTTGATAATCCTGACATCCATACCACACTGTCTTGGTTACTGTAGCTGTACAATTAAACTTTGAAATCTGGTAGTGTTAGTCTCCAACACTGTCATTTTTCAAAATTATTTCAGGTTCTCTAAATTTACACATACATTTTGGAATAAGTTTCCAAATTTCCACCAAAAAGCCCACCAAGACTGATCAGGATTGCATTAAATCTACAGGTAAATTTGGGGAAAACTGACCTGTGAAAATATTGCTTTTCCACCAAATAAATACAGTGTATATCTCTTCCTTCATATAGGTCTTTTTATTTCTTTCAATTCCTAGTCTTCAGCATATAGGTTTTCCCACATCTTTTGTCAGATTCAAATAATGATCACATATGAAATATGTGTTCACATTTTATATTTTATAGTAAATGGGAGTTTTATATTTATAAATGGCACTATTTTTAACTTCCACTTTTGATTGTTGCTCTTGCTAAAGTATATATACATATACTTTAAGTATACTTACATATACTATATACATATACATATATGTTCCTTTGTATATTCTATTGAATAAACGATCAGTGTCATCTGTAAATAGACAAATTTTACTTCTTCCTTTCCAATCTGGATAGTTTTAATTATTTCTTTTTTCTTTACTGCATTGCTTAGAACTGCTGGTAAAATCTTGAATAGAAGTCGTGAGAGCCAACCTTCTTATCTTTTTCTTTCACCATTAAGAATATTATTATCTTTAGGTTTTCCAGATCCCCTTTATCATATTGAGAAAATTCTCTTCAATCCCTACTAAGAAATTTTATCAGGAAAGGATGTCAGATGTTGTCAAATGCTTTTTCTGTCCCTACTGAGATAACACATAGCTTTTCCTTTTTGGTGAATTAGTACAGTGAATAGATTGTTTCTGAACTTAAATCAATCTTGCACTCCTGGGGTAAACCAGATTTGGTCATGATATATTAATCTTTAAAAACAATGAATTCAACTTGCTTAAATTTTGTACAGAACATTTGTATCTAAGTTCATATGAGACATTGGTCTGTAGTTTTCTTGTTCTAATGTCTGTCTGGTTTTAATACTAGGATAATAGCCTCATAGAAGCAGTAGGGAAGTATTCCATCCTTTTCAATTTTAGAGAAGAGTGTATATATAACTGGCATTATTTCTTTCTTAACTGGCAAATTTATCAGTGAAGTCATATGTGCCTGGAAATTTCTTTGTGGGAAAGTTTTTTTTAACTGCAAATTCAATTTCTTTAATAAACTTCAGATCATTTATGTACTTACGTCTTCCAGAGTAAAAGAAGAGCACCTTGATAGGTAGCATGAGTGGCATTGTCTTTCAAGGAATTTATCCTTTTTTTTTTAAGTAGTGGAATTTATTGGTAGAAAGTTGTTTATAGTATTATCCTTTTAACATTGGCAAAATATGTAATGATGTCACCTCTTTATTTCTGGATCAATATGGCTAGAGGTTTTCAATATTATGGAACATTTCAAAGACCTAGTTTTTGCTTTCATCAATTTTCCTCATTGTTTCTCTGAACATTTTCCATTTTATTTGATTTCTCCTTTGATCTTTACTATTTTCTTGTCTTTATTTTAATGTGTTAAGTTTTCAAGTGCAAAAGTTGGTATTGTTGCTTTGAGATCTTTTTCTTTCTTTTTTTTTAACAATAGCTAGTTATTATCACACATTAATAGTCTGGCTGATCTGGGTTGGGCCCATCTCTTTATTTCACTGAAAGATCAATCAAAGGCTGGGAATGTAGTTCAGTGGTATAATGCTTGCTTAGTAAGCATGAGTTTCTGGGTTCAATCCCCATCACTGAAGATAGACAAACCAGTTCAGGCAATTCTGCATCTTATGCATCTCATTCTTATCCTGCAACCAAAAATTTGGCCAGTGCATGTTTTTTCACGGCAATGACACAGCTCAAGAAAGAAAGCAGATAGGTGGTTTTAAGTCTCTCTCATTTTCTAATAAAAGTGTTTAGTGTTAAAAAATTTCCTTTTATTCCTATTTAAATGAAGTTAGTGCAATCCTACACATTTTAATCTCTCCCCTTTCTACCCCTGATATTAGGGATTAAACCCAGGGATGTTCTCAGTCCTTTTTATTGTTTATTTTGAGATAGGGTCTCACTAAGTTGCTGATCCTGGCTTTGAACTTGTGATCACTGTGTCTCAGCCTCCCAAATCACTGGGATTACTGATGTGTACTATGGCACCTGGTGATATTTTATATCTTTATTTACCCTGATTTGCTATGATTTCAATGTTCCTTTCAAACTCACGCTGAAAATTGTCAATGTAACAATATTAAGAAGTGATAAATGCTTTTATAGTGGAAGTAGGTAAGATATGGAGTGAATGGGTTTCTAATAAAAGGAAATCGGGCTCCCACTGACCTCTGTCTTGCATGTAATTGCTTATATCTTCACCATGTTTATGCAGTATGAAGATACTCACTGGATGTGCCCTCTTGATCTTGGGCTTTCCAGTCAAATAAACTTTTACTGATTATAACTGATCCAGTCTGTGGTATTCTGTTTTAGCAGAAGAAAATAGGCTAAGACAATGTGAAAGAAGGTTCTCATTTCCATTGTGATTTCTCCTCCGATGTTCTACTTTTCTATCAGGGAGATTCTGAAATATCGAAGAATACTATTATAAATGTTCAATTTTTGCTTGATATTTCGTCTGGTTTTGGTTTATGTATTTGGAAGTCGTCATTAGGTGCACAAATGTTTAGGACCGTTATGTTCTCTTGACAAACTGACCCTTTCATCATTATGAAATGACACCTTTATCCCTGATAATATTCTCTGTTCTCAAATTTACTTTGTCCAATTTTAATACCTCCATAAATTCTTTCCTTCATCGTCTTGCTTTCAATCTATTTGCATCTTTGTAAATAAGTACATTTTTTATAGGCACACTATATTTGGGTCTTGCTTTTTTTCTCAATCTGACAATGTCTGTCTTTAAAATGGGTCATGTTTCTAGTTATTGTGATTATTGATATGCTTAGGTTTAAATTTATAATCTTGCTGTGTATTTTCTATCTGTCCCACCTATTCATTGTTCCCTTTTTCTTGCCATAATTTGCATTAATCAAGCTTTTTGTTGATCTATTTTATTTACTTCATTGACATTAGCTATACTTTTCTTTTGCTTAGTATTTATAATATACATCATTAACTTATAGTCTAGCTTCAAGAAATATTATACCACTTCATGTTTAGCAAATGAACCTTAAAATAGTACATTCCAATTCTCTTAGCCTACTCTGTGCTACTATCATAATAAAGTTTAGATTTACCTATGCTGTATACCCTGCCTATGCCATTATACTTGTTTTAATGGTTGGATTAGTTTAGTAGGCCTTCTATAACAAAGTACAATGAACTGATTGGCTTAAACAATAGAAATTTATTGTCTCAGTTCTGGAGGTCAGAAATCCAAGATCAAGATGTTGGAAGTTGTTTCCTTCTGAGGACTGTGAAGGAGAATCTGTACTACACCACTAGCCTTGCTTATGGTGATTTGCTAATAATCTTTGGAGTTCCTCTAAATTGCAGATGGATCACTCTGATCTCTGCATTCATTTTCACATGATATTCTCCCTGGGTACTTGTTTCTGGTTCTAAATTTCTCCAGCCATATTGGATGAGGGTTCAACCTAATGACTTCATTTTAATTAGATTACCTCTGTAAAACTCCATCTTCAAATGAAATCACACACTGGGGATTAGGGCTCCAACACACACACACACACACACACGCGCACACACACACACAACCTATAACAATGCTCTGTTATCTTTTAAAAAGTTTAATAAGAAAATCATATACATATTTTTGCTTTTGTAGTTATCACTTTTAGTATTCTTCATTCATTTTTTCATAGATCTATATTTCCACCTCTAGCTAAAGCAGTTCTTCCCTAACATTTCTCTCTTAAAACAAGTTTGTTAACATTGAATTTCTTCAGCTTTTGTATGTTTGAGAAAAATCTTCATATCATCTTCAATTTTTAAAGACATGCAGTTCTAGGATATGGAATTCCAGATGACATGACAATGCCTGCCACCCCACACACCCACCCCGGTCCCACTCATTGCTTTAACAAGTCTGTTTAAAAACTTCTGATTGCTTTATGGCTCCATCATTAGATTTAGAAGTTTAATTATGATGGTCCTTATGATGGAAATTTTCTTCATTTCTCTTGAGTTTGAGTTTGTTGATCTTGGATTTGTGGATTTATATCTTTCATCAAATTTGGAAAATTTCTGGTCATTTTTTTCAAATCTCTTCCTTTTGGGGGGACTTCAATAATGTTTATGTTTGGATGGTTAAAACTGTCTCACTGATAGTCTTCAATTTAAAAAACTTTGCTTTCTATTTTTCATTTTGGTCGGTTTCTATTGCTGAGTAAAGACAACTTTTTTATAATAAGCATTAATTCTATCTCACATGTGTTTCATATTACACATTCTATAAGTTAGATTTGGGTATTTTAACATCTTTTCCATTTCTCTATTTAATTTTTTGCACATAGGGAATACAATTATGATATCCCTACTCTATTTTAAATGATGAATTAACTATTGAAGTATAAAACATAGAGAGGAAAATACACAAATCATAATTGTCTAGCTCAAGGAATTTCCATAGATAAAAACTAATTTTAATCTCTCTCTCTGCTCTGTTTTTGTCCTTTTTGGATGACTTATCTTCTCATTCTGGGTCCCATTTTCTTACTTTTTTGCATGGCTAGTATTTGTTTTGTTTTTTAATCCAGACATGGTGAATTTTACCTTGATGGATATAAGATAGCTGGGGGGTGTTAAAAATATTCTTGAACTCCAGTCTGAAATGTAATTAAGATACCTGGAGACAGTCTGATCCTTTTGGATCTTGCTTCTAAAATTTGGTAGGTGGGGCTGGAGCAGTGTCCAGTCTAAGGTTTAATATTCTTCACTACTGAGGCAAGACACTTTATATACTCTATCCAATGCTTTATGAATCTTGAGCTTTTCAGTGTGGTTGATGGTTGGGTATTTTTTCCAGCCTGTGAGAATGTTGGGCACTTTAATTCTTTCAGCCAGCACTATCTCTGGTCTTATGATTTTTTTCTCACATACATGTGCTAATAAGTACTTAGCTGTGTACTCAAAGGGGATCCCTTTGCAGACTTCAGGATTTTCTCATTTGTGATACTCTGTCCTAAGAACTCCAGCTGCCTTAGTCCCCTAGTACTCTGAATTTCACTGTGACTTTACAACTCAGGTGACTCAGCTGGATTCTGCAGGGGTTCCCCCTCTTTGTACCACATGTAGAAATGTAAGGCAATATGCTGGTGCAATTGAAGGGTTTATCTTATTTGTTTTCAATCTTTTATGGATCACTGTCCTTCATTACTTTGTATCCAGTGTGATGTAAATTGTTTCATATATGTTGCTCTTTTTGGCTGCTTTAGATAGGGGGAAAGTAGATAAATGTGGCCTGTTATTCCACTTTGGCTAGAACACTCTTTTTACTTTGGTTTTAAATTAGTTACAGAATTCTTGAACTATTAAAGTCTGATTCTACTATTGAACTTAATATAGCTGTTGTTTTGTCTTCCTTAATGACCATACAGTTGAAAGTTTATAGCTTTAATTATTAATTAAATAAATTAAATTAATTTAATTAATATTAAATATTAAATTTAAAAATTAATATTTAAACCTGAGGTTCAGATCAAATGGTTATTATGTCTTAGCAGTTGTGAAGAACATCTCCAACATGGATGTCTTAAAAAGAGAGAGAATCAGCCGGGCCCAGTGGCCCACGCTTGTAATCCCAGCAGCTTGGGAGGCTGAGGCAGGAGGATTGTGAGTTCAAAAACAGTCTCAGCAAAAGCAAGGTGCTAAGCAACTCAGTGAGACCTTGTCTCTAATAAAATACAAAATAGGGCTGGGGATGTGACTCAGTGGTCAAATACCCCTGGGTTCAATCCCCGGATCCAAAAAAAAAAAGGAGAGAGAATCCACGTACAAAGTGATGAGTATGTTATAGCAGCTTTGATGTCACAACAATACTCTGAAGTGATAAAGTAAAATAGTTACTTCACTACAGAACAAATATTTGTCTTTGGGAAGTAAAGAAAAACAATAATGGTTTTAAAATTTCCTTACTGCTTAATGTTACTCAGATTCTATTTAGACAACTGAGTTCACCAAAATGACACATCATTAAAGATTCAGATCAAAGTTGAATCTTCATACAGAACTTTTCAGTAACAGTAAGCATTTCTTTAGCACTCATGATATAACAAATTCTGTGCTAGGCACTTTAAATACTTTTCTCAAAAAACCATAACATCTTATGAAATGTGCTACATTATTAACCTCATTATATAGATAAGAAAATAAACATAGAGACTAGAACGTGGTGGTGCTGAGATTCAAATCTAGGTTGAAAGTAAGATTCCATTCTTTTCTTTAGAAAGTACTTGATGTACCATGCACTCTTCTAGATGCTAGGAATACAACAGTTGGGAAAAAAATCCCTAACCCAAGTCTATAATCTATATTCTCTTTATAATATTAATAATGTAATTTGTGAGCTGGGTGTGCAATTCAATGGTAGAGTACTTGCCTAGCATGTGCAGGGCCCATAGTTTGATTCCCAGGACCACCATCAAAAATAAAAAGCAATTTGTAACATTTTTATGTCTAGAGCTGTATTAAATGTAAAATGGCAAATATTATGAATTTGTTATTTAGGAAAATTAACCAATTCTTTTCTAAAAAGGAAAGCGCACCTGCTCTGGAGTCTCCTATCTTTAAAAAATTATCCTTAACAGAAGTTTCTGGCATCATATGAATAAGATAAAACAAAGTTTAATCTGATAGGTAGGTGATCCTACTTCATCAAACTAAAGTAACAGTGTCACAAAGCAAAGGAATGTTCTCAAAGGCAAGGATAAGCTATCACTTATTGAGAATGCATATAGCACCAGGCCAAGTTTTAGTTAGATGTTTATTCTTACAGCTCTCTAATAAAAGTAGAGGAAACTATATGAAGTTAAGTACTTTTATATACTGAAGCAATAAATAAATTAAACTTAATAAATTTTTATTTAATAATAAATAATAATTAAATTATTAATTTAATAAATTTTTGGCTGAATACAATGACCTTGCCTGTCTCTAGACTATTCCCTAATGATACTTCAATACAGTACATTTCAGAAAGACACGTATTAAAACAAAATCAAATCAAACAAAATGCAAAACCCAAACATCATGTGCACCTGAATCTTTACTAGCTATTGAACTTTTTTTTTTTTTTTTGCTGCTGAACTTTCTTGATTTTACTATAGCACATGTTATGGTTTAGATATGAGGTGTTCCCTAAAAGCTCATGTGTGAAAACAATGCAAGAATGCTCAGAGGTGAGATGATTATGAGAGGTGAAATCTAATCAGTGGATTAATCCATTGATATGGATTAACTGGGCTGTAACTGTAGGCAGGTATGGTGTGTCTGGAGGAAGTAAGTCACTACGGGTGTCTTTGGGGTTTACATTTTGTTCTTGGTGAGCAGAGCTCTCTGCTTCCTAGTTGTCAAATCCTGAGTAGCTTTCCTCCATCATGCATTCCCACCAAGATGTTCTGCATCACCTTGGGCCCAGAGCTATAGAGTCAGGTGACCATGGACTGAACCTCTGAAACCATGAGCCAAAATAAACTTTACTTCTTCTAAATTATTCTTATGGGATCTTTGGGTCACAGTGACACAAAGTTGATTAAAATAGTGTAGTTCCAGACTATGACCATTTAGATAAGCAAGGAACAACAAATAAAAGACAAATATGGTGCTGACTGCACTAATATTGGTTAATTAAATGCTCAAATATTTTTATATAATATATATTAAATTTTGAATGGAAAAAATCTCATTAACTGGTACATAGAAAATAGATATTTCCTACTTTTAGGAATGTAAAGACTGCTTTTAGTTTGTAAATATAAATGGAAAACATTGAAGTCTCAAAACAAAACTACACATACCTCTACAGCAGGTACAATGTCAATGCCAACAGTTAGAAATTCTTCAAACTTCAAAAATGGGTTAAAGCAGCTGCCAACATCAAGTAATCTGATCTTTCCTGAGGCTTGTAGCAACCTACAAAAAGATATTTCACATTATAAAAGGCAAACTTGAAAATAAAGTATAAAAAATTCAAATACTTGAGTTAAAAAAAATAGATTGTGGAGATTATTGGTTCTTTAACATTTTGGTCTCAGGATGAGGGTCCCAAATACTTTCATTTATGAGGGCTATACCTAAAAACAGCTACCATATTTTAAGTTAGAATAGAAAAGCTTAAAATTTTTAAAATTCATTTATAAAAGTGTCTATTATATGCTACTATAAATGATATTTTAAATGAAAAATATTAAATTTGAAAAAGGATTGTAAAAAGTGAGGTGAGGCCTTGATTTTTGAAGTCTCTTTAATGTCTGGCATAACAGAAGACCACCACTATAAGGTTTGGGGTATAGCTCAGAAGTTATAGCTCAGCAGTACAGTGCTTGCCTAGCATGTATGAGGGCCTGGCTTTAATCCGTAGCACTGCAATAAGTAAATAAATAAATAATAAACAATGTATTCTAATGTCTGCTTTTGCATTTAAATTATAATGTCATATGCCATGGAGATTTTTAGAATTATCTTTGTAGAGAAATGAATCCATTCACAAATCAACTCTCAGTCAACATAACAATGTCTTTGGATTTTACTTTCATTCATCTCAATGAAAAAGTTTAAGTTAGGAAAATGTTTTATTATATACAAGAATTTTCCTCATTCCCAAAAACAGTAGAAAAAAGAGGTAGCAAATTTAGTCAAAATGAAACTTCATATGGCTCTATCTAGTACCAAATAAGGATGAAAGAAAATAGTGGATTTTGTTGTTCCCAAGTCTGTAATCCTAATGCTCTGACAGTAAAGCAGAAATATTATGAATATGTCAACTTCAGACATATGCCAATCTAATAGCTGTTTAAACATTTTTTTAAAAAAAATTACAAATACACATTGGAAAATAAAGAGAATGTAAATAATTGGATAAAAGCAGAATCTAAGCTCTTTGAAGGCTAAAGAGCAGAGAGAACCTGCCCAGCTTTGCTTCTAGTACCCTGGCTAGCATATTACCCTGGAGAGATGTAAATTACAAATGATAGCTTCCTGGAAAAGGCATTGTGAATCAAAACAATATAAGCTAAACACAATTTTTTTTCAGAGAAGAAATGCAGTAAGTAGGGATTTCATTTTTTACTAACAGCTTGATGTTTCAACATTTTAGAAAAATGATCAGTTACCTATTAATTATAAATTATAAAAAATCCTCTAATACAGTACATAGCACTGTATAGTACCATAAAATATGATACAATTACAAATTTTTTTGCCAACAAAATGTAATTTTAGGTAAAAACTTATCTGAAAAGTGGTTATGAGGATGCAAGAAAACAGCAATTTCACCAAAGTGGGTCTTAATTTTAAGACCCTTAAAATAAATCATTAATTTTGACCCAGAGAAGGGTCAGTTTTTGTAAGGAATAGCCAGAAACTCTCCCAGTGCAAAGAGTTGCCCCTAGGACTTAAAAGGTAATTTTCTGTACTGCAGCCAATTTGGAGAAAGATCATTATATGTAATTTGGATGATGGCTATAACAAATAATAATTTGTGACGTCAAATTGAATTTTGTAGCCAGGTGTTGGGGCACAAGCTGTAATCCCAGCAGCTTGGGGTGCTGAGGCAGGAGGATCGAGAGTTCAAAACCAGCCTCAGCAAAAGTGAGGTACTAAGCAACTCAGTGAGATTCTGTCTCTAAATAAAATACAAAAACGGCGAGGGGATGTGGCTCAGTAGTTAGTGCCCTGGAGTTCAATTTCTGGTACCCAAAGGGGAAAAAAAATTGAAATTCATTCTTGAAATACCACACTACACTAGTTCCCAAGGAAGAAAAACACCAGTGATCTTTTGTGGCATAGGTTACAAGTTGCTACACCTGAGCAAAAGGTCCAATAAATAGGGACCAGAGAAATGCCTGGCATAGAGCTTGCACTGCTGCTGAATTTTTACAAATTTGAATACCCACATTATAATCAGTTAGAATAAATGAAAAATCTATAATGTATGCAATACCATATATACTGCTAGATCATTGTTCTAATCCTTGCTTGAAGATATGGTTAAGAGTTCTACAATCAGAAACTGAGATTAAAACTTGATTCTGTCCCTTATCGTGCAATATGGAACACAGATAATAATGGTACTTATGCATGACAAATTTTTGCAGGATTGAGATAATACATTCAATTCTTGAACCAATGCCTGATACATATAAGTGCCCAAAAAGTGATACATATTGTTAGCAATTACTATCATGTCATTGATAAAATCTTTTGTGGTTCACTCACTAATGATTATCCTAAGCATTAGTAAAAGCAGAATCTGTCTCATACTAATTCTATAGCATAGATTTTAGTAAAATGAGTAGCAACAAATCTGATAGTTATTTTTTTGGAGCTTCTTCATTTTCTATCTGAGTATTCTAAATCATTCTAGTTAATTCAACAGTACAGCAAGTACAGTCACCAGTTACTTAACATCATGGATTAGTTCAATTTATCAATTCTCAGTAATTTACTTATTCCATTTCAATTCCAGTTCAGTTCTTTCATTTTGTCTACGCACAAAACACAAATATATAGTTTAAGGAACAGTCACATAGTGAACATCCATGTAATTACCACCCAAGTCAAAAAATAAAACACTGCCTGCACCCTAGAAGCATGATTCTCCCTGATGATACCTCCTACTCTGTGCCATAATGGTAGATACTACCTTGATTTTAGTGATAATCATTCCCTTGACTTCCTTTTATAGTCTTAATTACCTATGACAGAAAGCCTAAATAATATAGTTTCATTTTACACTACACATTTGATTTGGTGACTTGCTTTTTTTTCATTTAATATTATGTTTTTGAGATCTGTCTGTGCTTCTATAATTCACTTTTGTTGCTATATCATAGTACCTTTCTTTGACACAGCCCCCTGGGGTTCTGATTAGTGTGACACTAAGTCTAAAGATGATTTGGGGAGAATTTATGTCTACAATACAGAGACATTTGCCTTTCTTCCTTTGCTCTCTATCCATCTACTCATCTAGTTGTCTGTCTCACTTCTTTGCCCAGGACTTCTAATAATAATGCTAAACAGAAGTGAGTAAGTGGGCACTCTATGCCACTCTCACAGGGAATAAATATCCCAGTGTTGTAAGATTAACATAATGACCACTGTAGGTTTTGTATATAGGAACATTCAAAAAGTTTTAGAAGTTCCTTTTATGCTTAGTGAGGATTTTTTTTCTTTTTTTTGGCTTGCTTCAACCCAAAAAATGTTGCATCTTATCAAATCCATTCTATGTCTCTATTGAGATGATTTTAATCTACATTATAGCATACAATAGTTTTACAATATTAAATTAAAACTTCATTCTTGGGAAGGATGTGCTTTAGTTTTGAGATGTTATTTTTTTCATATTTGATTTGTTGTCTAAATGTGTAGGCAACTTAGCTTCTTTCTCAAAAATTAAAAAAAAAATACAAATAAAATAAAAACAGCTGGTACATACCTTAGAGCTAAAACACTTGCCTAACTTGAACAAAATAATCCAAACCCTGGGTTCATGCTCCAGTACTGGGGGTGAAAATCTGAGTCCATACTTTAACATTTTAAAAAATTCTCATTACTCTCAGAGCTTTCAAATCTCCCAGATTTTGACTTAATTGGTTAGAATCAGGCATTAGGATAGTTTTTAAAATATATTTTATTGGTGCATTATAATGATACATAACAACGGGATTCATTGTAATACAGTCAACGTAAGCACAAAGCATAATTTGGTCTGTTTCATTTCCCTGGAAATCCCTTATTCTCCCTACTTCCTCCACTGATTTCCCTTCCTCTAGTCTACTGGTCTGTCATATTTTCATGAGGTTCCTTTCTTTTCTAGCTTCCACATTTGTGAGAACATAAGACTTTGGTTTTCTAAGTCTGGTTAATCTCAAAGTTCCCCAGATTCATCCATTTTCCTGCAATGATGTGATTTTGTTCTTTTTTATGGCTGAAAAAAATTCCATTATGTATATATGTCACATTTTCTTTTTCTGGTCCTCTGTTGAGGGGACCTACGGTGGTTCCATAACTTGGCTATTATGAATTGTACTGCTATAAACTTGGGTATGCATGTATCCCTACAGTATGCTGACTAGCCCTTTTGGATTACCAAGGAGTGTTATAGCTGGGTCATACGTTGCTTCCATTCCTAGTGTTTTGAGGAATCCATACTGATCTCCATAGTGGTTGCACTAATTTACAATCCCACCAAAAATGTATAAGTGTTCCCCTTTCCCAGTGTACTCACCAGAATTTATTTTTATTTGTATTCTTCGTAACTACCATTCTAAATGGAGTGACATGTAAGATGAAATGTAGTTGTTCCCCACCCCCCACCTTTTTTTTTTTTAAAGCAGGCAAGTACTCTACACTGTGCCCCATCCCCAGCCCTCAGTGTAGTTTTGATTTATATTTCCCTAAACTGGTAGAGGTGAACATATTTTCATATAGTTGTTGGCCATTTTTATTTCTTCTTTTGAGAAATGTCTGTTGAATTCATTCTGGGTAACAGAATTTTTAAAAACTTCTGAGATAAATGTACTGGATAGTCACAGTTAACATACATTTTAAATTTTAACTTTTAATAATTTGGGTTTTTTTAATTTGAAAATTTCAGATTCTATTCTCTTACTGGTAATCATACAAAAATGTATACCTATACTGAACAATCTTAGCCTCTTCCCAGACTATATAAAACCTTTTAGAACATTTAAATTTTGTTAACTGGTGTCGAAGTTTTATTAGTCTTTTTGTATATTTTAATCTATTACCCTCAAGATGTTACCACTTACTGTTGTATGTTGTGCTTGTTTAGATTTATCAACATATTTATTTATTTTATTTTTTGGGGTTTTCATCCTTTTTTCACCTCAGACTTTACTTCTGTCTAGACTGTTCATATCTTTAGAATTTTTTGTTTTTTGTGGTTGTATTATGGAGGGATTGAACCCAGGGATGCTCTAACATTGAGTTACATCTCCAATTCTTTAAATTTCTTCTTCTTCTTCTTTTTTTTTTAACATGGAGTCAGTTTAACTAAGTTGCTGAGACTGTCCTCAAATTTGTAGTCCCCTCCAGCTCCATCCTCCAATTTGCTGAGGTTAGCGTTGAGTATCATTGTGTCTGCTTAGAATTTCTTTCTAAGGCTTTGTTCTCTCATTCTCTCTTTCCCTCTGCATCTCCAAAAAGGTGTAAATCATCCTACCTTTTGTCCTTAACCACTTAAAAACTTCACTACATTTTCCTGTTTGTGTGTAGAATTCTGGATAACTGTTGCAGTTCAATAACTTTTTCTTTAGTTCATTTCACATACTACATTTCTAACCCAAATTGTTTTAATTTTGGCTTTCCACATGGCTAGTTTGTACTGTTTTTATTCCTTGTAGGAACTTTCAAGAAATTCTTTAAAATAGTTTTGTTGTTATTTGCTTAAACTGCAACTCATAATCTTAATATCCATCACAGGTCTGTTCTTGCTGTTTGCTTCTTTTGCAGATTTTAGGTCATGGTACGTTGTTTCCACTTATGCTTCATAATAATTATTATTATTTTTACTGTGCAGTTATTTTTCTTGAGAAATTACTCTTTATGCTAATTCTGTGAGCAAAATAATTCATATTTATTTCTATCAGCAACCTGAAGTATCACCAGTGCAATCACTTTCAACTAAATAAATGCAAGGTTGAAAGTTCTGGGGATCACTCAGGGGATATGAATTTTAACTGTGAATTTGTGCTTGGGATGTCCTGTGGTTTCAACTTGTCAGGATGTCTGCTCTGAGTGAATAGGATATATTTATTTCTGGTTCACCAAACTGCGAAAGAGGTTCTTTGGAGATTCAACCCTTATCAGGGGATTATATAAAACAAAGATCAAGTTTGCCAGTTTGTATAAATGCTCTAAGGGTAAAAGCAGCTTTGTGTTTTGCTTACCTTTCTTGCTTCCTGTCATCATTTGAATTTTGTTTTTACCAGTTATTTGATGTTTTTAAGGAAATTTATCCAGCATTTTTAAAAAGTTGTTTTCAATCTAAGAGACTGTTTAGAATTCTCAGCTAGTACACACTGTAGTTTAATTTTTAAATGTGCAGATTGATTTAGTCTAAATGGCCAGCGTAAAATCAGTTTGACAATATAGACAAGTTACAAAAGGATATTTAAATAAAAAGAAGTAATGTTATTGTTCATTGACATGAAGGTACTCTGTGACTATTAAGTGGGTTAAAGATGTCTATTAATGACTCTTAAGTTTCTTTATTAAAAAACAGACTAGAGAGCCAATCTTAATGGATCAACTTTACTTCCATTTAATGTGTGTGTACATGTAGAACCTAACTTGAAATCAATTCCTAATGAAATTGTTTAAAACTTTAAACTACAGAGAAGTGCTAGTTGTAATAACACAAGAGGAACTACCTTAAGTGGATATTCCCCATTGCTTAAATAATGTTTTCAAAAACAAACTTTTTGCAAGAGTTATAAATTTTTATTTAACAAAATTAATTATGCTGATTTCCAGTAAATAATACTCAAATAACAATGAATATGAGTTCTGAAAGAAGACTTTCCATCATATAACCATGTGTACTTTAAGTCAACGGTTTCTAAATATTTTTGGATTATGAATATTTTTAGTAGTTGAAGTATATGGATCCCTTTTCAAAATGCTTTTAAATGATTAACTGAATTACAAAAAAAGCTAGTCATCCTTAAATACAATTAACAAAATTGTTATAGTTATATATATCTCTAATTTCTGTAAGTGACAAAGCATAGGTAATAGATTTTGCTGTCTACATTCATTAAAGAAGAAAATGCTACATTTTAATTAGAAGTGAGTGAAAACAGATTTCTTTCTTGTTGAAGTTCCTGGACCCTCTAATAGGTTAACTGTTAAATGAACAGGTTCATTTCACACAGGAACAGCTGTCAAATGGGAAGAAAATTATTTTGAAGGAAGAAAGCACTTTCCTTCTAGGGAATCCATGGATGGTGATTATGAGGTTAAATTTGTGGCACACTTCTGACAAATGCCAGGAATCCTTACAAAATATTATTTGTATTAATCTTACCTTCACATTCTATATTATTTTTCATATGCTATATAGTCCTCATTCAGAATATTTTTCATATTTTGGAAACTGTACCTTTTTTACGTTACTTTTTATCTTTTTTTTTGGGGGGGGGGTTCTACCATTCCCTTTAATCTGGTTAGTCACAGTAGAGTCTTTCTGCCTTACTAGACATGGGGCTTATTAGTGTCTTTATGACTCTGAACTTCTTCTTCTTTTTTTTTTTATTTGATTTTTTGATTCATTGAACACAAACGGAGTACATCAATTGTTTTTCTGGTTGTACACAAAGTAGAGTCACTCCATCTGTGCATTCATACATGTACACACGGCAATGATGTCTGTCACACATACTGTTATTATTCTTACCCCTCAACCTCAACCCCACCCCTCCCTTCCCTCTATGCTCTCTATCCTTTCTCCATTCTTGCCATCATTCCACCCCACATTATGCATCATCATTCACTTATCAGAGAGACCATTCGGCCTTTGGATTTTGGGATTGGCTAATCTCACTTAGCATAATAGTCTCCAACATCATCTATTTACCTACAAATGCCATAATTTTATTCTTCTTTGTGGCTGAATAATATTCCATTGTGTATATATACCACAGTTTCTTTATCCATTCATCTATTGAAGGACATCTAGGTTGGTTCCACAATCTAGCTATTGTAAATTGAGTAGCTATGAACATTGATGTGGCTGCATCACTGTAGTAATCTGATTTTAAGTCCTTTGGGTAAAGGCCAAGGAGTGGGATAGCTGGGTCAAATGGTGGATCCATTCCAAGTTTTCTAAGGAACCTCCACACTGCTTTCCAGAGTGGCTGCACCAACTTGCTTTCCCACCAGCAATGTATCTTTTTATCTGTGCACTCCAGAAATTTTCTGCATTCAAGATACTTAAAATGCCTAATACAGATGTGAATAAAATTAAATTACCCAATTCTCTTATTTTAACCACCACTTAAAATTTTTTTTATGCAAGAGAAAGACAATTCCCTTATATTCACACTATGCACAGCTATCTGATTTCTCAGATTTCACCTAAGTTTTAATGGGAATTGAGATCATATAGTCTAAAATACATTAATTTTATAAGAACTACTTTCACATCACCCTGATTTTTTTTATGTATGGCACTAATAATCACTGATAAGACTAAATTCCAGCACCAACACTTCCGTATTTGAAGCATCAATATTCACAATACTTAAAATTCAACAACAAACACTACTACTACTTATGCAAATCTTCACAGTATAAATTTACCTAGGGGAGGGATTCATTTATTTGCAAATTAAATGGTAGCTAATGTGGTGATTAGATATCTGGATTTCAAAAAGTTTTCATTATCAAAGTAATAGTAAATCATTTAATTAAAAATTACTTAAACAGTGTATGAGGATATTGATTTTTCTGAATAATATCAGTTGAACTACTCATTCTTTTTTTAAAAATTTTTTTGGTTGTCAATGGACCTTTATTTGTTTTTTAAATGTGGTGCTGAGATTCGCACCCAGTGCCTCGCACATGCCAGGCAATCGCTCTACCACTGAGCTACAATCTCAGCCCCGAACTACTCATTCTTAAGTGCAGTTTAAGAATATGAAAACACCACTACCTTGGCATCCCAATCATATTTCAGATTACCTTTCTCTCAGAATACAAGACAAAAACAAAAAATGCCCCAAAGCCCTAAACTACAAAACAGATCATAAGTCAGATCATAAGTTCTTTGTCAGATCATAATTTTTCATGTGGGAAATGTTAGTACAACTTTGAGGGGCTGTCAAGTTCTGAAAACAGAAAAGTATATTTTCAAAGGCAATAAAAATAGAAGTTTATAATAAATAGCTGTAAGTGGATAGCTATTTAGACTGCTTAACCTTTGTTTTTTGTGGTACTAGAGATTGAACCCATGGCCTTGCACAAGCTAAGAAAGCACTCTTTCACTGAGCTATATTCCTAGTCTAATCTTGCTTAGCAATCATTACTTTCGTTTCAGAACTATTGAAAAAAATTTCAAATCTTTAACAACAAAAAATAGAACTACATTTAACATATTTTTTTAAAAAAAGCTTTAAATGCACACATGCCTTAATTTGACACTGAATACCTACTATTCCTGTCAGTCTTGTGAGTTTGAGATACCAAGCTTGAGTAAGGAAGGCCCAACACTCAAGGAATTCAGCCCAGTGAAGACGGCACACATGGAAACAATGCAATGCTTTGCAATAAGTAGAGGAGTGTAATGTTATCACACAGAACACTGGTAGAAGACAGGGGAATCCCAGAGCTGGGGACTGCAGGATAACTTAGCTTTTTCCCAGGAGAAAATGGAGAGAAAAGAGTAGACACTAAAAACTTGTTGCGTGGATGACTGTCATTCCAGTCAGAAAGCACAGTTAAGTACAAAGGTGTATGTTTTCCAGTAGAGATGAACTTTCCATAAAATCTTCAAAATTCATTACAAAGTGCCTTTTGAAATATCCATTCACTGATTTTGCTGTATTGTAATTCTTTTTTATTATAGGTTCACACTGTTATTATAGGTTCATACTGTTACTTTTTGGGGTTACTTCTACCCTAAACACTGTTTTAACTCTCATCTCGAATTTTAAAAACAAATTTAAAAAATCTTTAATCACTTTTCCTAGAAAACAGAAAATATCTGAAATGTCTTTCACTGATTTATCCAGGAGTTGAAAATCCAATTCTACTACCATGTACACACACACATGTATATGGCAATATTTTTTAAACTGACTTATGCTTTAATATAACCATCACAATATAGTTTTCCCTAAAGAAATATAAGTTACTAAAATGGGAATAATGGTAGCACTTTCTTCCTGGTGTTTATATACAAATTAAATTAGTTAACTACACATTATAGGGACAAAGTATAAAGACATAAGAATTATTTAAAAATCTGTACCATAAAAAAGGCTCTGGAGACAATCAACAAAAATTCATCTTTAATGCATGCTTTACTACTTACTACTACTACATGACCTTAGAAATTGTGTTTATCTTTTTTGGGTGTCAGTTTTCTTTTGAAACAGAAGTAAAAGAGCTCCAAAGACCATTCTAATAACTATGTAAAAATTTAGATAAGTTCTTGACAAAATAAAATACCACTCTCTTGCCTAATTCAAACATTTCTGTATCAACTTTCAACAGAAAATAATTTTTTAAAAATTACTACCCAATGAATTTTAAGAGACAAATTAATTAAAATCTATTTTCTCTCATACATGTAGTAGCAGTCACACTATTTTTAGTGTGTCATATTCAGAATAAAAACTGGTAATTGTGGATCTAGAGATGAACCAAAGGGTATCTTTCACTGCTTCAACCTGGAAGCAGAAAGGCAAGAGACTATCACTTAGGATGCAGGGACTTCCGCATGAAGCTGTCGGTCAGATGTGCTCTTTAAATACCCTTCAAAGAGAACAGTTAGTCTAGGTCCTTCTCAAGTTACCCTCTTCTTGCTTTTCCCCAGGTAACCTAGAGCTTATCACAGCCCTATTATTTTCTACTGAAATCTTGCTCCAAATGTTAACATCAAATTCCATCTTAATGGATAATTTACCTCTATTAAAAATGTTTAAAAGGAACATACATAGGCATTAAAAGAATCTTCCTTAAACAATTTCAATAGATTTTATGACCTATAGCATTACTATTGGAACGTGTTTGTGTTCTCTGGTGCATTTGAACACACTTTTCTAAAATACAATAGGTAATAGGTAAACCATATTTTTGAAAGCCATTTTTTGAACAGCAAAATATGATTCTCCCAAAAAATGAGCAATAAAAATAATCTGTCATTGTTCCTTACAGGAGAGAAAGAGGGAGATGGGGGAGAGGGGAAGAGGGGGAGGGAAAGATTGGCTAAATTTACTGAACATGTCTGATGCTATGTTAATGCTGATAAAGCAAATATTTGGAAAAATTAGTTCTAATTAGAAAAATCTATATTCAATAGGTCGAGACTGATTAGTCAGGGATCAAAAGACTCTAAAGGACAACTAAGTGAAATAATGTTAAACTAGTTTCTGTTTCCAGAATATTTGTTTTACATGTTTTCATTTATATTCTATAAAGTGATAAAAACACATTATCTGGAAAACAAAGCTTGGCTAAAAAGGCTATTTGTTTGGTTATGCTGCCTTTACCTTTTTTGAATGTACATGTGCATGTGTTCAATCAGGGATTGAACAACCCAGGGATGCTACTACATCCCTAGGCCCTTTGATTTATTTTGAGACAAGGTCTTGAAGTTGCTGAGACCAGTCTCAAACTTGTGATCCTCCTGCCAGGGATTTTATTCCATATTTTTGTCTCTGAAATGTTCATTACAGTCCTCAATAGATTTTCACTTTTTTCTTTAGACAAATTTATGCAGAGAATGTTCACTGCATTATTTTTTTTAAAAAATTTTAACTTAAGAATTTATAGTCTATAACTTCATTTGACAATTTCCATTTACACTGTGGAAAAATTTTAAGGTCAAAACCTCTGACAGTATATGTAAAGTTCTTTATTTAAATTTCCTATGCTGGTTTTAACTCAGTATTGTCTTTTGTTATCTTTCCCAAAAAATTACAGTACAATATCATATTTTTTTATTCTTTCTGCCTCAATCTCCACCCTGCTCCTTAAGTAGTTTAAGAAAGAAATACGAGATTTTATTTCCCACATAATTTTCTGTCTGGAATGCTGACAGTGCCAACAGCAGCATTTCAAACTGCTCAAGACATGTTAAGAGGGAGTCATAATTTTTTTTTTTGGTTCATAAACTCTTAAGTAAAATTTTTTGCTTATTACGTAAAAGAACCCGGCAATGTTTATCCAAGTATGTAGTTTATAATTGTGTCCCCCCCACACAAAGTCTTCTCTACAGAATCAGAGGAATTCTCTAGAGTCTGTGCAAGGGTCAGCAAAGACGAACATGGGAGATACTTGGAGGCTACAATATCTATACCCTTTGACAAAAATAGCAATGTATATGCTTCATATGTTTGGTTTTCATAAAATGTTGTCCCTGAACAAAATGCACTATGGTTAAAACACTTTGAAAACAATGATCTAGGCATTTTTTGTTATCCCTAATGCTTTGAAGGTGGAGAAGGAAAAGATTTCTATCCTCTTTTTTATTAAAAAAGAAAAAGAAAAATGCACTTTTGAGAGTCAGTACATAAACAGCACTGTCACTCCTTGGATTCATGGTAGTCAGCTAGATGAGAAATTTTTCTAATATCCACTTTTAGGGTTGATTGATGACAAATAGGTTAAAAATTTATTACCAAATACTTAGAATAACATAGAAATCATTAATTCAACCTTTCCTCTTGTCTCATTTCTTCAGGAACAGCAGGAAAAATAGCTAAATAAGAGAACTTCTGACTCTGGATACGACTTGCTTAACTTCTCATTTATTTAGTATCTTACTTGTAGTTTTTTAAATATAACCCATTTCATTTCTACATGTATCAAAAAATACCCCTGAAATTATGACTGGCTAAAGATGATCAGTTTGATTACAATATGTCAAAGTCAGCTTCCTCTTCATATTTTGGTAGCAAAGAACAAAAAACAAAATTGAGGGAGATTAAGTGTGGATCTGATTGAAGGTTACTTATGGGTTAAGTAATATGCACAAGAAGATGAAGAAAAGAAAATTCTGTCTACCACATCAGACTTGAAAAGCTTTCAAGGAAAAGATAAGTATTAGCTATGAAGTTAATGACTTATCTCTGAAAGAACAGTTTTTCCCAAAGTACATTTCATGAAACATTCTTCAAAGATGCTCTTTAGTCAATTAAGTCAATGCTTGTGGGAAATGTATTCCCTTTTTGAAGAACAACACAGAATGCGACCATATCATAACTGTATTAATTATGAAATTTTTTAGTTCAATGTTTTTACACATTTATTCTGTTGGCAAACTCTCCTTTTAAGAGAGCATATATGATTTTGAGATCAGAGGTAGGGGAATAGACATTTCATGAGAAAGGCAAAGACATCCAATTTCTAAGAAAAACTACTGAAGAAAACCAAAAGGATAACTCAAATTCCACATACAGAGTTCAGAGAGAGGTCTAAAAAATTTAAGTGAAAAGAACTTAGCCATGGCTTCACATGAACATCCGGATTTCTGATCTTACTGGCAAAATTCTTTGTGTTCCCATCATCATCATCATCATCATCATCATCATCATCACCATTTCATACAAATGACAATGGCTTCTGAAGCAGCAATGTAATTCTTATTACTCTCATTTTATAGATGGGGAGACTGAAGCTTAGGGAAGTTAAACATACACCAAAGTCAGTAAGTGATATCAGATGATACTAAAATAAAACTTGACTCTGCAGCCTGAGTGTTTAATAATAATCCTGTGTCTAATATGGAAGTGGCAATTTGGATACAATGTAATTTGCCATAGTAAAATGAACATACTATGAATGCAGTTCTTCACACTGAAAATAATTAACAATACGTATTCATTTTCTACTGCTGTGTAACAAATTACAACCTTGATTTTGAAACCTGATTCTGTAGGTCAAAAGTTTAGGCAGACTTTGCTGGTATTCTGTTTAGGGTATAATAAGGTGTCAATTGATTAGTAATCTTAATTATAAAATCCCCTTGCAGCAGTACCTAGGTTCTGACTGAATAAATCATGGATTAAAAATCTAAGGAGCAAAGAGGGCATCTCTGCCTAATTCACCACACTCAAACATAACTTTTACATTCTATTAGTCACTAATAATTTTAGAAGATTATTCAGAATATTTACTTCCATGGTTAGAGAAAGACAGACATTTGTGCATTTGTGTGTATGTGTTTGTATGTATACATACGTGCTACTAAGACCATTCTGAAATCTGTTTTGCTTCTTTAAAGCATTTAATAAAGATGAGTAAATCAGTGACTAAGGTGAAAATTCAGTTAAAATGAATTTTGATTAGACTATTTAAAAATGAGGGGAAATCACAATGGTAGTAGAAATTAACAATATTTGAATTAGACTTTATATATACACACACATGTATACATATATATAAAAATAAATATATATAAATATATATACACACACACACCATATATATACACAACATATATATATATATGTTGTTGTTGTTAAATGATAGTTTCAATGTTAAGTTTTTGTTTATAACTGTAGAAAATATTACAAGGAAATATCCCATTATCTAAGGATACAAAACTGTACAAAATGTTCTGAAAAAAATGCATTTTGAGGATCTGAAAATGTTCTTCCAGAAAAACAAAGTAATGAAAACATGTTTGTTGTCCAACTTAATTAATTCAATTGTATTCAACATTTCCCAAGAAACTTTCCCAACAGTAAATAAGAAATCAGAAATTAAACAATATACAAAAACCATAAACTAAATCAAAACTAAACTAAGAACAAAGGAACAAAATGTAGACTAGCTTCAACCACATATATAAACTTTTAAGTTACATCTATTCTGAGTCATCCATTAAAAAAAAACTCAGAAAAACTGGTATTGAGTCATATAGTCTGAACCTCAAATATGTCAGATCCAAAGTTTATATTAAAGAAAAAAATAACATAATAAAATATCAAGTCTGCAGTAATTTTTTAAAACTTTTAAGTGCTACCACAAACATTAATGTACGTAAAAATGTAAACAAACACAATGATAAGAAAATTAAGGACAAGAGTCTGAGGAAAATGTCAAAATGTTTTATAACATTAGAAGAACACTAATAACAGGAAGAAATTAAAAGAGTGAAAAGTGAAGACTTTTATATAGCAATGACATCCCCAGTGAGATAAACTTGTTAGGATAAGAGTGGAAAGTGAGCAAACATGGGACCTTCAGAGAGTAGTAACTATACAAGTAAGATGACCCCTGGGATATCCAGAATGGCTAAGAGGAGGCAATCAATGCTGCATATGTGGGCACTGGTGTATGAATAATGGTGTTCTTTCTTGCTCCTCCAGAACTAGGTCAGGAGGCAAGACCACCACTCACTCATATTTCAGTTAGTACATGTTTATCAGGTGAATGGCTTTTTGCTTAGAGGCTTGTATGGTATACAATCTGAGTATTACTGTAGCAACCTAATAACTCTTTGTAAAGCAAAGTGAAAATATTTAACAAAAACACTGAAGTATTTGTACTCTTTGACATGGAATGTCACTATAAATTTTATTAAGGACAATGTTAGAAACAAAGGTATCAAACATGAACCTGAGGTTATACAACAGTTAAAAATAAACATGAAGACCACAATAGATACAGAATGTTTACCAGTGAAAACAATATAATACATACACTTTGAAAGCAACAATGTAAAAATATACAAGCAAATGGAAGGTAATAGTAATTCTGAGATAGCAGTTATTAAATAATGTTTTTAAAATGTTCAAAATGATTTTGAAATCTCAAGAAAAGTCACCATTCTTACATGTTTAAATATCCCAGCTTAATACTTCTTAAATTATTTATTTGCTTAAAAATCCTTTTACCAGTTATAGCAAAGATAAATTTTTGATGAGTTAATAATCATGAATTTCAAATTAATAAGGCTTTACTATATGCGAGTAATCTACATTTGCAAGCTTATATACATAATAAAACATTCATAATTCTTTTCTTGGAATTTTAACAAGGCTATTTGTAAAGGGCATTCACAAATATATTTCACTGTAAAATGGGAAATATACAAAATCATCTGTCAGTGTGTGAAGTTAGTATCAGAACTTATATTATCTGTGATTTTACTTTCCATAAGAAGTTAAGCTTCACCAGTATTTAATACATGAAAATGATACTGATTAATTTTATGTGTCAATTTGACTAGGCCATAGTACCCAGTCCAGCCGTCCCTGTGAAGTATTCTATTTTTGTTTTTAAGGATAAAATTAACATTGAAATCAGTAGTCTTTGAATAAAACATATTGCCCTCCAATCCAGTTGCTGACCTTTCAAGAAAAAAACTGAAGTTGACCAAGGAAGAAAGAATTCTGCCTCCAGAATGCCTTCAGACTCAAGTGGCAACATCAACTCTTCTTTGGTTCTCTAGCCTGTCTTACAGATTTCAAATTTGGCAACCCCTATAATCATGGGGCCAATTCCTTAAAACTTTTCTCAATGTGGATGTATATACATATTATATTGCTTCTATCCCTCTGGAGAGCCCTGAATAATACCTACCCCACCAAATGGTCCCTATAATAGTTAAGAATCTCATTGGTTATGTAGGGTCACCAAGGGACAAGAAGGAGTTCCAAAACATGAAGAATGACCACAGTGGCATTCCTACTGTTTGTTCTCTTGCAACATACTACAATACACTGAGTTTCTTTACCCACAGTTAAGTGAATAGACTAAACTACTGGTTTTTTTTTTTCTTTTTTTTCTGTAGTGCTAGGGATTGAACCCAGGGCCTTGTGTTTTTGAGGCAAACACCCTACCAACTGAGCTATATCCCCAGTCCAAATTACTGATTTTAATTAAAATAAGCCTTGTGAAAACATTTATAAGATTTGACAAAAAAACTAACACAAATGAAGGGAATTTTTTTAAAAAGCCGTAAGAGATCAGGTACTTCCTATTTCTCTTCCTTTGTAAAAACACCTTTTGCTAAATTGAGGTTAAAAATGACTAGAGCAGATCTGACAAGGAAGAAAAAAATCAAAATTATAAAGAATGCTAACATGGATTTATACTCTCCCATGACCTTGTCCTAAGTGATTATGTCCTAAGAAACTGATAACAACACAGGAAAGCTATCCTGCTTACTGTTTTAAAATAGTGCTTATTCAACTATCTCATCTGTTATTATTTATGATGACCAACCTATATTGTTGTTGGCAACCTATATTGCAGTAGTTTTTAATAACCCAAAGTTTTGCGGGAGGCTGTGATTCTTTAACAAAGGGCAGGGGTCTAGTGACTGAGAGCATATTTTATAATTAGTGAAAATCTTATAAGACAATACAGACTTATCTGTCTGAAAGTGTCTTTTGAATACAATTTCTTGATAGGGTTATTCATCATGATCATTAGTAATTATTACAGATAAATAGAACTCTTGCCCCTATATAAATATACCTGTCTTTTTGGATTTATTGCTTTTCTTTAAAATAGCTGATCTCTTCTCTTACTCTCACTGTTATTAATATATTCTGATTCTTCTGTCTTCTTAAGGTTTTTAATCTGCATCTGCTATATTTAAATTCTTCTCTTTCATTCATGCTCTTCATTTCTGTGTTTGAAGCCCCAATTCCATGGCAGTCACTTGAGCTGATTTCCTTTTTACTCTGTTTAAGTATAAGGAGGTTGCAACTGACTCTAGTTTTAAATAAGAGTAAGGAGACCTATAGTAGAGATATTAGATTATTGATGTTTTCTAAAGATATAAAGTTCTCTTTCAAAAAGAAAAATACTTTTCTTGAATAATTAATTCTTCAACATTTAAATCCTTTATCTCCTTGGAATCAAATACAATGTTTTCATCTGATATGTTTATGACCCATCCTATTCTAAATGCTTTGGGTCATACCACCTTACTCAATGGTACACAGAACTGAAGATAATTGGGGTAAAAAGAAAACAAACAAAATACTATTCATTTTTTGTTGTTTCTAAACTCAAGTCACATTTATGTTATAAAGTCAGAGTTAATGATAAGATTGTCACTATTGGAAATTTGAGTTAAAATTAACCCCAAAGTCTCTTCTAACAGAGATTCATTCACTAAATTATTGGTGTTCCTTTATATGCAAGGCTCCTGTGCTAGGTTTGGGAGATATATAAGAAAATAACACAGTTCTAACATCTGTTCTCATAGAGTTTTACAATCTAACACAGAGGGGTGGAAAGCTGCAATGGTTAGGAAGATTATAATGCCCAGTTAAGGTTTTCAGAATTCTCTAGCCCTTTCATAATTTCTCATCCACTATTCACTATTAAAGCTGAAGGAAAACCTGACATTTAGATACAGGTTCTGGTAATTTTATGAGAATTGGTTAACTTATTTAGAATACTGTGGATTCTGCTAAATGCAAAACTTTCCCAGGTTTTCAAAGCTGCTCCTATCTGTTTGTAAGTATGCATTCAATCTAGAGTTCATCCATAACAGTACAAAGAACTTTGGAGGGGGGTAGACTTTTCCTCTTGAATGGTTCTAAAAGCAAGCAAAATTGCTTAAAGGCTTTGTGATGGAGTGATATGACAATCTCTGAAATACTTGACTACTTCATAGTCACATTTACAATCTAAAAGTTCTATGTTGTGACCACTATCACTTCTGGCTTAGTTAAAAATTCACACAGGTAACAATATTTCTTTGAAATAAAAAAAAAAAAAAACACTTTGGAGAAATGAGACAGGAAAGAATCCAGATGGCTAAGGTTCTTTAAGAACTTGTGTATTTTAAAGGTGATTCCCACCACAGGTTCACATTTCATTTCTGGTTAAGTTCTTAAGACCACACTCCTAATTTTAAAACATAACATTCTCCAGAAGCACAACAATTATGTCGAACTTTCTGTATTAGATTGTGTCTGTATTTTTCTTTCATTTATTCAAAAACATACTGGGTACTATGTGCCAGTCATTCTACAGCTTTAAATGATACAATAATAAACACTATAAAGTTAGGGTCCTTAAATTTACACAGCAGGAATATAATTTAGGTCATTGTCATATAAATTTATGAATTATTTTCACATGCCTTTCCGTACAGAGAGCTGAACTGAGGGAGGATGGGACAATACAGCAGGAAAACCTTAAGAAATTCTGTGCAACACTGTGACTAATCTATAAAGAAGCCTGCTTTGAATTTGGTAGATCCAAGACTAGGTAGTCTCATTTGGCCAAGTGAAAAACAGAGGAAGAGAGCTAGGGAAGGAAGGAATAAGCTCCAGTGGCCTGGTGAAAATCAAAGTGGTCAAGTGGTCAAGAAGGAAGAAGGCTTCAGCTCCTACTGCATCTCTTTCAAGAGAAGATGCTCCCATGAGCTTTGTAGTCTAAGATTTATTTTATTTTTATTGTTTCACTAGTGGATATTGAATCCAGGGGCACTTTACCCCAGCTACATACCCTTTTTATTTTTTAGTTTGAGAAAGGGTCTTGCTAAGTTGCTGAGGCTGGTCTTGAATTTGTGATCCTCCTTCCTCAGCTTCCTGAGTTGCTAGGATTACAGGAGTGTGCCAACATACCCAGTCATTGTGAAAAGTTCAGACTCAAAATCCAATTTTAGTCAAAAGATTCAAATCTCATTCTCCACTAGCAAATGTTGTGTAGAGATGCTGTCTAAACCTGAGTATTAGAGCTCAAGGAGTTTTATATATCTTTTCTTTGTTTTATAATCAACAATAGTTTTTTATATTTATCCATGCTTTCTTACCTGTTTTCCCCCTCTTTTCAACATGCTTTCAAACAACCTCGTCACCATACTTTGTCAAAAGAATGAGATTATAAGCAAAGTGGGAAGTCATGAAATACTAGATGAAGATATTTAAAAACTATAGTTCATGTTTTACATATGCCACTGTAAATTACACCTTTTTTGCAAAGTCCATCATTTTATACACATAAATGGAAAATTAAAATTACACCAACGATAAAGCCTTGTCAGTCTTAACCAAATTGATAAAAAAAGATAAAATTCATGAAGATTGCTTAAAGTTGTGAATAATTCACCTCTCAAAATCATAAAATCATATAAGAGAATCACGTAACATAAAATCATGTAGCAGAGAAGAAAAAATTCGTCTACTCAATTTTATGAATATTACAAAACGTGTAATATACTAGAAATAAACTGTTACTAATTCTATTTAAAGCATGAGGTATAATTAAGAAGTCTCTTCTATCCCTATAGCTGTCCAACTTTCATACTATTCCATGACAGAGAAAAACACTTCTCAGGAATTCTTTATGAAAAGGAGCTATCTGCATACAGAGAAGTTATAGTTTCTTAGTTCTCTAAGAGTTTAAGTAATCTGTTTCACATTTTTTCCTTACTATAGTACAGAATGAGCATTTCTAAATTCCCAAATTCAAAATCTGAAAGTTTTTGAGCTCTGAGATGGTGCTACAAGTAGAAAATTCCACCACCTGACCTCATAAGATAGGTCATAGTCAAATGCACAAAATTATTAAAAGTGTACAAAATTATTTCCAGCTTATGTGTATAAAGTACATATGAAACATGAATTTCATGTTTAGATTTGAGTTCCATACCTGAAATATTTCATGATGTTGCAAATATTCCAAATTCTGAAATAGTGCTGGTTGCAAGCATTTTGATAAGGAATATTCAACCTATGATTTTTGTATCAAAAAATTTAAAAATGTTGTCCTGAATGGATAATCTGTAAAACATGGAATGTTTCTGGAAAGTTTAAGATCTGCTTTTTCTATATGCAGCAGAAAAGAATTGGTCTTAAATAAAATGCAAGCCAATTAGTTTGTTTACCAAATACTGTTACTATTTAAAAATAAACAAAATTAGAGCATTGTTCTAAAATTACTTTAAACTTGCAAACTACTGTGTATCTGAGTAAGTGACCAACAATAGTAATACAGAAATATGAAGCTGAAGGCTTCATAAATTAAGCCAATCTGTGACTTTACATATATTTAGTATCCTTCATATTATGCTTTGTTCCTTTGAAAAAAATTCTTCTTCTTCTTTTTTTATTTTCCCCATTATCTAGCACAGAGAGCTAGAATATACTAAGTAGCATTTAGCAAATATTACTTTCTGAATGACTAAATTCTTTTTTTAAGTGTTCTGATTGCTGAGGTCACTTCATATTTCATTTACTGGCCATGGGTTTTTCTGCTCTTAATAACATCTTTTTAGACAAAACACCATTTTTAGTTTTTACATTCTATGCTTTTTCTGTATACAGTCTTATTGGCTTGGCAAAAAGGTAATTTGTTGGGTCATGATTGTTCATCTACCTGTATTTGTCCATTATCTATATCTATCTCGCCTGTCATTTATCAGTGAGTTATATTATGGGTTTGTGTTTTACAGTTAAGATCATCATAAAGTTTACAGTACAACTGGGACATTTTGGAAAATAAAAGAGCACTAGTAAACATCAGCTAGGACTGTATAAAACAGGGCATGTGGTCATGCTATTTTTAGGCAGTATAACAATGAAAATTATAGCACAAATTGATGGTGAAGCATTCCACCGGTTAAAGTACGTCTTACTGACATTCCCTCCTAATATTTGAGTATAATTCTTCATTGCCTTTTTAGTTAGAAACATCCACTGTGTTCAATGTACTCTAGCATGAAATATATCTCATCTGAATTCTCTGAAAATTAACATATATGTATGGCATAAATAGCTATAATCTACACAGTGCTATCCTTAAACACAACAGTTTTCACAGTAATAATTTTGACTCTCATCTCAAAATGCTATGTTGAATGAGTTGTATTTATCAAAATTCAAGTGATTTAAGAAAAAAATAACAAAGAAAAATAAGTACCATCACTGCCCAACAGCCCAAATACAATTACCAAATGTCTTCTGAGGTCCAATGCCAATCTACTTTAATTAATTAGGAAAGATGCACTCAGTAGTAGAAAATTCAAATGACAGAATTCTGGGTATAATCAGTGATTAATTTTTTTTTCTTGATTATACCTCAGAAATACTTAACTACAAAGGAGGGTAAATAAGAGCAGACCTTAAAATACTTATTTTGGAGTGGTCCTGAATACAAAATTTTTATTAAGAAAGGGATCCTTATGGGGATACAGAGATGATTAAAGTTGTAGCACTAATACAACCTTCTCTTCATCAACCAACTCAATTCTCTCTCTATACATAAATAAACACACACACACACACACACACACACACACGTGAACTTTAGCTAACTGCTACTCTTTCTGTGTCCCCAAATTTTGTTAATGCTGTTGTATTAGCATAAAAATGAATTCATTTTATTTAGATGGCTCAAAATAATGAAAGAATTTACTCTATAGGAATACAGACCCAAAGTAAATGTGTGCTGTAGTTATTGGGGAGAATGCCATATCTGAATTTCTTTCCAAACAATATCTTCTCTTAAACTTTCCACTTACTATCACAATTCTCTTAAGATACTCTATAAATCTCCCACTTGAACTTCAAAGCACCGAAATTTACTTGCCACCCTCAACATTGCACTAATTCCTCAAGGTCAATGACTTCTTAATCATTAAATCCAAGAAAATCCTCTTAATCTTTACCCTGAAAACAGTAATTTGTTAGTTTAAAAGAAAACTCCAAAGACTCCAATTCCTAAATTATCTTTCTATAATCTTGCATAAGTCTCATAAGCTTTATTTTCTTCATAGATCAAATTAGATTTAATTGTAATTACTAAAGTAATAGTTAAACTTGTTTCATAGAGTAGTAAATCTTTTAATAGTTGGGGACAGTTCATAGAACCACATTAAGAATTCTATGAACTGTGGTTAAAATTTTTTGGAAATGCTTTAACTCTTCCTAAGGAAACACATTTATTTTATGAATTCTTCAGACAGAATTTCTTTCAGTAGAAAATACCTTGTGATCATCATTTTACTTTTTATAACAGTCTGGATTATGGTATTTGTCTCATGAAGATTTGCCAATTGAGCTATTACTCAAATATTTTGAACCTACACAATCATCATTATTTTCATTCTCCACATTTAATGCTCTGGGTCTTTATAAGAAAGCTCAGGGATTGTGGTTTCTATATATGATTTTTCTCATTTATTTTAAATAGCTAGAAGACTACAATGTATTATTTTATTGTTGTCAGAAGAAAAGGAGTCTCCCACATCTATTTCCTGAGCAAGTGCCAAAACTGAGAAAAGAACTAACCTTAAAAAAACAAAAACGGAGCAATTGCTAAATATAGACTATTTGCTCTGCTTATTTATAATCTTTAGTATGCAGTTTTTTTAAATCAAGAAAGACCTGGGGAGGAAAATATTACAATTTTGGAATTCATCACAAACATTGCTTCTCAAAAACAGCTTCAAGAATTTATAACATTCACTGCTTTAAATGGGAAATGATATTATTACTAAGCCTCCAGATTTGATATTTGTAGTCGCAAATTTATCACATTAACATTTCGACAAACTAAATGAAGAACTTTACATGCAGATTCAACTATATATGTAATTTCGATATATACATTTTGATAAATATCTAAAACATCTCCTACTAAAAGCAAATCAAAGCCAGGTACACCTGTAATCTCAGTGACTAAGGAGGTTGAAGCAGGAGGATAGTAAGTTCAAAGGCAGCCTCAGCAATTTAGTAAGGACCTAAGCAGTTTAGCAAGACCCCGTCTTAAAATAAAAATAAAAAGGGCTAGTGATGTCACTCAATGGTAAAGTGTCCCTGGGTTCAATTCCTGGTATCAAAAAACAAAAATAAAAACAAATATACAAAATAATTTTTCAACTAATTTAAATTTAACTGCCAAACAAGCATTAATATATCTAATTAGTCCTCTCTATTAGATTTTATCTATCACTGTGTATTATATTCCCTCTGTCACAAACCCTTAAAAAATATGTCCAAAATCTTATGTACTATGGCAGAATGGAAATAAAAGTCATGGTAAGACTGTTGGATTGACAAGTATCATCTGATTTTTTCACAGTTTTCCTTTGGCTTATTGCCACCACCCCTTTCTCTTTTTCTCCACCAAGTAGTTGATGTTTGATTCAGCTCTTTTCACCACTGTGACTAAAAGATCTGAGCAGCACAACTGTAGAGGAGGAAAAGTTTGAGCGCTCACAGTTTCAGAAGGCTGACTCCATTTCTCGGGGCTCAAGGTAAAGCTTGGCTGAAGAGTGTGGCAGAGGGAAGCAGCTCACATGGTGATCAGAAAGCAGAGAGAGACTCCACTCACCAGATACAAATATATACCCCAAAGCCACACCCCCAATTCCCACCTCCTCCAGCCACACCCTATATCACTTTAGTTACCAGTGTTAATCCCTATCTGTGTTATTCACTGATTGGGTTAAGACTCACAACCCAATCATTTCTCCTTTGAACCTTCTTGCATTGTCACACATGTGAGCTTTTGGGGGACACCTCACATCCAAACCATAACAACCAAGTGTCAAGACAATTATAAAAACATGATTTTGCTATCTTAAATATGTCTTCCTTCTTTGCTTTTCTTACCTTGTCTTCTGTTTTTTCCCATCTGTCTGTCCTTCCACCAGAGAAACGTGTTAAGTCCCTACTCTAGTAACTGTGTGTGTCAAGTATACAATAAGGATATGCATCCTGATTGTACAAATTGGTAAACCCTTAAGATCCCAATATTTAGGAAGGCAAATGATATAAACAGACAATTCTTGAGGAAAAAAATAACAAAAGAGAATAAAGAAATGATCACATTCATGCACTTAGTTGCTAATAAGCTTAAGAGTCAAAATTGTACTCCTATTAATAGCATGTATAATGGACAACAAATGGTAGATGAGTTTCTTCTTTTACATTGACTGGTTAATTGTTTACTGGGGTTTGAACCCAGGGGGTGCTTTACATCCCAGGCTTTTTTTTTTTTTAAACTTTGAGACAGGGTCTCACTAATTCCAAGAATTAGTGGCCTTGAATTTGAGATCCTCTTGCCTCAGCCTCCCAAATTGCTGGGATTACAAGCATGTGCCATCATGTTCCAATGGCTAATTGTTAATGGCCTTTTATAATGCTATGTACAATGGATTCTGGGGCCAAGCCCAGGATCTGTGAGAACAATCCTATAACCAGTTACTATTTTTATTGTGGATTTTGGAAAGTATGATGACAACATGCACGTCATGCTTCTGCACAGCAAGTACTAGACATTCAGAGACTGTGTTTTACTTTCCTTATTTCATATTAGTTTCCTTTTATTTTATGAATTAACTTTTTCTTGTTATATTTTACATATCTGTTAGAAATGCATATTAACACAATGGGATGCCATTTTATTATATAGTGTCAATAAAGAGTGAAGAAAATGAAAATATCAATGCTGGTGAGTTCTGGCAAATTTATCTTGCCAGAAGCAATGGAATTAATATATTTCTGGAAAGAAAGTCAATAATATGTACAAGGGCCAACGGCCACTTATACTCTTCAACCCAGGAATTCACTTCTGGGAATTCATCTCAAGGACATGGAAGTTCATGTAGAAAGAGGCTTAATGCTGAAAGGAAAATCTATATATCCAAAGAAAGAATAATGTATATACAGCAAGATTCTTTCCATGATACTGTCCTTCAGAAAAGAGGGCATAACCTTGTTAGAGTCCTACAAAGTCTCTATGCTACTGAGTCCTCTCAATTTCTTTACTTTGAACAGAGTGCTATTTGGATAAAACTAACAATAGCCTGAAAGGACTTTAAATGATATAGCTTGGTTGCTTACTTAATGAGAAATCACCTGATGAGCTTGGCTAAACATAAGCCAGAGAAATTCAGCACAAACTTAGTAATTACACTTTGAAGTATGGGTTTTCTTTTTTTTTTCCTTATTGCATGGGTGGTTGAACACAGGGGCACTTTACCCCTGAGCTACATCCTCAGCCCTTTTTATTTTTTATTTTGAGACAGGCTTCCCTAAGGCTGGCCTGGAACTTGTGATTCTCCTGCCTCAGCCTTTCCAGTCACTGGATTAAAGGTGTACACCACTTGGCCTGACACAGAGGTATAGCTTTTCAATTGTAATTACTGAAAGTTTTCTTAAAAAGATCATATTAAAAAGCAATACTGTCAGATAAGTAGATGAATTCTCCCAGTTTCCTACTAGCCTTAGGCTTGTTTCTGTCACTAACAACCAAAGCATAACTTAATTCCCAGATATAGGTTCAGTCATTATCTAATCATGTTTATACAATCAGTCAGGACAAATCAATGTTAATTCAGAGGAGAAAAAGATAAGACTGATTTAGTGTCTCAGAACTACATTTTGCTGGCCACATATAAAACAAATGTGTAAGTTTTCTCCTGATTCTATTTTCAGAAAATAAATTTAGAGACTTAGTATCATTGTTTCCTTAAATGTTTGGTAGATTTTACCATATAAATGACTTAGGCCTGGAGCTTTCTGTTTTGTGAGGTTATTAATTATTGATTCAATTTCTTTAACAGATATAAGCCTTTAAGATTATCTATTATTCCTTGTGTGAATTTTAATAGATTGTGTCTCTTAAGGAACTGGCCCATTTCATCCAAATTACAAAATCTGTGGGCACACAACTGTTCATGATAGTCTCTTAGTAAACTTTCATCATGTATGGGATCAGTAGTGACAGACCTCTTTCATTTCTAATATTAGTAATGTGTAAATGTGTACCTTCCCACCCCATCCCTGGCTAGGTTGACAAAAGGTTTATTAGTTTTATCTATCCTTTCAAGGAACCAAATTTTGGTTTCACTGATTTTCTCTATTGTTCTTCTGTTGCCAATTTCATTGATTTCTGTTCTAATCTTTTATTGTTTCTTTTCTTCTGCTTTCTGAGATTTAATGAATCTTTCTTTGTCAGCTTTCTAAGGTGAAGCTTATATTTCTGATGTTTACATCTTTTCTTTCGTGTGTGTGTGTGGGTGTGTGCGTGTGTTTGCATATTTATGTCAATGTTATACATTTCCATGTCAGTACTGCTTTCACTGTGTAACACAAATCTGGTTAAGATGTATTTTCATTTTGTTCAAAATATCTTTAAATTCTTGAGACTTCTTGTCTGTGTCATTTAATCTACAAATATTTTGGTATTTTCTAGGTCTTTTTCTTTGATTTCTAGTTCAGTTTTCTTGTCATCTGAGAACCTACTTTGTATGGTGATCTTTTTAAACTTGTAAAGGTAATGTTTTATGGCCAAGAATGTTGTCTATTTTATGAATGTTTTGAAAAAAGAAACAAATACTTTAAAAACATGAAAGTAAGCACTTACTATGTGACAATTACAAAATGTATGTACCAGCTGAAAGTGGGAAATGGACCCAAATGTCTTAATTTGAGAGGAATGGCTAATTGGATTTTGGGTTAAAATTCCCAGCCATCATACACACATTTTAAAAATGCCATATCTCAATTTTGAGATATGAATGACTTAAAAGTGACTCTGGTGGTAACAAACATTGGGTTTTTAATTTAACATTCATGAAATGTAAGTGCAAAAATAAAAGATAACTTTACTATGTGAATTGTCACTACTGAACCCAGAAATCAAAATGACTGAACAAGTATTTTGAGATGAGATTGGAAAAAAGACAAAATTTGTTATCTAAAGTTGGAAGTTAGATTTGGAGATATATACATATATACATATACAATATCTGTGATGAAATAGAGTACATGAGTGGGTAGGGATTTCTATTTTCTGAAAATTGAGTATTGTGTTTCATTCAAGATCACATTATATTTAAGAACAGTGGTAGATTTTTATGAAGAAAATCATGCAAAAATGAGTTTTTTTGTTTGGATTTGTTTTTGGTGTTATTGGGGATTGGACCCAGGGGCATTCAACCTCAGCCAGTTTTTATTTTTTATTTGGAGATGGTCTCATTAAGTTGGCCAGGTGTGTCCTGAATTTGCACCTCCTGCCTCAGCCTCTCAAGTTGTGGTATAACAGGCACAAGGCCATCACACCTGGCTTAGACTAAATATTTTAATGGTGTAGGAAGAGAAATTTACAAAAATTTTTGTGACATGATTTCTGCTGTATAAAAAACAATGCCTAGTAAATATACTGACAAGAAATGTACTTCAATGTAGCCAGGGTTGAGTGATCTTTTTTCTATATCTATAATTTCTATATACAAATTTTTCAAACATCCATTTTTTAAAAAATCATATATACAATAGTGAATACTAAAATAGAGTGAGTACTAAAACAGAGGTATTAGAAAAGCTCAACATTGGTTGTAAAGGGAAAGTTCAGGAAAAGTTGGTAAGGAGAAGATGCTTCAATCATAGTCTAATAGTGAGGCAAGTTGGTGCAAGTCTGTAATCCCAGCAACTCAGGAGGCTTGCAGGAGGACTGAAAGTTCAAGGTTAGCTTCAGCAACTTCATGAGGCCCTAAGCAACTTAGCAAGACACTGTCTCAAAAATTATGCAGGTCTGGGGATGTAGATCAGTGGTAAAGCATCCCTGGGTTCAATTCCCAGTACTATAAAACACACACACACACACACACACGCTAATATAGTCATAGTTTATCAAGAAGAAGATATATTGCATTTGCAATTGCCAGAAAGTGACTACAAGCATGTTCCACCCCAGGAAAAGGTAAAATAGTTCTATATATAACTAGAATACAGGCTTCAAGAATGGTGGAAAAAATAGGAGGAAGAAGTCTACATCTACATGTTGGTGCCACAAGCTGTATTAAATGTGGAGTTTTTAAAACGAAAACATCCTAAATCTAGTCATTGTAGGTTAAGTTATTTTAATGCTTAGTTTTAATATTAAATAAATTCTGACCTATAATAGTCATACTTGGGTATTTTCCTTTAAATACCTAAAACCAAGCTAAGTTTACTTCTTTTAAACTAAATCAGAAAAAAGATTTCTCAATATAGTAGAACAAAAAGTTGGGAAATTCACTCCTTAAAAAACAACTATGAAACTGGACAAACAGATCAAAACCATTCTGCAGCTCAAAGGCAAGTAAGTTGAAAACAATTTTTATGAAAACCAGGTGAATGTAGGTTAAGAAGAGTGGGGATCTGTGGTATCCTTGCCTGGAGCTGCTCTTATCATCCCCATTTCCTGCTCAGTTAGTATGAAAATTCTTCCAAGTCAGGACTGGCTGGGTTAAACAGCAACTGCTGGATGGGTCTAAATTAATGGAGCAAAGGGTATAAAAACCTACATGGAACCAATACCATGCTGTTTTTGTTACTGTAGCTCTACAGTATAATTTAAGGTCTGGTATTGTGATGCTTCCTGCTTTGCTTTTCTCACTAAGGATTATTACTTTGTCTATTTTTGGTCACTTATTTTTCCCAATGAATTTTATGACTGCTTTTTATATTTCTATGAAGAATGACACTGGAATTTTAATAGGAATTACATTAAATCTGTATAGGGATTCTGGTAATAGGGTCATTTTGATAATATTAATTCTGCCTATCCAAGAACATGGGAGATCTTTCCATCTTCTAAGGTCTTCCACCTCTATTTGTTAAATTGATTCCCAACTATTTTATTTTTTGAGGCTAATGTGAATGGGATAGTTTTCCTAATTTCTCTTTCAGCTGATTCATCATTGGTATATGGGAATGCAACTAATTTTATAGGTGTTAATTTTATATCCTGCTACTTTGCTGAATTCGTTTATGAATTCCTGAAGTTTTCTGTGGAGTTTTTTGCGGTCTTCTTAAAATAGAATCATCAGCAAATAAGGATAGTTTGAGCTCTTCTTTTCCTCCTGATACCACTTTAATTTCTTTCTTTTGCCTAACTGCTCTGGCTAGAGTTTCAAGGACTATGTTAAATATAAGTGGCAAAAGATGGCATCCCTGTTTTGTTCCAGTTTTTAGAGGAAATGCTTTCAGGTGTTCTCCACTGAGAATGATGTTGGCCTTGGGTTTATTGTATATAGCTCTACAATGTTGAGGTATGTTCCTAGTTTAGTCCTAATTTTCTAGTATTTAAATGTTAATGGATGCTATATTTTGTCAAATACTGCCTCTGCATCTATTGCAAAAAACAGCATGGTATTGGCACAAAACAAGCATGAAAACCAATGGAATAGAAGAAAGAGAGACAAACTCACAAAAACACAGTTATCTCATACTAGACAAAGGCACCAAAAACATATTGAAGAAAAGATAGCCTCTTCAACAAATGGTGCTGGGGAAAACTGGAAATCCATATGTAGTAGAATGAAATTTAATCCCTTTCTCTCACCCTACACAAAACTCAGCCTTGCACCTACTAGAAGAAAATGTAGGCCCAACACTCCAACATGTTGGCTTAGGAACTGACTTTCTTAGCAAGACTAAGTAAAGTGCAAGAGGTAAATTTTAAAAAAAATCAATAAATGGGATGATGTCAAACTAAAAAGCTTCTTCACAGCAGAGGAACATCAAGAGCATGAAGAGCAAGCATATAGAATGGGAGAAAATCTTTGCTACCCACACCTCAGATAAGGCATTAATTTCCAGGATGTTCCAAGAACTCAAAAAGCTTAACAACAGAAAACCCCCAAAGTAATCCAATCAATAAATAGACAAAGGAACTAAACAGATACTTCTCAAAAGAAGAAATACAAATGATCAACAAATATATGAAAAAATGCTCAACATCTCTAGCAAGTAGAGAAATGCAAATCAAAACTACAATGAGATTTCATCTCACTCTAACCAGAATGGCAATTATCAAGAACACTAGTAACAATAAATGTTGACAAGGATGTGGGGAAAAGGGTACACTCATACATTGTTGGTGGGACTATAAATTAGTGCAACCACTCTAGAAAGCAATATGGAAATTCCTCAAAAAACTAGGAATGGAACTACCATTTGACCCAGTTACCACTCCTCAGCATATATCTAAAGGAGTTAAAAATCACCATACTATAGTGACGCAGCCACATTAATGTGTATAGCAGCACAATTCACAATAGCTAAGCTATGGAACCAACATAGATGCCCATCAACAGGCGAATGGAAAAAGAAACTGTGGTATATATACACAATGGAATATTACTCAACCATAAGGAAGAATGACTTTATGACATTCACTCATAAATGGATGCATCTGGAGACTATCATGCTAAGTGAAATAAGTCAGTCCTAAAAAACCAAAGGCCAGATGTTCTCTCTGATGTGTGGATGCTAACCCACAATAAGGGGGTTGGGGGTGGAGAATAGAAGTTCATTGAATTAGAAAAAGGGGAATGAAGGGAATGGAGGAGGGACAGGAATAGGAAAGACAGTGGAATGAATCTGATATTAACTTTCCTATGTACATATATGAATATACCACAATGAATCTCACCAACATTTACACCCACAAGACTGGGATCCTAATTAGAATAAGAATATTCCATGTTTGTATAAATACATCAAAACAGATTCTGTCATATATAACTAAAAAGAAAAATTAATCAAAGAAAAAAGGAAAAACCTACATGAAGCATTGTCAATAAAAGTAGCAAACTCAGTGTAAATAAACAAGGAACATTCACGATGCTAGTTTCAGGTTGCCATGCTAGTCTTAGTTGGGTTCAGCTGCAGATTGAAGGATTAGTCAGAAACTAAGCAGAAGGATCCTAGAAATGAAATAGTCATAGATGGACTAGATAAGCTCTCCAGAGAGCCATGACTATGTGACATGACAAAAAGGCTACGTGTATATGTAAGAAAGACCCAAGAAGGTCCGGCAGAAGCAAAAGGTGAGGCAGAATTGAAAACTGCTTGAATTTTAAATATACTCCCTAATCAATGTTCATATTCTGACAGAGGATGGAAATCTTACTAGAGGTGTTTGAGCACAACCACTCTTCTAGCATTGTTTGACCATAACCTATGCAGATCTAGGTGTAAACCATAGGAAACTGGATGGAAGAAACCAAATTTATTAAAACAAAAAGGATTATAAGCACATAAATTGGCACATACTAACTATAAAGGGATCAGATTCCACAGATTAAGTCCAGGCAATTTACTAAAAAATCCCAAACCACCTTGGGGGAAAATCCAAAATGAAAGTCTTTTTGCTGTATTATCAACAATGTCCAGTTTTCAACAAAGAATTATGAGACACATAACAAAATCATAAAAATTTGGTCTAAACTCACAAAAGAGAGGTAAATAGAAGTTTACTCTGTTAGCCCAAATGTTAATAATGTTCAGCTGGGCCCATGCCTGTAGTCTCAGCTACTCTGAAGGCTGAGGCATGAGGATTGCTTGAGCCCAGGAGCCTGATACCTACATGGGCAACACGGGAAGACTCAATCTCAAAATAACAACAAAAACAAAACAAAACAAATGAACCATGGTAAATAAAAGGAACAAAACCATATTTAAGAGTAAAAGGAAAATATGATGACAATGACTATATAAATGAGAGATCCTCAATAATGAAATAGAGACTATAAAAAAGAAACACACAGATATTCTACAGCTGATACTTTCCATATTAACCTGTATTGACAAAGTATAACTAAGTACTTTCTTATGTTGGTCAACATTTTTAAAACATACTAAGAATGTCCAAAAATTTGAGATATGAGATGTTAAAGTGTTAGGCTTTATAAGATTTGCAGTAACATTTGTATAAAGGTAAAAGCTGTTTTGTATTTTCCTACTGAACCACTCAAACGCTTTTTTCTTTCTGCCATTTGGAAATATTATCTGCACACACTATAAGTCAAAATAAAATTATGGATATGATGAAAATAAAATAGAAAAATTTATTCCTACTGAACTACTCAAAATGTCAATTTTTAAATGGAATTACTTTTAACTAGATACTTTCAACATGGTATAAATTCAAAATAACCAAAGATAATGCTATGTGAATATTTAGTTTTGGAATTATTTAGGACTGTAATTTTACTTTCATTGTTAATTTTTAGCATCTACCAAGAATGTTTATAGAATTATTTGAGTTTAGCATTTGTAGGCAATTAATAAAATATTAATTAATATCAAAAATCCATTCTGGCACTAAGATATATAAATAAGTTTTATACTATTAACTCTCAATTGGATTATAATACTCATATACTTATAAAGTTTGTGCTTATATATGTTATGATATATTATTAGCTGGCATATTTTCAAATCAGAATAAAATAATGGACAGTTGGTACGATTAATAATCTTTCATTCTTTTCACTTATTTGTAATTTCTTAGTGGACGACTACTTTAAATTCAATGGTTTAACTAAATTTTCCTATTCTGATTCTTTGTATTGTAAGAACCATTTATTGTGACATTTAATGAACTATTTTTTCTCATTTTTAGTGAGGACAACATATGCTACTGAACAACTAATTTTCCAGATATTTCTTAAAATTATATCCTAGTGATCAACCTGATAATATTATAAATTTGTATTTCTCAGCTTAACATATTACCACAGGAGCAAGTAAAGTGCCCTCTACTTGGTATAAACCATACACTATTTTACACTAACAGTTACCTAGTATAATGTTAAGTAGAAAAGGTATACTTACTCAGTTATAAATTCAGGGTTTGTAAAGCTGAGGTTGGTTAAATGACCTTCAAGTTTAGAAGATTCATGCATGTTTAAGGCTGGAGTGGTCTTAGTGGCGAGTACAGCTCTTTTTTCATCTTTCTCAAGTGCTTTTTTCTTCCCACCATTCTGGAAATATTCTCTGCATACACTATAAGTCAAAAAAGTTAAATTTAAAATTATGGATAAGATTAAAATAAAACGGAAAAAAGTATCAATCAAGAGAGGAAACTTTCAAATTAAAGAGTTCTATTTTTAAATGTCAAACAGGCAGGTTTGAGCAATATGTAGCATTTTTAAATTTTTTAAAATTGCTATGTAACATGGAATGATCATAGATTGTTTTATAAATAAAAAAATGTTTTTCAGGAGCGTAGACATACCTGTATATATTTTACTTAATTTTAACTAAAACGCAAGTCCCTCCAGCAAAGTTTAGAGAACTGTTATTCAGTGACAGCATCCAGAAATTATAAAAGGCAGAGTTAATTTGGAGCTAACTTTGCTGATAGTAGCTTTTTTTTTTTTTAAAGATTTGTTTTGGTTTATTAAAACAAAGTCAGGTGATCAACATATTAAGAGATCATTTTTCTTTTTATCTGCTTTAAGAGAGGGCATAAAAACTAGGTCAGGTAAAAATGGCATTATACTATGTTGGAAAAACCAAATTGATTCTATTCTGTTTTCACACCATAACAATACAAAAGATTTCTCTAACTTCAAAAGACATGGGGCTTTCTTTTTACTAGCTAGCCAGCCAGCCAGCCAGCAAGCAATTCTGCACAGGGTGAGGTATATAAAAAAGGGTGAGAGATTCCATGTCCTCTCCAGACATGCCATCTTCCATGGACCTCCATGTATCAGCTACCTGAAAGCCCTCAGAACTCTGTCCTTTGGGGTTTTTATAGAGACTTCCTTATGCAGGCTTGACTGAAACACGCACAACAACACTGAAATGTGACTGGACAAAAAGGGTGTGATCTAATTCTAATAGTACAAGTCTGGAAACCAGCAAGGCATGAATTCTTCTTGGCTTCTCTATGCATCATTTTCCCCTCCAGAGCACAGAGCAGGGCCCTTCTGAAATGAGGACACTCTTATTCCTATCAGACAACAGTATGGGAGAAAATTTCTTTGTGGCCAACTTCAAGAAAGAAAGGCAGGAGAAGATCAGCTTCTATGACCTTTCTCAGGGAAAAGAAATTCTATTTTCTATGGACTGCTCTGGGGAGGGAGTTATGAACAAGGAACCCTTGATGAAAACCTATTATATATCATAACAGCACATATGCAATAAAGGTGTAAGTTCAAACAGAATAGAAGTTTGAACATAACAGTGCTTTTTAGGTAACAATTTGAAATTATTCCTTTCCATCAGTAAACCATTCCTGTTTATTCCAATTCTTACACAATTCAAATACAGATTTTAAAGATATATCATTTCAGTCCAGATATTTAAGTCTGTATCACATTGCTATCCTGAATCGGAAACTGATGACTAGCATAGACTTATAAACAACTTTCTTAATATTTACGATGTACCTAAACCTAATTATAGGGTGAGTGCAGGAAAACACCATGCCTAGACGTGTAATGGGACAATAAAAATACCACAGAATCAACTCAAATATTTATTAGCCATTAAAGCCAAGAAACAAAGGGAAAATGACTAGCAAGAACTAGCTTATTCACAAGAGATACACACTGGAAAAAATTAACTGATAAACTAACCAAAACTACTTGAAGGAGGGTAGAATCTGAACAAATTTTCTTTATTGTTTAGATTTTTTAAATAAATCACATTATCATTTATTATTAGTAGTAGTAGTAGCAGAAGTATTATGTAGTTCATACTTTAAAACAAAGCTAGACTATTTTTCTCCACAGACACTGCCTGTTAAAATTACAAAAACATATTGCAAGAAAAGAATTAAAGAAAGAATTTACAATTGTATACAACAAGCAGAACTCTGATTTAAGGGAAAACTATTCATTTTTCTCACACAGTATGTCATTAGTTCAACTTCAGTTTTGCTTAGTTCTTATTATGTTAAGACATAAGACTTCTAAAATTTATCCTATGTAGATTTAGTGTTCATTCTAATTATATACAGGACTTGATAACCCAAGTATTTTTTAAGCACCTATCATGAAGAGGACATAGATGGTAACAAAACAAATGGTGATGACAAAACAAATTGAAGATGACTACCCTCAAGAAGCTTAGACTCAAGTGGGCAGGTTGTACACACTTAAAATCCCAGTAGTCAGGAGGCTGAGACAGGAGGATCTCAAGTTAGAGGTCAGCCTGGGCAACTTAGAGGAACCCTGTTTCAAATGAATGAATAAATGAATGAATGAAGGTCTGGAGGTGCAGCTCTGTAGTAAAGCACTTGCCTGGGATGTGCAAGGCCCTGGATTGGATCCCAGCACCACAAAAAAAAAAACAAAGCTCAACTTGTGAAGATGACAAATAATTATATAACAATGAAGAAAGTAGAACTGATGGAGAAAAGCAAAAACTTTTCATCAACTTGGAATTGATATTAAAATGATGCCTTCATCATATAGCATTTCTTTAAGATGTGAAACACAAGAGTAAAAACCATGCTTACCTTTCCCTCAGGTAGAACTACATAAAATTGTCAATATTCAAAAGTTCTTGAGCCATAAAAATTGTAGTTTTAGGTTATTCAACCTAACAGGTACTAAGAAACTTGGCAGCAAAATACCTAAAGGTCTAGAATTCCAGGTTGTCAGAGAATAATTATAGCCATCTTAATTCCAATTGCCTACATACCCTCAAAAAAACAAAATGAAAACCCTGATGACTAAAAAGAACAAACAAATAGGCATAAATAGAACATAGAGAACACCGCATTTTACACATAATTGGGAAAGTAAAAGTCTAAAGCCAATTGAGTGAGCTTTGGAACCAAGCCCAATTAGAGTCACATGAAGACTGTGTAAAAGACTAAAGTATGATGAAAGTGGCAAAATCACATACCACCAACTAAGCCTCACCACCAAGAGAGTCCAACTCTAAATGGAGAAACCATAAGGTAAGATTTGGGCCCTACTGAATCAAAACATCTGCAACTAGAAGTTCAAAGAAAGGAACCCAAAAAGTAGACAGGAAGAATTATTAGCAAAGGTGAGAGTTTTGAGAAAATAAATGTATGGTAGGGAGTCACCTTGGGAAAAGGGCAGTTCTCTCTAGAGACATGATGATAAAGGGGAAGAATAAAGCAACTAAAGAATATTACTGAGATGTATGTAGGTATATAAAATAAGTAAGACCAAAAAAAGACACTATGGCTTTGCATTTCCATTTACAGCAAATGAATTTTGTTAATTAAAAAAGTAAGAGGGGCTGGGGTTGTAACTCAGTTGTAGAGTGCTTGCCTAGCAAGTGTGAGGCACTGGGTTCGATTCTTAGCACTGCATGTAAATAAATAAAATAAAGGTCCATCGACAACTAAAAAAATATTAATACAAAACAAAACAAAACAAAGTAAGTCACCCAAACTCATACCTGTATATCTACAGAAGCTTCAATACTGTAAATCATACAATAGAGAAAGTACCTAAAGTTCTTAACTTGGTATTGTATAGATTCAAAACATTCCCAACCAAAATTCCAGCGATTTATTTTGTAGATACAGACAAACTCATTCTATAGTTTATATGATATATTCATCAGAGTTCTCTAGCGAAAAAGAACTCACAGAAGAAACTGATAGATCTCTCTCACACACTCTATCTTTTACTGAAAGACCCAGATATATACAGACATCTAGAAAGAAATTTATTATAAGGAATTGGCTGATGGGATTATGTCCTATAATCTGTGTCTATAAGGTGGAGAACCCAAAAGCAGGTACTGTAATCCCTGTTGAAGTCCAAATACACAAGTTCCAGTCCAAGTCTAAAGGGGTGCCAATGGTGCCAGTTTCCAGTCTCAGGGTAGAACATTCATGTCTCAGCTCAAGCAGTCAGCTATAGACAGGAGGAGAAAGGGAAGGTGCAGGGATATTTCCCTTTCATGTTGTGGTTCTATTCAAGTCTTCAATTTAAGGGATACTGGTTATTCATACTGGGGGTGTAGTCTGACTTACTTGGTTTACCAATTAGAATGTTAATCTCACTAGAAACATCCTTAAAGACACACTCAACAATGTTTCCCCAAATATCTGAGGACCTCATGAGCTGGTCAAGTTGTGAAAAATATTCCATAACACATAAAATTAACCATCAAATACGAAGAGTCAAAAGACCCAGAACAGCCAACACAATAGTGAAGAAAAAGATCAAATTCGAAGATCAACACTATCAACTTCAAGACCTATAATAAAGCTACAGCAAAGAGACAATATAGTAGCAGTGAAAGAAGAGGCAAACAGAGAAATGGAACAGAATAGAGAGCTCAAAAAAAGACCCACAAAAACTCCAGTCAATTGAATTTTGACAAAGGCAATACAATGGAGGAAAAAAGACAATGTTTTGAACAAATTTTGCTGGAACAACAGGACATCCACATAAAAAAAAAAATACAGACACAGACCTTATACCTTTCACAAAAATTAACTTGAAGTAGATTATAAACCTAAACATAAAAATTCAAAACTAAAACTTCTAGAAAATAGCACAGGAAAAAATATAATTGGCCTCAGGCATAGTGATTACTTTTTAGATATAAGATCAAAGATATAATATGAAGAAGAAAAAATTGATAAGCTGCAATTCATTAGAACTAAATTTTTCTGCTCTGGAAAAGACATATGATGTAGGATTCTTCCAAAAATACACCAAGTACTCAAAACTCAACAAGAAAACAACCCCCCAAATGGACAAAAGACCTAAATACATACCTCACCAAAGAAGATATGCAGATTAAAATTTAGCATATAAGAGGATATTCAACATCATATGTCGCTAGGAAAGGTAAACTGACTGTGAGATGGCATTACATATCTACTAGAAGTACAGAACACTGAAAGCACCAAATGTGTCAGAATGTGTAGCAACAGAAATGCTCATTCATTGCCAGTGGAAATGCAAAACTGTGCAGTCACTTTGAAAGACAGTTTTGCAGTTTGGGGTTTTTGTTTTATTTGTATTTGGTTCTAGGGATTGAACCAAGGCATGCTCAACCACTAAGCCACATCCCCAGCCCTATTTAAATATTTTCTTCAGAGTCAGGGTCTCACTGAGTTGCTTAGGGCCTAAGTTGCTGTAGGGCTGGCTTTGAACTCATCATCCTCCTGCCTCAGCCTCTTGAGTCACTGGGACTGTGCACCTAGCTTGACAGTTTCTTAAAAAAGTTAAGCAATCTTACCATACAATCCAGCATTTATGGTCCATGGTGTCTATTCAAAGGAGTTGAAAACATGTCTACACAAAAACCTACATATAGATGTCTATAATAACTTTATTTATAATTACTAAAACTTGGAAGCAACCAAGATGTCTTTCCATGAATAGATGGATACATAAACAGTGGTACATCCAGACAATGGAATATAGTGCTAAAAACAAATGTGCCATGAAAAGACATAAAGGAACTTTAAATGTGTGTTATTAAATAAAAGAAGTCAATCTCAAAAGGTTATATACTGTAGGATTCCAGCTATATAACATTCTGGAAAAGGAAATCTATGAAGACAGTAAAAAAGTCAGGGGTTGCTGGGGAAAGGGGGATGCATAGATAGAGCACAGAGGATTTTTTTAAGGCAAAAAAAAAATTCCGTATGAAACTATAATTGTAGATACATGTTAGTAAACATTTTTCAAACTCCATAGAATGAACAATACCTAGAGCGAACCTAATGTAAATCATGGGTATTTGATGATGTAATATGTCAATGTAGGTTCAAGAATTATAACAAATCCGCTACTCTGGTGAGGATGTTCAAAGTAGGGGAGGGTGTGCTTGGGGTTGCTTATATATGGAAACTCTGTACTTTTTGTTCAGTTTTATTGTGAACCCACTGCTCTCAAAAATATAGTCTATTTAAAAGAGAAAACAAAACAAAACAAAAACCTTGGGGTATCATGTATTTCCTAATGTATTACATTGAGAAAGATCCAACATTATGTACATGATATCCTTGCTAATAATAAGCTTAACTTGAATGCAAACACAAAGAAACAACCATACAAATACAAATTGAGAGACAGTTTATTAAACTGACTTTAATTAAAATGGTCATATTATAAAAGGATAAAAAAGCACATTATTACAAAAATTGGGGAAATTTAATTATGGATTTCATATTACTTTATAGCATTATTTTGATTTAGGTTTCTTGACTGTCCTAGCTGTATAGTTATATAGAAGAATGTTCTTATTCAGGAGTATAAGTCTTCTTGTTTCTGCAACAGACTCTCAAATGCTCCAGTAGAAAGCAAAGGGAAAAGTTAATGGGGGAAGATAAAGGGAAAGTGATAAAAAATAAGACTGAGTAACACTGTTTTGGAAAATGAATGAAGAAAGTTGAGTCAAGAATTTTATATTCGCACAAGCTGTGTAACCTGTAACAAAACTATAAAAAAAAACAAAAACCCAGTTTCTGATATGCAAGAACTCAAGAACATTACAATTGCAAGCTGTTTATAAAGAATCTACTGAAGGTAAAGTTCACCCATGAAATGGTTAGGAAACATTGGTAAAGAAGCTGATATGAATAAAAGCATTAAATGGATAAAAAGGATACTTGATAATACTAAAGACCACAATTCCCCACTAAGATTGAATAGTTATGAATATTTATGTGCAATTTATCATAGCAGGCATCTTTACAAATATGAGATGCATGGAGAAGCAGACACAACTCACAATAGGGAATTTAACATAGCACTCTCAAAAAAAAAAATAAGTTACAGAAGTTCTACAGAATGTAAGATTTTACCTTATTACTAAAAGATGAACTTTACACTCAAATAGAGAATATAGCTCATTTTCAAGTGCTCACGGAATATTCACAAACATCAGCATATGTACATACTAAATCTAAAGAAAACTACAGTAAGATCCATAAAAGAAAAACAATATGGACAAAATTGTATATCATAATGAAATAAAATTAGAATTAACTAAAATAAAACATTCCATTCTACATGCAAATAAAAAATAAGTAACTCATGGGTTGAAGGGGAACTACTAATAAAAAGTCACAGAATTTCTTTTAAAAACTAACAATAATGAAAGCACTACAGGTCAGAACTTTAAGAATGCAACTAAAATAATGATCTAAGTTTCAGACCCTTTAACATTTAAATCAACACAATCCTATAAACATCCAACTCAAAGAAGTGTAAGAAACTAAAGCAAAAGAAGGAAGACAATAATGAATGAAAATCAGACAAGACCAACAAATACACAAACAGGCTCTTGATTTTGCATAACTTTTTTCCAGGAAAGTTATATATTTAGAAAATTAAGTATAGGACAGATATATTGGAAAATTTATTCAACTTGTCTCTGGCAGAAATGAAAAGTTTAAACAAAAATGAAAATCCATAGATGAAATAGAGAAAGTTATCAAAGAGTTACCTCATCAAAAAGCACCAGTTCAGGGCTGGTGATGTAGCTCAGTTGTAGATGCTTAGCATTGCAGGAGGCCCTGTGTTCAATCCCCAGCACCACCACCAAAAAGAAATAGAAAAAAGAAAAAGAAAAGAAAGCACCAGTCCAATGAGGAATTTCACCAAGCCTTCAGCAACCAGATGAACCCCACATTAAATCATGTTCCAATTTTGGGTATCTTACTATGTTTTGACATCTTTCTTGTGGGGTAGGGGAGGCATGTGCTTACAAATTCAGAGACTGCACCTCCTAAGGCTATCAAATTTTTAAAGATAGTAAGTCTTTTACTGGGAACAAGTAAGTTTCTCATATTCAAGTCAATTATTTCCCTTATCAAACTCCTACACACCAAGTCAATAAACCACTCCCCTAATCAATCCAGACAGGAAAGAGCAGTCCCGTAAATATTAGCCCAAAGTTAGCAACTTATGTAATGGGAACCCTCCTTATATATTATTGTGAAATAAATAAAGCAGTTACAGGACAGGAAAGAGAAGCAGAATTAGTCAAATTAATTGAAGAGGAAGAAATTAAAATCTGTGTATTTACAGATGATAAGATGAATAACTAGTTAAATCAAGAAAATCCATCATAAACCAATGCAAACAGCAACAGAATTCATAAATGGTACCATGTAAAAAATACAAAAAATCAAAACCATTCATACACACATATACACAAACAACAGCCCATTAGACTATATAATAAGAAGAAAGATAACAAATACTAGAAGAAAATATGAGTAACAAAAAGGAATTCCTATATTCTGGAAATCAAGGAAGTTTTTCTTTTTATAAGGACATTTTAAATTTTCAACTGACATTGTAATTGTACATATTTATGAAGTACAATATGACATTTCAGTACCTGTACAAAATGTATAAAGATTATACGTATATGTGCAATGTATAAATCCTTTTCAAGATGATAAAAATCTAAAAACACTGACTATATAAAAGCAGAAATCTTCTGCATGGCAAAAGAAAAACCTGCATGGAAAAGAAATAAACAAAATCAAAGACAAGAGACAAGTTCTGTAAATTATATAAAACACTATAAAAATCAAAATAAAAGGAACCCAAAAATAATAGAAAAAATAGGTAAAATATATGATCACCTAATTCACAGGAAAAAAATGTGAATAAATGATTTCTAAATATATGAAAAGGTGCTCAATTTCATTCATGAGAGAAAAGTTAAATAAACCCTCATGGAGATACCAAATGCTATCTACCATCACACTGACAAAAATTCAGAAGTTGGCTAACACACAGGCATTCACATTCTTTTGTTGGTGGGACTGCAAAATAATAACCTCTATGGAGGACAAATTGTCAATATCTAACAAAATCACATACCTGTGATTTTGAACTACCCTGCAATTCCACACCTAGAAATCTACAACACAATGCCAAAAATGAAATGGACAAATATAAAGTTATCAGTATAGCACTATTTATAACAGCAAAAGCTTATAAATAACTCACAAAAACAAGGAAGATATCTATATTCCTGTGATGGTTAATTCTGGGTGTCAACTGGATTCAGAACCTGGGTGTTCAGATAACTGGTCAAACATTATTCCGGGTGTTTCTTTAAGGATGTTTTTGGATAACAGTTTAACCTGGCAGACGGAATAAAGTAGATTACCCTTCCTAAACGTGAGTGGGCCTCATCCAATCAGTCAAAGGTCTGAAGACAATGAAAAAGTTGATCCTTCCTTGAATAATCAGAGAATTCCTCTTGCCTGACTGCCTTCAAACCATCATTAGATTTTTCCTGCCTTAAAGCTTAAGCTGAAACACTGGCTCGTCCTCAGTCTTGATGGTCTTTGGACTGGCATTTCACTATTAGTTCTTATGGATCAATAGCTTGCTGTCTTACCTTGTGTTTTAATCAGAACAACTTAGAGGAGTAGAAGTTTATTTGGGGATCATGGTTTCAGAGATCTCAGCTCATAGCTGGTTGACTCCATTGCTCTAGGATGAAGAAGAGACAGCACACCATGGGGGAAGGACCCCATGGAGGAAAGCTGCTCAGCTCATGGTGAGGTCTGAAGGGGGGCATAGGGAAAAATGCACCCTTACAGGGAAAGCACCCAGTGACCCATCTCCTCCATCTGTACCCCACCTGACAACAGTTACTACTAGGATGAACTGATTAGGTTATAGCTCTCATAATCCAATCATGTTATCTATGAACATTCCTACATTAACACAGGAGCTTTTGCAAGGACAACTCACATCCACATACATCCACTCACATCTACATATCTTGGGACTTGAGAATTTCCATAATTATATGAGAGTTAATTCTTTATAAAAAATTTCTTAACACACACACACACACACACACACACACACAGAGTATTACTTCTGTTTCTCTGGAAACCCCTTACTTACACAATACAAAATGGAATGATATCCATGATGTTATTAAGTAAAAAGACAAAGGATAGCACATAACATGCAACTACTTATAGAGATAAGAAAGAGCGGATATATGCATAAGTGTGTGTGTACGTGCACACACTCATGTTAATGTAAGTTTGCTTATTTTTTCAAAAAAGAAACGTAAGATAAATAAGAAACAGAAAGCAGGGATAAATAAAGAAAATGGAAAGGAGATTTTTCTGAGTACACCTTTTTACAAAGTTATGACTTTTGAATAACAAAGATTTTTATATCATCCAAAATTAAAAACAAAAACCTACAAAACTGAAAATTAAAGAAACAAATTGTATAGCTTATTGATAACTTACATATAGAAAATAAATGTTTCAAGCAACTTTTAGGCACAATATGTATTTTAAACCTTGGTGGGATATGTTCCAATGACAAAATAACTGCAAAGAAACTTTAAACTTCATTCATTTTATTTTTAGAAGATTGGTGTTACAAGTTTGAAACCATTTTATGTAAATTGTAGGATAAAATGAATGTGTTAATGTTATTTAGAACTAAGTCTTTCACTGTATCAGAGGAGATACAAACACAAAAGTCAAGCAAAAGCCCTGCTGAAATATTTACATATAAATGAGATATCTTGATATAAATGAGATCTTAAGATTCAAGATACTAAGATACAAAGATTCATTTTGCACTGGATAGGAAGTATTCAAAGGTGATGTCAGGACACAAAAGACAGCTCTATTTATCACTGACTAAAATATGAAATTATATTAATACCAAAACAACAAAGAAAAAACATAATAAAAATCGAAATAATAATAAAAATAAAAATGGAATAAAAATCCAAAACGCTGCAGTGATGCTCTGAAAATTAAAAAAACTCACTTATCTAATTGACTATTAGACATTGTGAAAATTGTTAAACAGAAAGAACTACACATATATTATATGCATACATATATATATTATTTTTTCCTTACCAAGCCTTTCTGAATAACATGTAATCATCCTCTATTCATAAAGGAAATCCCTTAGTTTACAAATAATGCCAACTAATAAATGCCAAGAAATGAAATAAATTAAAAAATCATCATTTTGCTATAGTAAATGAAATAGCTAATAAATAGAAGCCTAGTTGAAAGACTCTTAGGAGAGAGAATCGATCCACAAGCCAAAATGCCACTCTACACATTACTAGTTAACTACAAAAAGAAAACTTAAGTTTAATGAAAGGACTAGTAGATACTGCCTTAACCAAATGATAACAATTACCATTTCTAGAGGTAGACAACCTAACAAGAACCTGTCGTAATATGTAAGTATAAAATGTCACCTAATAAATTTTTTTGCAAAAATATTGACCTGCATCAACCCTCTAGACTCAATTTTCAGTTTATAAGAATTAAATGAGATTGAGGAAGTATTTAAGTGGCACCATGAGAAAATGAGATAAATTTTCTACTTACCTAATTAGATAAATCGTGAATATAGGACACAAAACTAATTTTAGATTAGGATACAGATAATCACAACAATCCCCTAGTTCTTCTGTAACTCAAAACAAAATATAATCTCTTAAAAAGAAATCAAGAGAGATTGAGGACGAAAAGGTCTAAAGGAATTCAATTGTTGTTAGCCTTTTCTAAAGAGACAACAGCCACTGGGGGCATTTGTTGAAATAGCACATGAGCAGCAAAGGATAGAGCCTTCCAGGGTTATTGGAATCTACTGGATTAGAAGGAAACCAACAGAGCTTTTGAAGGATGTTTAGCTGATGTGAAAGACTGGAATCCTTAAGAAATCCAAATATAGAGAGAGCTACTTCTCTCCATTCTTTTCCTAATTCCCTCCAGAAGTCTATTTACAAGTATGTGAAAGCCACAGTATCACAGAACACTGAAAATGGGACTAAGGGGAGAAAAATATCTCTGTACTCTTTCTTGGGCTTACATTCCAAGGCTATGAAAGAGAGTTGCTCCTGTAACATACACAGAACAAGACTCACTCTCAAAGTTATTTGAAACCAGAAGTGAACTAACACTATCTACATAGGCACTCCATCTCCAATCCAGCTTAACTACCGATGGGATTGAAGTGATCACTCTCTAATCCTAGCTGGCTGTCAGTGAAAAAAAAAAAAAATATCATGTCCTTTCTGGGGAAAAGCAATATTTATACCAGTCTTTTCTAAACATAATGCCAGCATTTAAAAATCACCACACATATAAGCAAGCAAGAAAAACATTTATCTTATAATCAAAAGAAAAAGAGTTCAAAGAAACAGACATACAGATAAACCATATTAAAATAAGCAGAGATGGCCTTAAAAGTAACAACTATAAATTTGTTTAAACAAAGTAGGTAATAAGCCACATCAATGCGAATACAGAGAACAATTTAAAAAATTCAAAAAAAATCAAATAATTATTATAGAAAAATTGAGAAAAAAATGGTATACTATAAACATCTCTGTTCATAATTAATAGAATAAACCAAAAAGAAAAGAAGAGAAAATATACAGAATATTTGAACAGTGCTCTTAACCAGTTTAAATCAACAATCTCAAAACACAGAATGTAGGATCTTCTGTAGAACTAACGTTTGTCTGAAAAGTGTCAGGGAAAACAAAAACAAGAATTTAAAGAGATGTAACTATCGAGTGCAATGAATGAGCCCTAATTGGATTTAATGAACTAGATATTTCAGGAAATTAATACATTATTACATAACATAATGATGTTACTGTGGTTTAGAAAAATTTCTTTCTTAGATGTGATGAGGAATGAAATGTCATGTTATCTGCAACTTTCGAATGGTTCAGGTGAATATGTTTGTTTACCTGTGTGTAAATATAGCAAATTAATTTATAGAGGGTATAGGTATATCTTTACTTTTTTTTTCCCCTTTACTAGGGTCTAATCTAGGGACCTTGTGCATTTCCCCTTTACTAGGGTCTAATCTAGGGACCAGGCAACACTCTCCCCCTTAGCTACATCCCCAGCCCTTTTTAAATTTTATTTTAAGACAGGGTCTTGTTAAATTGCCCAGGCTGGCATCCTGCCTCAGTCTTCTGAGTAGCTGGATTAGAGGTATACATCACTGTGCCTAATTTTTTTTCCTGGTTTTTACTTCATACTACATATTAAATCTCATTATTCTCATAAAGGAAATCCTATATTGAATTCTTCCAGCTGAGAAGTCGACAAAACCTTAGCAGGGTAAGGTCAATGAGGCTTAGCTGACATACCAAATGCACTTGATAATTACATATCTTTAAATTCTTATCTTTGTTCTCCAGAACACTGGTTTTTTGGGTACTGGGGATTTAACCAAGGGAGCACTTTACCACTGAGCTACAAACCAAGTGCTTTTTAAAAAATTTTTTTATATTGAGACAGGGTCTCCCCAAGTTGCTTAGGGTCTTGCTCAATTGCTGAGGCCGGCCTTAAACTTGCAATCCTCCTGTCTCAGCCTCCCAAGTCACTGGGATTACAGTTCAGCACCACTGAACCTGGCTCACAAGACTCTGCACAAAGGTAGGTTCTGCAGAAGATCCCACATTCTAGATATGTATATATGTAATATGCATATTTATTAAGGAACACATTTTGCCACTGTTCTTTTTTTAGCAGTTTACCTGAATTATTTTTTTCACCAGTTTGCTCTAAAAATGACCTCTTTCAGAGCCCATGCAGATACAATAATTCTTGATAAAACACAAATCCAAGAGTGGGAGAAGAGGGGAGTGAAAGGCAGATTCATTATACAAGCAAAATATAAAAACAAATACTCCTATGAGACTACCATGTATCAAGTCCATTTAAAAAATAAAATGTGAGAGCTTGCCTGCTGTATCAGAATACTAACTTAAAAGCAGCATTGCCAAAAGCCAATAATGATGGTCTTAGACAATAATGGTGCTGATTTCTTGACCGGATTACATTATTCTTTTTCTGTAACAAGGGAAATACTTAGCTTTGTAGTATACCTTATTTTGTTTTTTTGCTTGATGAAGAAAATGTATAATCTGCAAAACATTTTTATAACTATTTTCTCACTAGAACCAAGCAAATAAAATCATTTAATTCCTAGCATCCCATCTCCTGGTTTTTGGCTCCTTCCTTAGTTCCCCAATTCACAGTTCTGACTCTACAACCCACTGTTACCACCTCCTCACTGCTTTCACCTCACATTTTTAACTCCTTTCTTATTTGATCATCAAAATCACCTCAGTGTGCACATCATCATCTCTCTTGCCCCTCTTGAGTCAGTATACTTACCTAAATATTAATTAGTACACTGTGCTATCTATTCACTATCTCATTTTCCAAGAAAATCGTTTAACTATAACTCTGTGCCTTAATTAGCGCAGCAATCTTCTAACTTGTTTCCTTATACCTTTACCATTCCTATAGCATAATCTTAACACAGCAATTACAAATTCTTGACATACTGTAAAAGGTTAATAAAATGTCTTTTCTTTTGTCACAATATCCAACGACTTCCTGTCTCACAACAAAAGCCAGTCTTTTTCATAATAATCTATAAGATCCTATAAAATCAAGCCGTTTATTATCTCATTTTCTAACACTCGCCCCTTGCATTCTCCTCTAGCCACATTGGTGCCTGTGTTGTTTGTGAAATATGCCAGCATGCTTCTGCCTCAAGGCCTTTGGAAAGACCTTTGGCTTTTTCTCTCTGACCTCTTCCACATCTTTTGTATATATCATGTCAGTGAGACTTTATCTCTAGATCCTACTTAAAACTTGTTTTTATCCCCTTATTTTTCTCATGGATTTTACCAGTTTCTGACCTAATATATACTTAATTAATGTATCTTTTTCTTGACTCTCACCCCTACTAGCATGTAAGCACCATGAGGGCAAGAATTTTGGGTATTTAGTTGATTTTGTATTCTCAGTACCTATAATGTGACTGGTAGACAATTACTAAATATTTATTAAATAAGTAAATGAAAGAATTACTATAGTTTGAATACATGAAATATGTTATTTTCATAATTCTAAAATGAGATTTTAAATTTTTGAATAAAAAAATAACTGAAAGGAAATATAAACTGCAAGTCATCATAAATTTATTGTTCATAAAAAAAGATGGGAATTTCCTGGGAATTCATTTTTAAATTCAGTCAATATATAATCTTTTCTTATAATTGTGCTACATTAAAAGAATGTCAGCAATTCATTTTCTGATGTTTTTAACATTAGAATTTCCATTTTAAGAAAATATCCCAAGTCTACATAAATGCTGTAATACCCTAAAACACACAAAAATTCTGAATTTTAAAACTTTTAAGATATTTTTAAATCTTAAGTGTTCACTTTTACTGAATCCAAATATAGTTACCTGAAGAAATTTCTATGATTTATTATGCATGAGTCAAGTATTAAGTCCTTTTTATCTTAAAATGCTTAAATCTTATTAAAATTATTAAATGTCTAATTAAATTTTCCATATTAATTTCCAAGTATGTTACATGTATTTAAAAAACATATTTCAAAAAATTTAAACAAAGTTAAAAGCTATGTCAAAGAAAAACATTTTCACTGAAAAAGATAAATGAAATAAGTGAGAAAATGAAGCAAGTGAGAAAAGTGGTTGTTTAAGTGACATCATCTATTTTTTTGTTCATTCCACATTTTTTATTGGTGCAATATAGTTGTATATCTGTTTTTAAATATTTCTCACTTTCCATTTTGGTGCAATGACTTATACATAGCATTACTTAAGAGTAAAAAGTTTAAAGAATACACCAGAAATCAAAAATGTTAGTTCATAAGAACACTCACCTACAACACCATTCAATGCGACCTTCACCTTCACAGGTTTTTGCCCAATGATTATCTGCCAAATTTTTCATTGCAACAGCATATTCACAAAGTGTTTCCTCATCTTCACAGTGTTCTCGCCAGATCTTATCAAAATCTCCCACTAAAAACAAAGAAAAAAATACTAAATGAATTAATTTTGCTTAAACATGTGTAACCTAATTTCACTAAAATCTACAAGTTTAAAATAAGCATAACTAGTTTAAAACTGCTTTAAATGTATTTTAAATGTTCCTTTGTGTAAATGCATGCTTCACTTCTATTATGATGATTTCATAAATTTTACCATTTTGAACAGATGGATTTGTAAGTCAAATACAACTGATAAAATATAAATCAATATATGAGTTATTGGTTCATAAACCAAAGACACACTGATAGTAGACAACCGATGGTTGGGCAGTCAAGCATTAATTTTCTTATGACCTTGCAGGAATAGGGCAGAAACACTTAAACTTGTTTCTTGGTTGTTATTTTCTTAGACCTCTATATACTTATCAGTTCCCTATAGTTATTATAAAGGGACTGTTAGGTGAGATGACAATATAAATTAACAAGCAAGTAAATATTTTTATTCACCCAGCTGGATTTGCTCTTAGACATACTGTAAAGAATTATAATCCAAAGGCAAAAATGTTGCTTGGAAGAAAGTATTTTAGAAGTTTCTCCAAAATTGTTAGCTATTGTAAGTGTTCTAAATAAAAACTATAAGTTCACTACATTACCTATCCAGCTACCACTGTTTTAGAAAATTAAATCAGTCATTACATTTAATATAAAATTTGAAACATCACAATGAAGACTGATAAAATACAGCTGGGGAATGGTTTGTCTAAACAAAGAACATTAACACAACTTTAAAGGTAAAAAATAAACAAAAGTTATCAGGTAGTTTACTCAATGTCCCTTGGACAGAGAGACGTCTTGCCAAAACAAACTGAAAAATATAAAGAGATGCCAGGCGAGAAGTGGAGCACACCTGTAATCCCAGTGACTCAGGAGGCTGAGACAGGAAGATTGCAGGTTTGATACCAGCCTCAGCAAATTAGTGAGAGTCTAAGCAGCTTAGTATGTTCCTGTCTCAAATTAAAAATAAAAAATAAAAAGGACTGGGGATGTGGTTCAGTGATAAAGAGCCTTCAGGTTTCAATTCCTCGTAACACAAAAATAAAAAAAATTTAAAAAACGAAGGAATAGAACAGCCAAATGAGGAGATGGTCATTATGCCAGAGATTTTTCTTCAAGCAAAATTATTGAATTTCAGCTTAAAGAGATTTTTTTTAACAGAAAATAAATTACAGTAACAACTGATACATCTAACCTAATTTGAAAAACTTCTAATTAATCCCATTACCTGCCTATTTTAGGATCACAGTCTAATAATTTCTGAGTTGAAAAATTAACCATTAGCCTCCTAGTTTGACAAAGTCGAGAAAGAGAAGTATGGGTACAAACACTCCCTACACACATTGCTCAGTTAAAATAACTGTAGTAGAAGTCTCAGCCTGAATACTAACTTTAAACCTCAAATAGAAGGTTTAGTATGTGTGTGTTATGCATTTAAATACTAATATTCCCATTAATCATTAATATCTGTGTTGTGAAAGGGCTGTCAATTTTTATGCAGTGCATTGTCCTGTCAACAAAAAACAAGCAAATTTTTTTTTCTAAATTCTCAAAAATACCTCAATTTTAGCAACAACTTTCAGATGTAGCTATCAAATCTCTAAATAGAGGTACAGAATGTCTTCAAACAACATTTTGATTAATAGTTCTTTCATAAATCTATGGCAATTCATAACGCTATTCCAGACTTTATCCATCAGATTTGATACTAAATGGTTCAGTAAGGTACAGTATAATTGGAAAGGTGCTTTATGTTTTGTTGAGATTAACATTAACTCTAAAAGGCCCTTTGTTTGAACTCTTTTCATAGCCCTATATAATGTACATATTCTATTATACAAGTTAAACAAAAGTTATATGGTCAAATACATTTCAGAAAAGCTATGTTTAACATAAGCTGAGTTTCTTTCTGATGGGGACATCCTCATGGGGCTTCAGCAGTGTTAGAGAAAGGAAGAACGGAAAAGTAGCACACTATTCTATTGTATATGTTATGTTGAAACTCAATTCATCCTAAAATTACCAGCTGGCTAAAAGATACAAAGACGACTGCAAATATACAGAAACTACTGCTCTACAGCTATTTAGACAATCTCTGGGTTTTTACAAATTCCATATGGAATTTTAAGACATTTTAAGATGTTCTGTCAGCTTAACTGATGTTTTAAGGAAGAATTCAAAATTTGCAGGCTTATTCAATTGAAACTAATTATATACAACTTCAATTTTTAATGTTTTCATTAACAGTAGAGAGTCTGCACAATGTGTGCTGACCCTGATAATTGTTGTGATTGGTAAATGTACAATTAAATATATAATTGAGAATAAACAAAGCAATTTAATATATTTTTATTCTTTTCAACACACTTGCTAAAAAATATTCTTAAGGACTATAGAGACTAATAAAGCTAATGAGCACTCACTAGCAATCAAAGTAAGGGGAAAAACATGTAAATAAAATGTAGTAGATAATACAATAAAAGAGACATGAACCTAACGTGTTCCCTAAGTTCCAAATGACATCCAGGACCCAGAACTTTTAATTAAATTATTTGTTCAACAAAATTATGTCAAATCCCAGCTAGTAGGTATGCATTATGTTACATGTCTGGCAGCTACAGAATTGAACAAAAGACAGTTTCAAGTTATGCCCCTTAGATATAAGAAAATTCTACTTCTGGAATACCTAGAAAGCTTAATGAGGTATTATTCTGAATAAATAAAATTATTACTAAAAACAAAATGGGAAAGATTAAGTTTTTCATAAAGGCTTATTTTTTACAATATTCAAAATAATGTATTCAACCTTTAAGCACTGTAATTTTAAAATATTCTATGATTTGTGTTCTAAACACCAAAAAAAGTTAATGGTTAAACGGAGCCCAATATATACACAAAATTTCCTCTGCTGACTTGGCCATATGTGTGTGTGTGTGTGTGTGTGTGTATGTAATAGACTGTTTCACTTAGGAAAATATGTTTCATTACCACAAGAAAAATGAGGAACCAGAATTTCCTGAGGTCTGCTCAAAGGTCCAGTGAATACAGTACAAGTAATGTTCTAAGTACTCAAGTTCAATAACCCAAGTTCTCAATAAATTAAAAATTAGTCATGGTTTATTTTAACATAATGACATTTGTGAATAACTCAAAATCACTACAATTAATGACCCATTTTTAAAACCCATTTTTTACAGGCATCATAGAAACAAACAAATGTCTAAGAGAGAGAGAACAACTAAGATCAGGCACCTTCAGGTTGCTAAGTTATTTCTTATTTTTGAAATGAAATGATTTAAGAAAGGAATTTATATGTTCATACTATGTATTTCTACATTTTGCACAACATCTCTAGTAATTAGAGAAATGCAAATTAAAACAACTCTAAGATTTCATCTTACTCCAATCAGAATGCTATTATTAAGAACACAAGCAACAATAGGTGATGGTGTGGATATGAGGAAAAAGGCACACTTGTACATTGCTGGTAGAGTTGCAAATTGGTGCAGCCACTCTGGAAAGCAGTATGGTGATTCCTCAGAAAACTTGGAATGAACCCACCTTTTGACCCAGTTATCCCACTCCTCGGTTTATACCCAAAGGACTTAAAATTAGCATACTACAGTAATGCAGAGACATCAATGTTTATAGCAGCTCAATTCACAATAGCTCAATTGCAGAACCAACCTAGATGCCCTTCAATAGATAAATGGATAAAGAAACCATGGTATATATACACAATGGAATATTATTCAGCCATAAAGATGGATAAAATTATGGCATTTGCAGGTAAATGGATGGAATTGGAGAATATCATCCCAAAAAAACAAAGGCCAAATGTTTTCCCTGATAAGTGGACGATGATACATAATGGGGGGGGGGTAAGAGAAAAATGGAGGAACTTTAGATTACTTAGAGGGAAATGAGAGGGGGGAGGGGGTGGAAGTACAAAAGACGATGGAATGAGACAGACATCATTACCTATGTACATGTATGAATACATGAATGGTGTGAATCTACATGTGTACAATCATAGAAATGAAGTTGTATCCCATTTGTGTACAGTGAATCAAAATGCAATCTGTAGAAATAAAAAAAAAGAAAGAAATATCTCAAGATTAGATTAGGAAAAATGGTCCTATATCAATACAATAATTACTGACTAAACTCACTTTCACCACATTATATGCCACAACTAAAGAATAAAAAGCTACTAACTATAAAAAGAAAGTGACAACTAGGAAAGAATAAATGGTACATTCATTAAATTGAAAAGTTCAATTTTAATAATTTTGTGATTATTATGACTTTGTAACTGTCTTTGTAAAAATCAAGTATCATGAAACAAGCTAAGAAGCAATTTTTGCCCAGTTCTAAAATCACATTAACCATAGGAACTCCTACACTATCTCTTTAGAGTTGAAACTATCTACCCATTATGAATTAACCCCTCTCCTGCAATTTAGTATAGCAAATTCTTTTTTCCTTTGAAACTAACTGAATTCATTTTTAGAGGATTTATCTGCCACTTGATCATCTTATAACTCCCCCATATATGCATCTACTATCCTTACAATACTTTGTTATTCATTATATACATTGTCTATTAAAATCAGGTGTGGATTTTCCCATTAGAATATATAGATTAAAAGGTAAAGACTACTTTTGATTTATATCTTTTATATATTAGAGCTAATCAAAGTACCGACTTGACAAAGGAGAAAACATTTAAATCTTTACCAAACTCAAAACATAATACTAAACACCAAAGTTATAGACAAGTCACATTTAGTTGCTAATTTAAAAGTCAGCAGATAGCTGTCAACAAACAGTAGCAACTCCAAAGCAGTAAAATTTGAATATTTCAAAATACTATTCTTAAAGTAAGTCTAGAAAGGTTTAGAAAAAAACAGTTAGTTATAGGTAATTTTTCTGTAAATTCCACTGTTTAAAGCTGATCAAAACTTTTTATTTCACCTTGCCTCATTGTCAACAAAAACTTGGAGCCAGAAGTACAGTCACATCTAATAAGTTTTTTGATAATAGTACATAGATCTTTTTGCAAAACCTATAACCCTAAGGAAAATTGACTAGCAACTACACAAAATAGATAAAAAGTTCCCTGTAAGTTGAGATAATAAAAAGGAATAGGTTGTACAAAGGTTCATGCACTTTTACATATCAGGATCATCTGGTATTTAGAAATATTATTTTTCTCAATATCTCTATCTTAATTCTCATTCTTAGAAGATATACTAATGAAGCACAAATAAACAATGACCATTAGTCTTAAAAAGAACAAAATCCTGCCACTCTGATAATATGGATGAACTTGGAGGTCATTATGCTAAATGAAATATACTAGACAGAAGGAAAAATGTTACACATCACTTATAAAACAGTAGAACTTGGAGAAATAGAGCATAAGGTGGTAAACGTCAGGGATTGAAGGGGTAGAAGAAATGAGGGGACAGATGTTTATCAAAGGGTTCAAACCTTAATTTATAAAATGAACAAACTCTAGTGATCTAATGTACAGCATGGTAACTATTGTTATATATACTTGAAATGTGCTAAGGGAGCAGATCTGAAGTGTTTTCATGCATACACAAAAAAAGGTAACAGTCAGGTAATGGATATTAATCACCTTGACAGTGGGAGTCATTCCACACGGTGTACTTCTATAGGCATATTCCTGTCAAAATACCAGGTTATATAACTTAAATATACACAATTTTTTATTTGCTAATCATGCCTCAAAAACAAGCAGTGTGGAGATTGCTCAGAAAAATTGGAATGGACCCACCTTTTGACCTAGTTATCCCATCCTTGGTTTATACTCAAAGGACTTAAAATTAGCATACTACAGTAACACAGCCATATCAATGTTTATAGCAGCTAAATTCACAATAGCTAGACTGTGGAACCAACCTAGATGCCCTTCAAAAGATGAATGGATAAAGAAGCTGTGATATACACAATGGAATACTACTCAGCCATAAAACAATAATATTATAGCATTTGCAGATAAATGGATGGAATTGGAGATTACCATGCTAAGTGAAATAAGCCAATCCCCAAAAAACCAAAGGCCAAATATTTTCCCTGATAAGTGGATGATGATATATAATCGGGTTATGGGGATTGGAAGGTGAGAGAAGAATGGAGGAACTTTAGATTACAAAAAGGGAAACGAGAGGGGGAGGGGAAGGGGTATGAAAAATGGTGGAATGAGACAGACATCATTACCCTATGCACATGTGTGATTAACAAGAATGATATGAATGTACATCATACAACTATGGAAATGAAAATATGTATTGCATTTGTGTACAATGAATCAAAATGAAGTCTGTGAGCTGGGGATATAGCTCAGTTGGTAGAGTGCCTGTCTCACATGCACAAGGCCCTGGGTTCTAAGTCCCAGCACAGCAAAAAAAAAAAAAAATGAAGTCTGTAAAAATTTTTAAAAAATAAAATTCAATATGTAGCAAAACAAAACAAAACAAAACAAAACAAAACAAAAAACAAGCAGGTAATAATTCTTGGCAGTTTAGCCTCAACAACAAAGATTACCAATGCACTATTGGGATTTTAAATGGTGCAATGCAAAAGAAAATGTTCCACAACTTTATGTATATAAAACTCTAAAGGTGGAGATGAATCTATAGTAACAAGAGATAGGTAGGACAGGGAATATAGAGAAACAGACTGCAAAGGAACATAAGGGAATATTGGGGGTGATGGAACTGTTCTGTATCTTTGTGATAATGATTTCATAGGTGCATAATTTCTCTTAAAATTCATGGAATTATATACTTTAAATGGATACAATCTTAAGTATATGAAATATAACTCAATAAATTTAGGTTTTAAAAATGATGTGCAATGAGCACATTAAATTTGAGATCCATCAAGTTCTCTAAACAAAGCAACCATCAGTAACAACAAAACTCCCAAAGATGAGTATCACAAACTCCTGAACTATTGGAAATTCAAAACAATTTATTTGATTTTGGCTTAAGCATATCACCAAATACAGGCCTTGAGATGCTATATCCATAGATAACCGGATTACTGAAGTCAAGCTTAAAGAACCTTTAAGGGTCATTTCCTCTAACATGAGGTAAGCAGAGAAACTCATGACTGAGTGGGATCAGGTTCAGCTACTACTCCAAGAAATTAAAACATGGTTTTCAAAGTTATGCTCCTAAACACTAGATCACCTTGCCTTTCTTCCTGAGTTTTGAATTTATGAACTTTCCTGGCTATGAATAAAGGCCTGCATTAGAGCAAAAGTACAAAGATTCAACAAACCACAAACAAATGGACATTTATCAGTCAAATTCAGTTATTTAAATCTCTGTAACTGCATTATTTGTTAGATTTCTGGCAGTGGTTCTCAAGCCTGGCTGCCAACTCTGGATGAACACTGGAATCATCCAGAAATTTCATGGAGGGATCTGGAGTGGGAAATGATTATTTGTTCTGATGCTCCCCAGATGAACCCACTGTATATTATGGCTCAAAACCAATTGTCTATGGCAAGGTTGTAAACTAAAATGCCTGGTGAAATAATACAAAGAGCCATGAAGATTGGGGCAAATGAGAGTCAACTTTAATTAAAAAACAAAATAATTCAGAAATTAAACTTAATGCCTACAAAAAAATTTGGCTCAGTATATCTTTTGTGTTTGGATTAGCTTTTTATTATAAACATATTTATGATAAAATACCTAATTCAAAATTCAAAAGCCTTTGAATACATTCTGTAAGAAAAATGGAAATAATAAAAAAAAGGACCAATGTCATCAACATCGATTACTCCCTTGTGAAGATAAACTATATACATGTTGTATGACTACACAGATCAGTTGATTAGCATAACACTGAACTTTCAAGCAAAAGGACTTGTGAACAGCCCTCTGAAACTTAACTTTTGTGAGTAGAATATCTATATAAATGGAAACAAGGGATAATCTGATGCCCTTTTAAAGACAAGGAGATCAGCAGATTATTCTAAATAATGTCTACAATGGGCATCAGTATAGCTACACTTAAAGGACTTTACACTAATATAGTTTAGATCAGTGGTTTTCTTTTTTTGGTACTGAGGATTGAACTCAGGGAAACGACCACTGAGCCACATCCTCTGCCCTATTTTGTATTTAATCTATAGACAGGGTCTCGCTGAGTTGCTTAGCACCTTGCTTTTGCTGAGGTTAGCTTTGAACTCAGCCTCTTGCTGAGGTTAGCTTTGAACTCTGAGCCTCAGCCTCAAGCCTCAGCCTCTTGAGCCACTGCGATTATACAGGCATGTGTCACCACACCCAGCTAGATCAGTGGTTTTCAACTGCTAAATTTTTTAAGTACCATAAATACAACCTTAAAAATTTAGAAGACTGATACTGGTGTTGCAAAAATATAAATATAAATGAATATATGCAAATATACAAATTATTACATTTTAATATCAACACACACAGAGACACACATTAAATCTATTACAATGCCCTTATTAGTTTTCATTTTTCTATGGACTTACAAAACCTTTTTTCTAAATCTTGGGCTGAACCAGGAATAAGGCAAGGAAAGTAGCAGATAAGTGGAGAAATAGAACTCACTGTATACAGTAAATAAGACAAGTTAATTAAATTCTAGAAATCTAATGGATAGTCTGGTAACTAATAATACTTAGGTAAAATCCAACTATCTGGAAATATATTCGTTTCTTCAGTATGTGTCTCTTATGTAAGGAATGATGTAGGTATTAGGGATACAAACATAAAAGGCAGAGGTTTAATCAAGGAATTAAGTGCAATGGGGAAGACAGACAAGCAAATTAGTAAGTGATAAACACTATAACGACGTGCACAACTGTGCTACAGAAGCATAACGAAAGAGGGGCACTTACTTATAGAAGGGTACTTAGGTGGCATTCTGTGCTAGTATTCTATGTAAGTGTGTCAATGGGGAAGGAGTTGTAAAGATTAATAAAACTCAGATTCCCACCAACCCCAGGGGATTACACTTTAAGAAAATGGCTCAAATGGCCATCCATGAGGAGATTATTTTAAAAGAAGTCCAAAGATATCTGATTTTAAAACATACTACTTGATTTGAATTTTAAATTGTTAAAAATATTATGCTGTTAAACTTCTTGTATTTAATTATTTCTGATTTAAAGATGAACATTTTAGAAAGTGTTACTAGAGAACTGGTAAGGTGGGGAAGGGGATGGTATCAAGGAGCCATCCACTCCTTAATGCTACAGGACAACTACAAGTAACACCACTACTGTTACTTGAAGAAGGTTCAGATTTTGCTGCTATTGCTTAACTCTAAAGGAAAAGAATTATTTGATAATTAAACAGGAAGGTCAACACAGTTGTCAATTACTAAAATTGGAATAATGAATGAGATTGCTCTCACAAAGGCTAACGTAAATAGAGCTTTATAATCCAAACTTTTTTTTTTTTTTTTTTTTTGGCGCTGGAGATTGAACCCAGGGCCTTGTGCATACAAGGCAAGCACTCTACCAACTGAGCTATCTCCCCAGTTCGTAGGTCAATTTTTTTATTTTGGTTATATATGATAAACAATCTTTAGATTTAAGAGAAAACATGACTGGTTTCCATCCTTCCTTCCTTGTCCTGAGGACTGAACCCAGGTCCTCATGCATGCTAAGTAAGTATGAGTTACATCCCCAGCCCTTTTGATTTTTTTTTTTTTTTTTTAATTCTGAGAAAGGGTCTTGCAAAGGTGCAGAGGGTAGGTTCTAACTTGTGATCCTCCTACCTCAATCTTCCCAAGTAGATGGAATTACAGGCATGTATCACCACCCCCAGCCGAATTTTTCTGAGTTAACAAAATATTGCAAAGACAGGTGGTTGTAACAGGGACTATGTGATAAATTTGCCTGAATTATATAAATAACAATGTAGGTGTACTATTTTCACTACTGAAATAACAAAATAGAAAATTAATATAAGAAATTAATAAATTTGTGAAAGTGTCAATGGAGAAATTTAAATAAAACTACTTATATGGATACTGTGCCATAAAAACAAGTAAGCCCAGTGTGGTGATGCATGCCTGTAATCCCAGCTACTTTGGAGGCTGAGAGAAGAGAATCTCAAGTTTGAGGCCAGTTTGGTCAATTTAGTGAAACCTTGTTTCAAAATAAAAAATAAAAAGAGTTGGGGAAGTAACTCTGTGGCAAAGTATCCCTTGACTCTAGATACATGAGAAAGGACTGAATGTAAAATTCAATTTGAGCTTCCAGGATAAGCAGGTTCTTTTGCATCAAAGTGCCTTGATTTTCTAAGAAAAACCTTGGGTTTCAGTGTTTTTTCAAAAAGTGGTTTAATCATTGGGTTACCTTCATTAGAATCATATAAGAGATGATTAAATACACAGATTCCTAGGCTCCAAGCTGAAATCCATGAAATAGCTTTCTGGGGACCTAGAAAACAGCATTTAAATTTTCACCAGAGAATTCTGGAGCTCACTAAAGCCAAAGAATCACTATCTTGGATACTTAAAGCTGCAAACATGATATAAATGTGGCATATGCAAAATCACTGCCCTTAAGTCAACAATGACAGACTCTTTCAAAATCAAAGCGAATCTCTATTTTCTTAAACAATGTTATATTTCACTGATTTTTGAGAATTACTGGATGTCCCTTATAGCACCGTTGCCACAAATAAAGAATAAATAGCAAAGGGTATAGTTCTATTACTGCATTAGCACTCAGCATCGTAGAAACTAAATCTTTGCGGGTAATCTTTTTGTTCTGCAAAGGTTCTGCTTTTTTCTTTCAAATCTTAACTACTGGTATCTTCCAAGGATCTGTCTTCAGTTACATATTATCATCATGGCACTGGGCAGTTCATCTGCCCCCCAAAGCTTAACCCTCAAATAGAGGGCTTCCAATCCTAAATTTCCAAAGGATCTATTCCAAACTAAATCATTGTCTCCTCCCTATAGTAAGCCAAACTGCCAGTCCACCCTGTTCTCTTTATCCCCACCCTAGTCCAACCTGGATGTTAATGGCTACTATTTACATTTTCCAGTCAAAAAATCCTGGCATTATCTTTGTCTCTTCCTTTTGCTCTCACTAAAACTCCTTACTGACCTTCACAATATTTGTGTATTTTCAGGATCACTACTACTATTCAGGTTGCTTTCAGTTCTAAATCAGGTAAGTATAAAACCTTCTTAATCAGTCTCCTTTCTTCTAGAGTCCTTCCTACTGAAAAATGCAGTACTTTAATTCATGTTCTCAATCTCTTTGTCCACTGCATACTCTAAAGAGCTTTTAAAGAATATAGATGCCTGTGTTCCAAAACTACAAAGTTCCAAAAATGATACTTACATGGAACCAAAGCTATGAAGCACTACATTTATTATTTTATTTTATCCATAAAGCAAAGGATCTGCAACAATAATTCTTGTGTATCTTTTGAAATATAAAAGTCCCTAAAATGATACCAGACAGATGCCTAATGATAACAAAGTCAAATAGCTAATATACAGTGTCCGCCAACAAATGCCCTTCACTGAAATGACTATCGCTGTTGTTCATCTTTTAGTGTTACTGATTAAGTTCTTTTCTCTCCCCGCCCCCAACCCCCTTGGCTAGAATGGCCATTCAAATTTCCTAGGGCAAAGTTAACTAGACTTTCTGTGGCGGTTTTACCTTACTTATTTGCTGATCAAGCAAAGATTTTATCACACAAAAAAACTTTCTGATTCTATAATCTGAGGCATTTAGAATAAAATGAAAACAGCAAAATCTCACTTGAAAAAGCAGTAAGACGGAAGAGAATCTAGTAAAAGCTTCTCAAGGCCACAGAGCTGTCAGTATATCAAGCAGTTATGTTGATGGGCCACTGAAGGGGGGGGGAAAGGTTTAATTAAAAACAGTCTATAATCCTAATTTTTAAAACAATTTCAAAACTCTTTTTCAGCAAGAACACCAACCTTACATTCATTCTATCATTTTTAGACTTTTTGGTTTTTGTTCAAAATTATTTCTAATTCAAAGGTTTCCCCTCTACTGCCACAGTTCCCTTGTTTTACATGTTTGCTAGCAAATAAGCAATCACAAATGTATTTCTCAGCTTAAATTGCTGATCTAGCTCACCTTTTATTTCAAACTATGAAGAATTTAAATAATAAGTATTAATCATCTAAATGAGGCTATTTAGTCCTTGACACAAAGAGTCTGGTCACAACTGTTAACCTTTGTAACATTATTTTTTTTTCTGGACGTAGTCCACAGAACCAACCTATCCTGTGTTCTCCTTCCCTGCTTCTGTATCAGTAACCTGTTTTATTTAATTATAGTGTCATCACTGTTTCTAATAACATTTGATTTTTTAATGTAGAAGGGTATGATTAAGATTATCCATTACTCCATGACTTTTAAAATACTGTTAACAGATATCACACACACACACACACACACACACACACACACTCACACACATATTTAGTATATATTTTTTATTTGACTTATTTGTAAGCTGCATGGGTTCATGTGATAAACTGTTTTAATCTTTTTAGATATGTGGAATAATTCAGAGACTGAATAAATTGATAGAATTTCCTAAAGAGAGACACAAGACAGCTTTAAAAATTTAAATGCAATGGAAATTATACTTTCATTTCTGACAGCTGCAGCCTTTTACATTTTCTTCATTTTCTTGGGATTTTTACATGAAGACTTTACGTTTGGGTGGGGGGGAAGAAAAAAGAAAAAGAAATGCCAGGCATAATAATCATTGTAGGAATGGGTTCATATGAATAGGATTATGGGGGGAAAAAAAAATCACATAAAGACAACTGAAAATACACATCTCTAATTAAGTTCTCAATCTGAGATATACTATCAGGCACATTTGATTAATAATGACATCCTTGTTTGGAAAGCAATACTAGCTGTTTCTCATTAATAAGCAATATAATTCTTATATTTAACATTTTTGTAGTTTGTATGGAGGTCAAATTTTAAAATTCTGAATAGCAGGGAGGGAAAGAAAAAATATTAGGGAATGATACTGATCAAACTATATTGTTAAGTCTTGCGCATGTACAAATAGGTAACAATGAATCCCACTATTATGTATAATTATAAGGCACCAAACAAAATATGAAAAATAATAAAGACAATGTTTCTAAGTTTAAAAAAATATAAAGACACACATATATACATAAAGACATATAAAATGCCTATATGTGAAAAATATTTCCATTTATATAAAGTCAATCTAAACTACTGTGTCTTATCTACAAATGGCTGACACCAGAAGCACTCCTTATCCTCATCACTGCTAGGCATTTCCCTAACATTTTCTTTTAGTAACCACTTCAAAACACAGTACTACCTCAAACACTGACCTACCTTTAGCTCCAATTTCTACTTTACTCATACAAATTGGCACAGAATCTCTAACTGGTAACAAAGAACAGGCAGTGAAATGGAGTAGAGAGAGAAAAAGTGGTGAAAGAATGCATTAAACGTACTTTCACTATTCTCACTATTCTTCATAAGCCTATTCACTGACCCCTACCCTAAGCCTACACGTCACTATTTATTTTTTTTTATTTTTATTTATTTATTTATTTATTTTGCGGTGCTGGGGATTGAACCCAAGGCCTTGTGCTTGCAAGGCAGGCACTCTACCAACCGAGCTATATCCCCAACCCCTACACACCACTATTAACATGGATCATTAGGACAGATTGGGGTAGCAGAGAGAAATCTTTTCCTACCACAGCAAAAAAACTCACTTCCATCCTTCTTTCTGCTTCATTTTTGTTTCCACTTCCAGAAACAAGGAAAGAGAAAATTCTCTTTTCTCCAACCCCATACTCATTATCCAGTCTTCACTGATATCCTTACTATTCAATGACTGCTTTGCTTCCTTTTCCATCCCACCCCAAATTCTTTCTTCTCCTCAAAAACACCATCCATGCTTTACACAGCCACAACTCAGCTAATCATACCTATCCAATGGATCACCAATTCCCATCAATTTATGCTCTTTTCCCTAACCTGAGTGCTACTTTCTGCTTTCCATTGATAGTCAACAATATTAGGTTTGGAAATGGGAGGGAAAACCTACTATTCCCATAAAATTTGAAGAGTGTTAATGATGAACTATCCAAATTTCAACCAAGTTATTTTAAACATTTGGGGACTTGGTTAAGTTCATCTATAAAATGAAGAAGATAGTTTAGATAAGCACTCCAATACAAGGCTAACAAATTTCTAGGCTCTGCTATAAGGATTCCAAAACTGTAGATCTGAGGTAGAATGCAGAAATTTTCTTAAAGGCACCTAGAGTCCTCTGATCAGACATATTTAGGAATCATTAATAAATGCCAAGGATCCTTCTAGTCTTACATTCCAAGATTCTATGCTGTAATTTTCACATTTTCTGATAAAAATTGTTATAAAAGGAGTGTAATTGGATTAAATAGGCCTTTGAAGGTTGACCTAGCACTTAAAGCACATATTTTCTTATAATAGCTGACTTGCAACTTGTAAAATATGTTTACCAACTGGGGACCATCAATATTACAATAATAAGTCCCTGAAGTAAAACACTAAAAATTATTTCTATAGAATTATGTGCCTAATCAGACTTTTTCACAGGTTTTTTTTTTTTACAACTAAGATTTGGCCAATGTTAAAAATAAAGGTAGAAAGGGCATGCTCATTAGGATCATTTATTTTGCTAGTTCACTGGTAGGGCTTTGTATATCACTGGAGCAAAGCCTAGAGAAGTCTAGATCATTGAAAGAATTCAGGCCATTAAAATGCCTGAAGAACAGTCTCATTCAAATGTTTAAATTGCTGGATTTTACCTGCCCAGAAGCACACTAGATCATTCACTTTTGAATTACGCATATCTATTCTAGTTCTGGTAACTTCCAACTACTAATTCTCATTATAAACAAGTGTTCCTGTGGTTAATATTCTGGATTAAAGACATGTTTCAACATGTGAGGGCTAAGCAAGTATAAACAGCACTTAAAGAGATGATGACACATTAGCACTGTGTTAATTTAAGTGGAACCTATTCATTTTTGAATAAATGAATAATGAATAACAATGAAATTATTATGAAAGGTAAAATTGGTAACTGAATTATATTTAAGTCATTTTTCTCCTTAAAAAGATGCACTTAATTAAATTTTTACAAAATAGCACTATAAATTGCAGGAAAGTGTGTCCATTTATTTTCTCTGTTCATCAACATAAAAATCTACAGTGAATGCTATTATGTAAGTGAATTCTTTGAATATCAAGAATGATGCAATTGTTGCTATGGTGACTACTCATTTTATTGAATAATTGTGGATGGGGTTTAAAGCATTATTTTAAAAAACAAATTTCAGTATATTAACTATGTTTGATAAATCTCTTTCTTTTGGTACCTAGTAAACAATACTATAAGCCATCTTTGGGGATGACTAATTAAGTAGCCTCTATTAAAAGCCAGGCTTGAGTTGCCAGTGAAAGAAAACTTTCAATAGTTTTTAAAATGAAACACTCAAGTACATTCAAAGAAACAAAGACACTTAGTTTTAACTTTCTAGAGTAATTGAAATGTATTATTGAAAAGTAACATGATCTCACATGTCTTTGTTCCTTCACTATCATAATTTTGCTTCTAACCTAAATTATTAACTAAGTATAAGACTAGAAGGCTTCTTACTGTTCAATTTCCAGTTAAAGTGAAAGTTAGTTCAAAGTTATGCCACTTTGACAACGAGAAATTTCTCCTAAGAATGTGAAAATCAAAATCTTATAAAACAGTTATATACAAAAGCCTATATTTAACAATACCAAAATAACTGAGGATTCCTCAGGAATACTCCTCAGAAATAAGGAAAACGACTAAGGCTTCTCCCCTTGCTTATGCTTATGATCTTCCATGAAGGGGGGTGGGGGTGGGGGGGTCCCAGCCATGGCAGGCTTCATCAGCAACTGTTTTTAGGTACCTTGCTAGTTTTGAGACTACTCAAAACTAAACAATATTGAGCACCTGACCCAGATCTCTTCCTCAACTAACTACATAAACACTAAGATCAAGAATTTGAAGAATGGGGTGGGGGCATGGTTGTGGCCCGTTCCCCTTTCAACAAGGTGAAGTGCAGTCAACTAAAAGGCCTGCTGACTTCGCAGCCCTGGAAGCCGAGGAGAGGAAGCTTGGGCATGGCCACAGAAAAGAGGTACCAGCAAGGGGGGTCGGACCGAGAGAGTGAAAGAACAACAGGCTGGTCAAGCGCAAGGGAGCGACAGCAATTCAGCTTCTCTCCATCTGCCTTTCACAAATGGACTTACCTGTCTTCGTGTTTTACCTTCTCCTCTCTCGCAACGAGCGACCCCTACCTCCCGGAGAGGGTGCGTGTGGTGACAACAATCTCAGCACCCGGCCTGGGGACAGGGGCTTGGAGGGGGTGGGGACGCAGTTCCTCCACAGGCCCGGAACTCCCCTGAACGGCCCTCGAAGAAAAGGGGGCGGGAGGAGCGCGCCTGACGCCGACCGAGGACTCAAACCCGGCCTGGGAGAGCAGCACTAGCAGGGGCTGACGTGCAGCTCCTTTAGGTTTCAATGGTGGCCTTTCGGGGGGAGGGGAGAGGTGACAAGGGGCTGGGGGTGATGAGGCCTCCCCTCCCCCCCGCTGGCTGTTTACCTTCTCGGTACTTCTTGCGGAGCCGACGGTGGACGCTCTTCACCACCCCGGAGAGCTTCTCCTGCTCCAGCTTCCGCTCCTGCTCCCGGGGCTGCGGAGTGCTCGGGGGCCCGGCCCCCTGCCCGCGAGCAGAGCGTCGGCCGTCGGCCCCCGGCTCCATATCGCAGCCGCCGCCGCCGCCGCCGCCGCCCCTCAGGCCCCGCAGACGCTCCCCTGACGGAGGAGGTAGGGAAGGAGGAGGCAGCAGCGGAGGCAGCAGCCGGAGGAGGCAGAGGAGCCGGAGCGACAGCCTCGGAGGTGGCCCCTTACCCAAACGCCCAAGCCGATTGGTGGACTGTGGAGGGCTGGGCGGAAACGGAATAGCCCTGGAACCAATGGACAGAGAGCGGCGGCGGCGCACCCGGTTGTTTGGAAAGGCCAGCAGCTGGAGGAGGTGGGGCTCGCAGGCGGAGGGGAGCAGAGGCGGTGGGAGAGCCGGACCGAGGTCGCCTCTCCACCCCGCCCCTCCCCGGATTCTGTGCGCAGGCGCAGTGGTGCGGCCTGGGGATTCGCGCAGTGAGCAACGCGCTTGCGCATCCGACTTTGCTTAGTTTGGGCTTCATTCTACCATCCAGGTTTCGCACGTCTTGTAGCTTTTCCACTATAATCTAGTGTTGTGCGCCCAGGGTCCTCTATTTGAGCCTTTCCTGCACCTTGTCACACCTATGCAGATTTCCTTTAGCTTGATCGATACCCTTTACAATGACTTGACATCACAGGAATTCTACACTTCAGGGGAAGCAGGCTTTCATGCTTTCTTTGGCACAGGGAGAGGCCTGGCTACCAAAAACTGGTTTAACTCACCCACCGAAAGTGATTAAAGCTCATGATACTATTCCTGATGGTTAAAGGACACAGAAAATGGGGAAAGGAGAGGTCAAGAAGAGCAATCGGAGATATGGGAGGTCACAGTTCGAAAGACAGAAAGCCCACAACAGATGTCCTTAAAAACATCTGTAGTGACCAAAATGTTACAGGAAGGCTGACCTGGTGTAATTCGCCCCAGAACTATGAGCGCTTTTCAAGTCCACTCAGGTGACCTCCTGATCTTTAATATGGAAGGTTAGTCTATGCGGAGCATGCCTAAGTGGGTTCAGCAGCCTGTTTACCCTTCTACACTTCCTTTCCTTCTCCTGGGAAGCTCTTGCAGAATGTGATTGCAGATTTCTGCTCCAGAAAGATGGAACACTTTCTCTCCAGAAAGAGGCTGCAATAGTACCTGAAGTGGCACATGCTGAAATTTCAGAGATTGGATAGGCAAAGAACCATGAATGAATTGTGTTAGATTGTGGACTATGTCTGCATTACAGTTGTTGGTTGTATGGCATTGTATGGAAATTATTACAATGAAAACTTTTTGATCAATGATTTTAGAAATCTGAATAAAGCTTGCCTTATGTCATTGTTTCTTATGCTACCTTCTAGATAACGAAGACCCTAAAGAGCAAAGCAGTATCCTTGTTTTCCAGATCACAGGAGAATTGAAAGGAGATTGGTGGAAGAGAGTCCCTACCAGCACAGTGAGGAGACAGATGAAACAGAGACAGGGAGATAAAACTTTCAAAAGAACTAATTATAATTTTGAGAAGAAATCACAAGGAACTGCCTAATAAATTCAGATTGTGGTGATCTTAATTGCAGGAATTTCATTTGGAAAGAAAGGAGAGCTTGAATGTCATACCTTTTTGTTTTTTTTCTGTATTTTAGCATCCAGGGGAAATATATTACAGAAAACATTAAATTTCATTTGTACTAATTGATAAGGAAAGCTTTCCTCCATAATTCTATCAAACAAAATTTTAAGACCTTTTTAAAATTAAATATGTTAACTGAAGAAAATTTGGAAAATACAGAAAGAAGTAAAGAAAATAAAAATCACCTGGAAACCCACTCTCCAGAGTGGGAAAAACTGAGAGTTTTTCTTTGCTTGTATATATCAATTTCAAATGAGATTTTTCTGGATGGCTATGATAATCTCCTTTATGAATAATTTACCATTTCATTAGCCAATCCCCAGTTATTGTATATTTACCTGTCTCCATTTTTTCTGTATTCCAAATAATCCTGTGTCAAACACATTTGTACACAGGTTTATTCCATTTCTTTAACAATACATTTCATTAGGCTAACTCTCCAACCAAAAAGAGTATCACTGAATCAAAAGATTGAAAATATTAAGGTTTTTGATGTATATTGTCCAACTGCATTTTCCAGAAGATATGACAGTTTATGTCACTTCTGACAGTACCTGTGGATGTCAATCTCACTGCACCCTTACCTAGATTAAGTATGACAATTTACAAAATCATTCATGAGATTTTTTTTTTAAAGACCTGTATTTTTAAGAAATAATGGTACCTTTCTGCAGCTATTCTGGTTGGCATAATCTTTAAATTAGAAGAATAAAAGGAACTTATTTAAGATTATTCAGTAGTCATCTTTCAAGCAAGTTGAAGAACCCCACTTTTTTTGTTGTTTGTGTTTTGACTTCTCACTTTCTTGAGAAGAAACTAGAACAATAAAAATTGCATAGGAAGATTTTATTTTAAATTTGCATAAAAGTTAAATTCCTTGGTCAAAGTTCTTTTGATACCATCTTGAAAAATCATAGCCTATATGCCTATATTAGCACTTTTCCTCATGTATGGTGGCAGTTTTATTTAATGTAAATATCTTATTTTTAAAAATTCATTATTTCATTATCATCATCATTATTTTGATGGTGCTGGGGATTGAACCCAGGGCCTTGCACATACTAGGCAAGTTATCTACCACTGATCCCCAGCTTATTCTAAGTGACTGTTAGGGAAAGACAATGCTGGAACAAAACACTATTTACCGAGCAACACAAATCAGTCTGGGAGGAAAAGGCCTTTCCAAAGCACTAAACCCCAGGTAACTAAATTTATCATCATAATTTTTACATTATCCAATCAACTTCTGAACCCTCTCCCATGACATTTGGTGTGTCATAAAAAATTTCCTGGGTCAAAGAACCACTTGGTCAAGTGGTAAGAAAAAAATACCTTGTCCTTTTGGTTTACAGTTATATGCCTTATGAGAAAAACAAATTCCTATAGTTTATGGAAAGAGCATCCTATAATAACAAAGTGCTCTATTCTCAGTAGAAGTTCAAAAAATACTAATCAGTTATCAAAGCAAACTTTTAAAATCCATATCACAGTCTGGCATGTGGCATTGAGTTCACCAGTACATTTGGGATGCACTCTACAAAAGTGTAGTCTATTTCATTCTTCCTTTACCGAGTATTCCTGTAAACGACAGAAAAGTACTTTGTCACTGATTTTTTAATATTTTCTATGTTGATCTTCTTTATCATCAAAATCCTAAAAACAATTAAGTTTTAATGTTGTTTAATAAAAGTGTAAATATTAAAGATGTTTATAAAACCTAGAGCAGTGTAAATAAATGGTGCAAAAAAGACATAATTAAAGATAGAGCTACATCCCAAATTGGACAAATCTTTAGCTCATGACTTGTTATGGTTTGTATATGAGGTGTTCCCCGAAAGCTCACGTGTGAGACAATGCCAGAGGATTCAGAGAGGAGATGATTAGGATGTGAGGGTCTTAAATTAATCAGTGAATTAATCCCTGATGGGATAACTGAGTGGTAACTGGAGGCAGGTGGGGTGTGACTTTGGGGTTTATATGTGTATCTGGCCAGTGGAGTCTCTCTCTCTCTCTGCTTTCTGATCATTATGTGAGCTGCTTCCTTCTGCCACATTCTTCCACAATGATGTCCTGCCTCACCTTGAGCCCCAAGAAATGCAGGCCCTATGCATGAATTGAGACCTCTGAAACCATGAGCCCTCAAATAAACTTTTCCTGCTCTACAGTTGTTCTGGTTGAGTCACTTTAGTCACAGCAGCAAAAATGCTGATTAAAACATGACTATTTAGAAATAGAATTTTTAGAAATTCAGTTAAAATGAGGCCTGGAAAAGTAAAATCTATATTATTTTGAAATATTTACCCATTATTTGTATAATTCTTACCATTAATATAAAAATACCAATGAACTTTAGGTTCTATGTTCTATGAATTCACAATTTTCACATGAAGATATAACACTAGTTGGGCACATCATAAAGGAACATAAAAGGATTTTTTTAATTTTATGGAAATTTTCTTTGGAAAATGTATATGATTTTTTTAACTTAATGTTTTGATAGAAACAAACGGGTGGAACAAGAAAAATATTTCATTGATGTATTTTTATCCAGTAAGGCATATTACAACTTTAAACCCCCTTCTATTTTTTTAAAAATAGGATTTTTTACTTTAAAAATTGTTTATAACTATGATTCTAATATCTCTCCTGCAATTTGTAATATATCTGTCAATATGAAAATTTTTAACATAGATTAGTTATCTTGCCAATATTAGTTAAGATATACAATAGTTCTAAAGCTAGTATTAACTACAGCAAGTGATAACCGTTAATGCCTAACTCCAAATGCAACTATAAAGTTTACAGTATGTTTGTGATATACTAATTAATAGAATATGCTCAATATTCATAAAAAGGCCAGTACAGGAATAGGTCTAAATAGAAATTAATGTTAGATTATGCCCTTATAAAGAGTATAAGTCCGAGAGATTCTCTGATTCTGGTTTTGCATTTACTGCCAGAGAAAGGTACTTGATTTCTATTTTTTCCTCTGTGTCAAATAGAGAAGAAAGAGGTAAATATTTGACTAGTGTTTTTTAATTAATTTATTTATTATCCTTTTTTATCATGACTTAAGTACAAATACATTTTACATTGGGAATCAGGATACTTAGACATATACTGTACATATACATAAATATTTACACATATATATCATGAGGACAAAGTTTTACCAAATAATACTTTAACTTCACTAAGTAAAATGCATCCTGGCATTTTCAGCTTTGTTCTTTTTAACACCATAGAGCACACTACATTAATTTCAAGGCCCTCTGATGAGTCACCATCTAAGATTTAGAAAATACTGGCAATTGGAAACATCTCGTTCATCCCTGAAACCAAAGTAATTCTGTGACTCACATTGATTTTTAGAAAAATTTATGAGATGTTCCTGTCTGTGTTGAGGCTACTCAGTTCCTTTTGGGCATTATTTTTATTTTGGGGGTACTTCCCACATTATGAGTACATGCTCAGAAAAGTGAAGTGTCTATTTGCAAGAAAGCAAAATGGTAAATCAGAAGCTGTAGGGAATCTTTTGGTCTGTTGAGGGAGACCACGAAGGTATGTATTGTTTAGAATTTCATTTGATCATTGTCCAACATTTGATCTGTATGCCAAAATACAGAGGCAGTAGGGTCTTCCCTAGAGCAGTTGCTGAGTCTGACTCAGGTGTTAATCAGAGGTGGTTAGTCTTCAATCTTTCTCTGGGGTTCTGGAAATTTGGGGCTGCCTAACATGCTATAATAAATTTCTTTCCTGTTTGAATGAGCTCAGGTGGGTTCAATTTTTTTTTTTTTTTTTTTTTTTTTTTTTTTTTGCACAGGGGTCTCTAGTGAAGAGACAACATAGAAGAAAACAGATGACCTGGAAGCAGTTTTCACTAGCTTTCACTGTAACTGATTAAAATTCACTGATTAAATATGGCAGTACATATAATATTTCCAATTTATCTAACAGTTCTAAAAATTCCTCAATACAAACCAAACTTCCCATAATCTTTTATTCAATAAAAATCTATTGAACCATGTGTGAGAAGCCTCAATATTGCTGAGATGTCAATTTTCTCCAGATTGACCTAAAGAGTCAAAGAAGTCCCAGTCAAAATCCTATAATTTTTTTTGGGGGGGGTACAGGGAATTGAATCCAGGGGTGCTCTTAACCCCTGAGCAACATTCCCAGCCACTTTTAAAATTTTTATTTGGAGACAGGGCCTCACTAAGCTGCTGAGACTGGCTTTGAACTTGTTCTCCTCCTGCCTCAGCCTCCAGAGCCTCTGGAATTATAGGTATGCGCCACTGTGCCCAGCTGAATCCTTTTTTTAATGGAAATTGATAAGGTGATTCTAAAATTCTTATGAAAATTCAAAAGAAATAGAAGATCCAAAACAATTTTGATTAAGTAGAACAAAGTTGGAAATTTCCATATTTAGTATAATCACATCAATAAAGGTAGAGTGATGTTGGCATAAAGATAAACAAATAGATTAATGGAACAGGACAGCAAGTTCAGAAATAGGCCCACATATGTATAGACAATTGATTTTTCCCACAAAGATGCTAAGGCAAGTCAGTGAAGAAAAGATATTCTTTCTAACAAATGATACTGGAACAACTGGCAACCATATGCAAAAGAAAACAAAACTTCAATTCATGCCTCATGCCATCAAACAATAATATTCAAAATGGAGCACAGATTTTAATATAAAACTTAAAACTATAAAATTTCTAGAAGAAAAGATAGGAAAAAAATCTTTATAACCATGGGTCAGATTAATATATTTAAAATATGACATAAAGCAAAACTTGCAAAGAAAAACATTGATATTTTGAACTTTATCAAAATTCAAGACTTCTGCTCTTTAAAAGACACTGTTAAGGGAATGAAAGGATATGACACTGAGTGTGTAAGGAAAAAGAACCAACACAGTTTCAGCACCATTGTGAAAACAAATAATGGAGATTGAAGCAGACCTCAAATGGATCAGCAAGCTTTCCTTTATTCCACAGTGGAGTCAATCAGTCAGGAACTGGTGAGGTTCATTTTCTGAGTAGGAAAATGGCTACTGGTTACAGAAGGAGTCTGAGCTTTGTCATCTACAATGAGGGATTTTTTAATTATTGGAGACTGAAGCAGACGTGTTGGTTTGAACAGTCAGGAAACAAGTTGTAATAATCCCGGAACTCACTGTCACTGGGAGAAACTTAAAACTTGGTGTTCACTCCTTATCCTCTTTCTCCGGAATTCATTGTTTCCCAGAGCTTCACTCTTTGCTTTTTTCCTTCCAGGACTCATTGGCAGTGGAAAAGGGTAAAAGTCCAGGGCCCAGTTTTTCAGAATCTGCCTCCTCCCTTCAGGACCCATTATGATTTGCTTTTGGTGAAGATGCTGGGGATGAACCCAGGAAGGTATGAAAGTTTGCTTTTATTCCCCTAGGGTCCCATTGTTACTGGGAAAGGATTTACTGGAGAGGATTAATGATTGCCTTCCTCCTCCCTCTTCCTCTGTGTCAGACAGTTTTCTTAGGGGTTGCCATTTCCCTGTCCCGGGGGTTGTCATTTTCCATATCCTTCAGAGTGGGAGAAATTATTTGAAAGCATAGTTACAAAGAACTTGTGTTGAGATCACACAGAGAATTCTTAAAACTCAGTGGTAAGAAAATATTACTTATCAAATGAGGATACGATATGAGGACACTTTGCTAAAGATAATGTACAGATGACACAGAGTACATGAAAAAATGTTCTACATCATTAGTTGGGAAAGGAAGAACCACAATAAGACCATTATATATGTATCTGAATGGTTAAAATTCACATAACTGACCATACCAGATGTTGTCTGGGATGGAGAGGAACTCTCAAAAAATAGGGGTGAAATGAATCACTTTAGAAAACAGATTGTCAGTCTCTTAAAAAGTCAAACCTATGCTTAGCACATGAGCCAACCATCCCATTTCTAAATATTAACCCCAAATGAACAAAAGTATAGTTATAAAAAGATTTATACATGAATGTTCACAGCAGCTCAATCTGTAATATCCCCAAACTGAGAATGACCTAAATGTTCATCAACATGTGAATGAATAAACAAATTATAGTATAGCCACACAGTATAATACTAGTCAGTAATAAAAAGAAATATTGCTTTGCACATCATGAATAAGTCCCAAAACAGTTATGCTGAGTGAAAGAAGCAAGATAGAAAACAAATCGTACTGTATGATTCTACTTATATAAAATTCTGGAAAATGCAAGAAAATTTATAGTGACAGAAAATAGGTCAGTGATCATGGAATCAGGAGAATAAGGTGGGAAGAGGTGGGTAGGAGTACGATAAAGGGGCATAAGAACTATTTTGAGGATTATGAATATGTTTATCATCTATGTTTTGGTGTTGGTTTTTCAAGTTTCTACATATATCAAAATTTTTCAAACTACAGATTGTAACTCAATAAAGATGTTAAAAATAATTATATGCCAGACATTCTGATAGACTTTCTATCTTTGGTAGCAAAAACAAAACAAAACATTGTAATTTCATGAAGTTTGCAATTGCTCACAAGAAGATGCAGAACAATAAAATTTTAATTTATTTACTACTATAAAATAATGTAAGTAAAAATTTGATACAGATTATCTCTTTTGGTACTTAGATCAACCAAATAGTCTATCATTTTAGTATGAAATTAACAAGGGTTCAACATATCAATTAATTGAGAATATAGGCAACTATAAAAGAGAGAAACATCAAATTATTCTTGAATATTAGTCCCTTACCCATACCCATGGCTTTAAAATAAAAAAATTGGCAAAATTTTAAATTCTTAAGCTAGCCTAATTATAAACAGTTGATAGGGATAGAGACTAAAAATATTAGTAAGAGTTTTAAGTTGAGTTAAACTATGAGCTTCTTAGGTCTAGAAGAATATGTATTTTTAAAGGAAATTTCTCATTGAAGTATCAAACCAGTTAAAGAAGTAGTGTTAGGTAGTTGAAGAGAAGCACAATGCTTTTTGTTTGTTTTGTTTTACTCTTTGGTTCACATTACATGTTTTAGGAAAAACATCAGATGGGGAAAGCCTTTTGTTAGCTATTTAAAAATGATTATCTGCCAAATAGATTGTAGCCTATAATAAATTGGCATATGAGGTTTATAAAACAATAATTAGCAATTAGCTTTTCAATAAAAAGAACATTGCCATAAGTGACATGACATTTTTTATTTATTTATTTTTTATTAGTTCTAATTAGTTATACATGACAACAGAATGCATTTTGATTCATTGTACACAAAAGGAGCACAACTTTTCATTTCTCTGGTTGTACACACTGCAGAGTCACACCATTCATGTAATCTTACATGAATATAGGGTAATAATGTCCACGATCTTTCTCACCCCCATGACCCCTCCTCTCCCGTCACTCCCCGCTGCCCAATCTAAAGTTCCTCCATTCTTTCCTTGCCCCCCACCCCTTTATGAATCAGCATCCACATATCAGAAAAAACATTTGACCTTTGTTTTTTTTGAGATTGGCTTATTTCTCTTAGCATGATATTCTCCAACTCCATCCATTTACCTGCAAATGCCGTAATTTTAATCCCTTTTAAGGCTGAGTAATATTCCATTGTGAATATATACCACATTTTATTTATCCATTCATCTATTGAAGGGCATCTAGGTTGGTTCCACAGTTTAGCTATTGTGAATTAAGATGCTATAATATTGATGTGACTGTATCACTGTAGTAGTGACATGACATTTTTAAGTGGAGTATTAAGTGAAGAATAATTATGAACTAGATGATCTGAAGATATATGGCTTAACTTGAATGCTTTGGGATATTACATTGTGATTAACACATTTCCTTTTCTTTCTATTTCATTATAAGCCCTCACCCTACCTGTTTAGCACTTGAACAGTGAAAATATTCTGACCTTCCTTTGTTGACAGAAAAGTAATATTGGAAAGATCACTGTGAACTTAAAAAAATAGTTAGTCATTTTTCACAAGGATAAACACTTATGGCCAGTGGAAGAGAAGACTTAAAGTTGGACAAGTAAAGCAAGAGGTCCTCAGATAAATTCATCTTAACCCATATTAAGAAAAAGGTCAGTAGTTCACCCCTAAAGTTTAGTTTAGTGCTTTGATGTAGTATTGATCATTCATTTGCTCAAAATCCTGAAATTCAGGCAGGGATCAACAAAATATCAGTCCAGGGGCTCAACTTCTCAAAGTGAACACACTTTGAAGATTGCCTCCCTCACCCCACTGACATGTTGTCTGTTTCAGCTGGGAGCTCCAGGCCAGTGGCCTAAGCTTCCCACATGGATGGGTGGGCTAAGGGTGGTTAGGTTTACATGGAGGATTACTTCCCCCAGAGCACAAAATAGGACACTTCCAAGCCATTTTCAGGCCAAACTAGTTTAATATATCTTGAGCAATACTACATTTCCTCTGGATCATAACTTAAGCATCTCCCTCACCTATAATGCCTTCCCCTTGCCTTTTTTTTTCCCCTAATCTGTATCCTATACTTCCTCCAAGATCCAATAAAAATAAGCACTTTATCATGAAAATTTTTCAAATTATTCCATATTGGTGTGGTAATTCTTTTCTTTTGAAATCTGATCAGTTTTACTATCTGTATTATTCATGTTAGGGTTTGGATATGAGAGTCTCCTCAAAAACTCCTGTGTTAATGCAGGAATATTTGGAAGTGAAGGGACTGAGTTTTGATAGCTGTAACCTAATTAGTCCACTCTAGTTGGAATGAATTGACTGGGTGGTAACTATAGGCAGGTGGGGCATGGCTTGAGGAGATGATTACTAAGAATCTGCCCTGAAGGATGCATCTTTCCTGTGGTCCCTACCTCTGTTTCTCTCTGCTTCCTTGCTGCCCTGAGGGAAACAACTTTCCTCTGCTGAGTTATTCCCCAGTGATGTGTGATACCTTGCCATGAACCCAGGGCAACAAAGCCAGCCATCTATGAACTAAGACCTTGAAATTATAAGTCCTGGATAAACTTTCCCTCCTCTAAGTTGTTTTTATCAGGTATTTTAGTCACAGTGAGGAAGAAGCTAAGTAAAACAAGTTGACACTAAGAAGATGGTTCTTTGCTTTACTTAGCCTTATCATGTGGTTCAGAAGCATGTAGAGCTGGTTTGCTGGAGGAATTTTGAAAAGTTTAGAGATGTAGGCCAGAAAAGCTTTAGAATGTTGTAAGTGGCGCTTAGTGGGTGATTCTGGTGGGAGCTCAGACAAGAATGCCAATAGAACTGCAGAGTGAGGACTCTATTGGGAATTGGAATAGAGCCACTTATGTTATATTCTGGCAAAGAACTTGTCTATGTTTTGCCCTTTTCCTGCAATTTTGTATGAAGATGAATCTAAAAGTGATGGATGAATTAATCTGGTGGAGGAATTTCAAAGAAGCACAGCATTCATTCAGTGGCATGGATTTTGCTGGCAGCTTTTAGCCAGTTTTACTGTGAGAATTGGAGGTAGAAAGCAGAGGTAATGAATTTTAAAAACTTTCTGTTTGGCCAGTAAAGCTGGGGCAAAGGAAGATGTGCTTATTGAAGAGATTAAATCCCCTAAGAGATGTTAAGTACTTTGCACAGAGACAATATGAAAGATTTCTCAAGAGTATCTCAGAAATTTGCTAGACTACACCCATGACAGGCTCCAGGGTATAGAAAATTTCTTTGAGAAGAGATCGTAGGAGCACCATGTTGATACAGAGAGACCTAGAAGGTTATTTCACCATGTTGAGCCATGCAGGCACTCAGAGGCCACTACAGTCATGATTCCAGGGGAATCAGGTATTGTGGGAGTGTCCTTGCCGCCACTGATATGGTGCTGGTTCTGCAGGAATACAGGTTGCTAAAGTTGAGGGGTCAAGGAAGCTTCCACAGAGATATCAAAGTAATGCCTAGGAAGTCAGATAAAGTGTAGCAGGGTTGGTGTCCCTGCAGGCTTCCCCTGAAAGGGAGAAGTGCAAAGTTGTAAAGTTGAAACTGAAGCTTGAATAGAGACCTCAGGAATCAAGAGATGCCAATAATGTGAATAATCTGCTGAGAAAAGCTGCTGGTTGTGGAGAGAGTTAGGCTAAAAGAGAACCCATGTGCACTGTAACCTGCAAGGCTAAAGGGGTGGGGCTGCCCAAGCCCTTTGGAGTGCATATCTTACAGTCACGTGTCCTACATACTGAATGTGGAGATCTGGGAACTTTTTACTGGGATGGGTTTTGGTCTTGTTTTGGCTCCTTCTTTTTATCTGTGTCCTTATTCCTCCCTTTTGGAAGCAGGTTTTTCCAGGAGCTTATAGCCAAAAATTTCCTTGAGTCTCAGAGGAAACTTTGAACTTAAAATTTTGGGTGATGCTAAAACTGTTAAGACTACGGAAGTCATGGAGATTAATTAAATGTATTTCACACTTGAGATGAACATGAGCCTTTGGGGACCAGGGTCAGACTTTTGTGATTTGGCTATGAGGTTCCCCAAAATGTCTTGCTAAGGCAGGAATATTCACTGGTAGCATGATTAGATTATGATGGGTGATAACTAGCTGGTGGGGTGTGGCTGCAGGAGGTGGGTCACTGGGGATGTTGCTTGGAAGGGTTCATCTGCCCTGCAGTCTCTTCCTGGCCCCCTCTCTCTGCTAGCTGACCTTGCCATAGCTGAACATCCCTCTGCCACACCTTGACCCCAGAGCAATGGTGTCTCTATGGACTGAGACTTTTGGAACCTTGAACCCCAAATTACTCTTGCTCCTCTAAGTTGTTCTTGTCAGGTATTTTAGTCACAGTGATGGAAAAAAAAATTTAACTAAAACAATTCCTTTCTCACTAAAATAAATTGTCGTATGTTATTATTTACTCTCATTTGCCTAATAAAGCTATATCTGGTATCCTTCATTCCTGTGTGACCTCTGAGAACATAAACCAAGGCCCATGTCTATGCCACAGTGCTCAGTATATAATATGTGCTAAATGTATGACAGTGAGAGCTGTTGGCTCTGTGCTGGGCATTTTATTTCTTTTAGATGTTATTCTCCTTAAAGAATATGTAATAAAAAGTAATATACATTTTAAACTTGAATAGTTGCTTTAAACATCTATTAGAAAAGATGTTTACCTGGACTATTAAAAAATTTAAATTACTCTGTAGGCATAATGATTTCAGATCATTTATTTTATAACTTTTTTTTTCCTAGAAAAACTTTTTTAACTTCATATCTTTTGCTCTTTTTTCACTGATCCAAAGAATCAAAAGCTTTTTAGGATGCTTAGGATCAGTGAGGTAAGTCTAAAAAATGCAAGGATAAAACTAGTTAGCATGAAAATAATGAGTTGAAATGTTTATTAACCTAATTGACTTCAAGTGAAGAGAGAATTACAGAAACTTTAATAGTATCCCTTTCCTGAACCACATCAGCTCTATCAATGCATGTGGAGCCGAGCCCAGCAGATGCACTGGTTCTGTTCTCTACTGTGCTATATGTTTGCCACAATAATGACTTGGAGAGGAATAAATATACCATGACAGTGGTGAGGAAAACGGGCACAAATAGGAACTCAACAACGAATAGGTTGTGTCTAAAAAGCAGTGAATCCAATCCAAAAAAAATCTTGACTTACAAATGTGTCAGCATCTTCAAAAGTCATTTCTTTCCAGGACACTGCAGTGATTTCAGTTTGAAGAAGTTTCTGAACTTTTAACTCAAGGTAATGAGCCAGTTAATAGGAGACTGAGTTTTGTGTAGGAAGTAATTACCCCGATTGATAGGAAACTTGAGAAAATGAGCACAAGGCTTAATGAGATTGGCAAAAAGGTCATGTGTCTGAGAGCTGAGTAAAAAGGAATGATGGTGGGAAAAATCATTAAAGACAATGCCATGAAAAAAGTGAAAAGAGAGATGAGAAATATTACCACTGCATCTACTTCTAAGAAAGGCCACAGAATTAATTTACCTAAATGGTAAGCTGACCTCTAGAAATTTGGGAGCCAGGAGTCCATGGTTCCATTGGGGCTTTGTCAATGATCTACTTTCAGTCTAACCAAAACAGCAATAAAATAAGTTTTAATAGGATAAATATACTGATATGTGTTCTAATTCATACACAATTTTTGGAAAGAGCAGGTCGTAGGGCACTGCCTCCAATTCCTCTTCTCCCCACCCTTCTGGCTTCCATCCCCAGCACTCTGCTTAAATTGCTTTGGGAAAGGTGAGCAACGATGTGATTGTCAAATACTTTTGTCAAATGCCTCTTTTCAGCTTACATCCTATTTTTCTTCCTAACAGAATCGGACATTGTTCTCCATGTCCTCCCTCTCAAAGCTCCTTATTGCCTCGAAGACACAGCTATCTCTTACTCTTTCCATGTGTTTGTCTTCTCCTTATCTTTCAACTCAGCTCATCTCTTCTGGAAAGTTTCAAGAGAGCTAATATGCCTTCTTACTCTTTATGATCTTCCTGAATAATTTCATGTAATCCTAAAACTTTATCACATTTGTGTCCTTCATATATTAATTTATCCATTTTCTCAAACTTTGGATATGATATACTGTAATTTCTTAAGCTTGAAATTGTTCCCCCAAAATTTGCATTTTCTTTTTTCATTTTCCATATCTGTTATTATCAATTCTATTTATCCTATTTCCCAAGCCAGTAATCTTGGCATAATCTTCTCTTCTAGAGTTCTCTTCACCACCTACACCCTAATATAGATCATTCAGTCTCTGAAATGGGTCTGATATCTGTCCATGCTTTGTCATTGCTACTATTACTGTCCTAATCTAGGTTGTTATTGATTTTTGCTTGGAATTTTTCTCAGTAGTTTCTTTCTTTCTTTCTTTCTTTCTTTCTTTCTTTCTTTCTTCCTTTCTTTTTCTTTCTTTTCTTTTTTAATTTAATCTTTTATTTGCTCTAATTAGTTACATGTGACAGTAGAAAGCATTTATGCATTTTGACAAATCATACATAAATCGAGCACTTTCTTTTTTTTCCCATTTTATTTATTTTTGATTGATCTCTGTTCCAATTTACTCTTCAGGTTGCTGACAGGAGTTATCTTTTTTAAATGATGGATTGATTCATGCTACTTCCACTCTTAAAAAACAGAAACTTCCTCTATCTTCAAGGTTTAAGGTCTGCCTGCCTTGCTTCTAGCATTTTCCTCTCTGGGTCCAGCCAGGACCCACAGGAATTCATCTCCAGAAGCCATGTTTATTCCCACTGCCATTGGGAATAAAATTGACTGAAATAGAAATGGATACCTGAACTGAGATAGTCATTCTCACTCCTGTAAAAAATACACTTATGAGCTTTGCAGTTACCATGTTTATCTACATAGGAAAGAAAAGTGAACAGACTGTCAAAGAAAAGGAGAAACAGTGAAAAAGTACTGACAAAATGTTAGCCCCTTTCCAAGCTACCATTGCTTTCACACTCAGATTCTGTGAGATACCTGTATCTTTTAATTAAACAACCCCCTTCATTTCCTTATTTATTTTGTGTTATTAAGTTCACCTACATAGATTTCTGTTATTTGTAATGCAAAGAGTCTTAATAATTATGATCATCAACAATGTAAGTTCAAAGTCTTTGGCAGGACATAAAATACCCTTCAAAAACAAGCTTTCATGCTTCAAGTTCCATTTCTTTTCCCTGTGTCTTTTCTCCACACCACATTTCCTCAACTTATGTCTCTGTTTTAGTCCATTTTATGTGACTATAAAAAAAAACTATACACTGGGTAATTTATAATGAAGAAAAACCTATTTATTACAGTTCTGGAGGCTGGGAAGTCCAAGTATGAGAGGCTGACATCTGGTCCTCCTTGTTGTGTCATTCCATGGCAGAAGCCAAAACTGAAAGAAAGGGAAAGAGCAGAAGGACAAGGAGGAGGAGGAGGAAAAGAAAAGGGGGACAAATTTGTCCTATGAGGAACCATGACCACATTCCTGCATTAATCCACTCCTTGAGGCAGTGCCCTTACCACCTAATCACCTCTCCTAACACTGTTGCAATGTCTTAATACCGTTACCACGTGTTAACAATGTTGCAAAGGAAAGTATGCAGAGCACACCAAAACGGACTCCATGAAATCATCCTTTTCCCTTCTCAAGTATAATTTTACCTCAGAGCTCAATTATTCATTGCTCTTTTCAGCTTTCTTTATTCATAGCTTTGTATATCTTTCTTTACATCATTATCCCCTGCTATATTCTCTCCTCTCCTTCTCCAGCTTAGTTGCATTGGCCATCGTTCTCTTGAGAATATCCTTATTTACCAAGCTGTTTCCTCACACTTTTTTTTTATGATTAACAAACTCTTATTCCCTGGACCAGCCATCTCTGTTTATACAAGAGCATCCACATCAATATATACACGTGCTTTTCTGTCTCCTCTTAATGTAATCATTTCCTCCAGGTCTCCTTTCATTTTCTGCTTTCCTTCAAAATGAAATTTGAAAGAGTTGTTCTGCCATTTCCTCCGCAGCCTGATTTCCTTTCACTTTCCAGTGGTCAGCAATCTAAATTTTATTCCACAAGCTCTACTGAAATTTCTTAATTAATATCACCAATAATCCATTTTCTCATCTTCAGTAGATACATTTTTGTCCTTCTTTTATCCCCTTAGGGCCCTTGAACATATTTGAT
>JAJEJO010004482.1:116502-202448 GCA_020662805.1 Glaucomys volans
ACCCCTCCCTTCCCTCTATGCTAGCTATCTTTCCTCCATTCTTGCCATCTTTCCCCCCCACATTATGCATCATCATTCATTTATCAGAGAGACCATTCGGCTTTTGGATTTTTGGGATTGGCTGATCTCACTTAGCATAAGAGTTTCCAACATCATCCATTTACCTACAAATACCATAATTTTATTCTTCTTTATGGCTGAGTAATATTCCATTGTGTATATATACCACAGTTTCTTTATCCATTCATCTACTGAAGGGCATCTAGGTTGATTCCATAATCTAGCTATTGTGAATTGAGCAGCTATGAACATTGATGTGGCTGCATCACTGAGGCAATCTGATTTTAAGTCCTTTGGGTATAAGCCAAGGAGTGGGATAGCAGGGTCAAATGGTGGATCCATTCCAAGTTTTCTAAGGAATTCGAGCACTTTCTTAATTCGACTTACCTCTCTGAATCTGATTGATCTCTGTTCCAATTTACTCTTCAGGTTGCTGACAGGAGTTATCTTTTTTAAATGATGGATTGATTCATGCTATTTCCACTCTTAAAAAACAGAAACTTCCTCTATCTTCAAGGTTTAAGGTCTGCCTGCCTTGCTTCTAGCATTTTCCTCTCTGGGTCCAGCCAGGACCCACAGGAATTCATCTCCAGAAGCCATGTTTATTCCCACTGCCATTGGGAATAAAATTGACTGAAATAGAAATGGATACCTGAACTGAGATAGTCATTCTCACTCCTGTAAAAAATATACTTATGAACTTTGCAGTTACCATGTTTATCTACATAGGACAGAAAAGTGAACAGACTATCAAAGAAAAGGAGAAACAGTGAAAAAGTACTGACAAAATGTTAGCCCCTTTCCAAGCTACCATTGCTTTCACACTCAGATTCTGTGAGATACCTGTATCTTTTAATTAAACAACCCCCTTCATTTCCTTATTTATTTTGTGTTATTAAGTTCACCTACATAGATTTCTGTTATTTGTAATGCAAAGAGTCTTAATAATTATGATCATCAACAATGTAAGTTCAAAGTCTTTGGCAGGACATAAAATACCCTTCAAAAACAAGCTTTCATGCTTCAAGTTCCATTTCTTTTCCCTGTGTCTTTTCTCCACACCACATTTCCTCAACTTATGTCTCTGTTTTAGTCCATTTTATGTGACTATAAAAAAAAACTATACACTGGGTAATTTATAATGAAGAAAAACCTATTTATTACAGTTCTGGAGGCTGGGAAGTCCAAGTATGAGAGGCTGACATCTGGTCCTCCTTGTTGTGTCATTCCATGGCAGAAGCCAAAACTGAAAGAAAGGGAAAGAGCAGAAGGACAAGGAGGAGGAGGAGGAAAAGAAAAGGGGGACAAATTTGTCCTATGAGGAACCATTACCACATTCCTGCATTAATCCACTCCTTGAGGCAGTGCCCTTACCACCTAATCACCTCTCCTAACACTGTTGCAATGTCTTAATACCGTTACCATGTGTTAACAATGTTGCAAAGGAAAGTACCCAGAGCACACCAAAACGGACTCCATGAAATCATCCTTTTCCCTTCTCAAGTATAATTTTACCTCAGAGCTCAATTATTCATTGCTCTTTTCAGCTTTCTTTATTCATAGCTTTGTATATCTTTCTTTACATCATTATCCCCTGCTATATTCTCTCCTCTCCTTCTCCAGCTTAGTTGCATTGGCCATCGTTCTCTTGAGAATATCCTTATTTACCAAGCTGTTTCCTCACACTTTTTTTTTATGATTAACAAACTCTTATTCCCTGGACCAGCCATCTCTGTTTATACAAGAGCATCCACATCAATATATACACGTGCTTTTCTGTCTCCTCTTAATGTAATCATTTCCTCCAGGTCTCCTTTCATTTTCTGCTTTCCTTCAAAATGAAATTTGAAAGAGTTGTTCTGCCATTTCCTCCGCAGCCTGATTTCCTTTCACTTTCCAGTGGTCAGCAATCTAAATTTTATTCCACGAGCTCTACTGAAATTTCTTAATTAATATCACCAATAATCCATTTTCTCATCTTCAGTAGATACATTTTTGTCCTTCTTTTATCCCCTTAGGGCCCTTGAACATATTTGATCACTTCTCCCTTCTCAAAATACTATTTTTTTAAAGGGAGATTCTTAGATTCTGAGATTCCTCATGCTCTGGAGTTTTATTCTCCTTCTCTGGTTCCAGTTTCCTTTTCTATCCAAACTAAATGTCGAAGTTGACCTGTTTCCCTCCATGTGTGCAGCTACTTCTCAATCCTTCCATTCTGGTAAACCAGAAAACTAGGGGTCATTGTTGATTCCTGTCATCCACAGTCAGTCCCTCACCAGTTCCTATTAATTCTTCCAAATGTATTCAGAGCTACACAATTTCCCCCAGTGTCTTATAATTGCTCTAATGCGCTGCCCTGTCATCTCTCACCTGAATTACTGCTAAGCCTTCTTAGTTTCCAAGCTTCTACTTTCGTCCACCCTCTATTCTACATTTGGAAAAATAATATTTTAAATATACAAGTTTCATTGTGCTATTTTCTCTTTTAAAACCCTTAAATACACTAATGTTCTACTTAGAATAAAGCCCATACTTTCTACCATGGCTTACCAGTCTCTGAATGTTATAATTCCACTTCTTATTCCACTTTCCACTTTTCCACATTCTATTTATGCTTTAACCATTGGATTCCTTCAGGTCTTTGAACATGCCAGGTTCTTTTCCACCTCGAGTGTTTTGAACATATTATTTCCTCTGCTAGAAACCTCTACCATTTGCACTTTGTATACCTGGCTTCTAGTTATTTTTAATGTCTCAATGTGAATGCATCCTCCCTAGAGAAGTATTTCATGACCATTAAATGTAAAATAATGGCCTGTTCCTAATCAAAATTCTGTCATTATAATCTTTTCCTTTGTAACATTTATTGCAAATTGTAATTATTTGTTTTCTTGTACATTATCTTTATCCTTCACCAGACTCTGAAATCCTGAGGATATATATTTGTCTACATATATTTGTGTTTTGTGCTATAGTGTATCCTGGCACATACGTTCATGGCACATAGTAAGTGTTGAATAAATAGTGTTGAATTAGTGCATGGATGGATGGGTATTTATGTGCCAGGCTTTCTTTTTAATCATTAATTATCTAATAGTTAATAAACTGGCAGCTTTTAAAATGAAAAGTCATTTCTGATTCATATTTATATAACTTCCTCAGAGCACAATGCATGAACCATAGGAGATTTTCAATAGATATGAATATATAATGTTCAGTTAAAATGAATAGAAATCATAAAATATTTTTGTAAACTGTTTGGCACTGCTATATTCTGTATTATCTAGAGGAATTCTGCCATTACATAAAAATTTGAATTTGTTTCTTGGCTTTTAATAACTAATTTATCCCATATTTGTTTAAATATTTATTGAGTGCCTGCTAAGTGCTGGGTACTGTTCCAAGTTCTGGAGATAAAATAATGAACAGAATGGGGGAAAAAAAACAATATTCCTTTATGAAGTTTACAATTCAATAAACTTACCCCCCAAATTCTGCATTAATTATTGATGCTCAAGCCTTTGTCTACAGTATTTCAAAACCTGATCTGGTGATTTTCACATAGAGCTGGGATTGAGAAAACATGCCTACATTCCTTATTGCCTTGTTTGCTTTTTAACCATTCACCTCTAATAACAACATCTTTCTACCCAAATGTGAGTTAGCTTTCAATACTCTCAATTTACTTTTTAAAATACAAGATATTAGGATAAAATGAATGTGCAGTATAAAATTCACTATCATAATAATTTATTCTTTTTAACAAGAATCCATTCCAACAGGATCCATTCCAAAGAAGTAGACCAATTTGAATTCTCTCCCACTTAGAATGTAAATTTGAATCTCGAAGGCAAAAGAATTTTAACAAGGAACAGAAAATATCTTTGTAGCTTTCTTTCCCAAGTAAGCACTGTTGTGTAAGATTGGAAAATTTCTTGTTCCTTTTTTTTTTTTGTATTGTTGCTTTCTATATTTAGTATTTGATATTTATAGTATCTAATTTCATGGAGAACTATATACAGAGATGGTTATTCATGGAGAATAATCATGTGCAATGAGTTCATGTTCCCTAATAATGTTGAGAAATTTAAATTTTATAAGCGAATATGTAATCTACACATATTTTCTTACACCATTTTTATTGCAATAAAATACCCATACAATTTGGAGAGTTTCAAGAAATACATACAGTCATGTAAGCATAAATTTAAATAAGATGTGAACCCTTTCTATCATTCCAGAAACTTAAACTGTGCCCCTTCTAGTCAATCTTCACTCCCTACATGCAATAAATGTCCTGATTTTACCACCATAAGAATAATTGGCCTATTCTTAAGCTTTTGATTAGTGGAAACATACACTATGGTGCCTTTGTGTCTGGCTTCTATCAAATGACATAATGTCTTTCATATTCATCTATGTTGTTCTGCAGTAGCACATACTCTTTCTATTGCTGGGTAGTATTACATTGTGTAAATAGACCATAATTGTTGATTTATCCACCTATATGTGGACATGTGAGTTATTTCTGCTATTCATTTGTATGCAAGTGTTTATGTGGATTTATATTTTCACTTCTTTTGGTTAAATAACTAGGAATAAAAATGCTGGATCCTAAGATAGGTGTGCTTTACTTAATAAAAAGGTGCCCAAACTTTTTTTCCCAAGTGACTCTGCTCTGTCATTTACATGCCTCCTGGCAATGTATGAAAGTTCCAGTTGGTCTACATTCTTGCCAACATTTGGTGTTGTAAGCTTTAAAATTTTTGTGGAGTAGTATTTAATTGTGGTTTTCATTTTTCACTTCCCAAATGACTAATGACACAGAAGTGCTTTTCCATAATGCTCATTGTACTTTTCAGTTCTAACATTTCCATTTGGTTCTTTGATATAATTTCATTTTTCCAATGCAGTTTGCCCATCTGTTCACTCATTTTAATCATCTTTGTTCTTTTTTTATTTTTTATTGTTTGTTCTGTTTAGTTATACATGACAGCAGAATGCATTTTGATTCATTGTACACAAAGGGAGTACAGCTTCTCATTTCTCTGGTTGTAAATGATGTAGAGTCACACCACTCATGTAATCACACATGTACATAGGGTAATGAAGTTTGTCTCATTCCATTATCTTTCCTTCCCCCTGCCCCCACCCCTCCCCTCATTTCCTTCTACACAATCCAAATTTCTTCCATTCTCCCCACCCCCCTTCTGTATCAGTATCCACTTAATTAGAGAAAACATTTGGCCTTTGGTTTTTTGGGACTGGCTTATCTTGCTTAGCACGATATTCTCTAACTCCATCCATTTACATGCAAATACCATAATTTTATTCTTCTTTGTGACTGAGTAATATGCCATTGTATTTATATACCACAGTTTCTTTATCCATTCATCTATTGAAGGGCATCTAGGTTGGTTCCACAATCTAGCTATTGTGAATTGAGCAATTATAAACATGATGTTCCTGCATCACTGTAATATGATGATTTTAAGTCCTTTGGGTTTAGGTCAAGAAGTGGGATAGCTGGGTCAAATGGTGGTTCCATTTCAAGTTTTCTAAGGAATCTCCATACTGCTCTCCAGAATGGCTGCACCAATTTGCAATCCCACCAGCAATGTATGAGTGTACCTTTTTCCCCATATCCTTACCAACACCTGTTGTTGTTTGTATTCTTGATAATAGCCATTCTAATTGGAGTGAGATGATTTTGATTTTGATAGTTTTGATTTGCATTTCTCTAATTACTAGAGATGTTGAACATTTTTTCATATATTTGTTGATCACCTGTATATCTTCTTCTGTGAAGTGTCTGCTCAGTTCCTTAGCCCATTTATTCATTGGGTTATTTGTATTTTTGGTGTTAAGTTTTTTTCTCTATAAATTCTGGAGATTAGTGCTCTATCTAAAGTGTGCGTGGTAAAGATTTTCTCCCACTCTGTAGGCTCTCTCTTTACATTACTGATCATTTCCTTTGCTGAGAAAAAGCATTTTAGTTTGAATCCATTCCATTTACTGATTTCTTTTTAATTTTTTATTTCTTGCACTTTGGGAGTCTTGTTTAAGGAAGTCTGGTCCTTAGCTGACATGATGAAGATTTGAACCTACTTATTCTTCTATTTGGTGTAGGGTCTCTGATCTAATTCCTAGGTCTTTGATTCATTTTGAGTTGTGTTTGGTGCAGGGTGAGAGATAGGTGTTTAATTTCATTTTACTGCATATGGATTTCCAGTTTTCCCAGCACCATTTGTTGAACAGGCTTTCTTTTCTCCATTGTATGTTTTTGGCTCCTTTGTCAAGTATGAGATAACTCTATTTATGTGGGCTTGTCTCTGTGTCTTCTATTCTGTACCATTGGTCTACTTGCCTATTTTGGTGCCAATACCATGACGTTTTTATTACTATTGCTCTGTAGTATAGTTTAAAGTCTGGTATTTTGATACCTCCTGCTTCACTTTTCCTGCTAAGGATTGCTTTGGCTATTCTGGGTCCCTTCTATTTCCAAATGAATGTCATTATTGCTTTCTTTATTTCTATGAGGTATGTCCCTGGGATTTTAATTGGAATTGCATTGAATCTGTATAATGCTTTTGGTAGCATGGGAGTACATGGGAGATCTTTCCATTTTCTAAAGTTTTCTTTAATTTCTTCCTTTAGTGATCTGTGGTTTTCATTGTAGAGGTCTTTCACCTCTTTTGTTTGATTGATTCCCAAGTATTTTATTTTTGTTGAGGCTACTGTGAATGGGATAGTTTTCCTAATTTCTTTTGCAGTGGATTCATCGCTTATGAATAGAAATGGGTTTGATTTATGGGTATTGATTTTATAACCTGCTACTTTGCTTAATTCATTTATGAGTTATAGAAGTTTTCTGGTTGAATTTTTCAGATCTTCTAAATACAGATTCATGTCATTGGCAAATAGTGGATAGTTTGAGTTCTTCTTTTCCTGTTCACATCCCTTTAATTTCTTTGGTCTAATTGCTCTGGCTATGGTTTCAAGGACAATGTTGAATAGAAGTGGTGAAAGAGGGCATCCTTATCTTATTCCAGTTTTTAGGGGGAATGCTTTCAGTGTTTCTCCATTTGCAATGATGTTTGCCATGGACTTAGCATAGATAGCTTTTACAATGTTGAGGTATGTTCCTCCTATCCCTAGTTTTTCTAGTGTTTTGAACATGAGGAGGTGCTGTATTTTGTCAAATACTGTCTCTGCATCTATTGAGATAATCATATGATTCTTATCTTTAAGTCTATTGATGTGATGTATTACAGTTATTGATTTCCAGATGTTGAACCAAACTTGCATTCCAGGGATGAACCCCACTTCATCGTTGTGCACTATCATTTTAATATATTTTTTATGTGGTTTGCCAGAATTTCATTGAGAATTTTTGTGTCTATGTTCATGAGGGATATTGGTGTGAAGTTTTCTTTCCTAGATGTGTCTTTGTCTTGTTTTGGTATAAGGGTGATCCTAGCCTCATAGAATGAGTTTGGGATGGTTCCCTCATTTTCTATTTCATGGAATAATTTGAGGAGTATTGGTGTTAATTCTTCTTTAAAGGTCTTGTAGTACTCGACTGAGAATCTGTCTGGTCCTGGGCTTTGCTTGGTTGGTAGGCTTTTGATAGTTTCTATTTCTTTGCTTGATATTGATCTGTTTAAATTGTGTATGTCCTCCTGATTCAGTTTGGGTAGATCATATGTCTCTAGAAATTTGTCTATGTCTTCAAGTTTTTCTATTTTATTTGAGTATAAATTTTCAAAATAGTTTCTACTTATCTTCTAGATTTCAGTAGTATCCATCATGATATTTCCTGTTTCATCATGAATTTTAGTAATTTGAGTTTTCTCTCTCTTTCTCTTTGTTAGTGTTGGTAAGGGTTTATCATTTTTATTTATTTTTTCAAAGAACCAACTTTTTGTTTTGCAGATTTTTTCAATTGTTTCTTTTGTTTCAATTTCATTGATTTTGGTTCTAATTTTAATTATTTTCTGTCTTCTCCTGCTTTTGGTGTTGATTTGTTGTTCTTCTTCTAGGGCTTTTAGATGTAATGTTAAGTCATTTATTTGTCATCTTTTTATTCTTCTAATGTATGAGCTCAATACAGTGAACTTTCCTCTTAGCACTGCCTTCATTGTGTCCCAGAGATTTTGATACATTGTATCAGTGTTCCCATTTACCTCTAAATATTTTTTTATTTCCTCTTTGATTTCTTTTATCCACTCATCATTCAATAGCATGCTATTGAGTCTTCAGGTGTTGGAGTAGCTTCTATTTTTTATTTTATCGTTGATTTCTAGTTTCATTCCATTGTGATCTGATAGAATGCAAGGTTGTATTTCTATTCTTTTTTTTATTTGCTGAGAGCTGCTTTGTGGCATAACATATGGTCTAATTTAGAGAAGGATCCATGTGTTAAGAAGAAAGTGTATTTGCTTGATGATATATGAAATGCTCTATATATGTATGTTAATGTTAAATCATTAATTGTGACATTTAATTCTATGGTTTCTTCGTTTAGTTTTTGATTGGAAGATATATTCAGTGGTAAGGGAGGTGTGTTGAAGTCACCCAATACTGTTGTGTTGTGGTCTATTTGATTCTTGAAATTGAGTAGTGTTTGTTTGATATACATAGATGTTCCATTGTGTGAGGCATATATATTTACAATTGTTATGTCTTGTTGATGTATGATTCCTTTAAGCAGTATGAAATGTCCTTCTTTATCTCTTCTGACTAACTTTGCTTTGAAGTCCACTTTGAAGTCTGATATGTGGATGGAAACCCCTGCTTTTTTTTGTAGTCCATGTGAGTGATATGTTTTTCCCAACCTTTCACCTTAAGTCTCTGGATATCTTTTCCTAGGAGATGAGTCTCTGGAAGACAGCATATTGTTGGGTCCTGTTTTTAATTCAATATGCTAGACTTTATCTTTTGATTAATGAATTTAGGCCATTAACATTCACAGTTATTATTTAGATATGATTTGTGTTCCCAGCCATTTTGGGTTTTTTTTTTTTTTTTTTGGTTTTTAACTTGACTTAGTTTCTCCTTTGATTGACCTTTCCTTTAGTGTATCTCCTCCCTGTTGTGTTTTTTTTTTTTTTTTTTTTTTTTTTTTTTTTTTTCATTTCCTTCTCAAGGAATATTTTCCTGAGAGTGTTCTGTAGTGCAAGCTGTCTAGTTGTGAATTCTTTTAACTTGTTTATCATGGAAGGTTTTTATTTCATCTTCAAATCTGAAGTTTAATTTTGCTGGATATAAAATTCTTGGTTGCCATTCATTTTCTTTCAGAGCTTGATATATGTTATTCCAGGACCTCCTGGTGTTGAGGGTCTGGGCTGACAAATCAGCTAAAATCCAAATTGGTTTCCCCCTATATGTAATTTATTTATTTTTTTCTTCTTGCAGTCTTTAAAATTCTATCTTTATTCTGTATGTTAGTCATTCCCATTATAATGTGTCTTGGTGTGTGGGTCTGCTGTAATTTGTACATTTGGGGTCCTGTAAGCCTCTTGTACTTTATTTTCCATTTTATTCTTAAGATTTGGAAAGTTTTCTGATATTATGTCATTGAAAAGATTGTGCATTTCTTTGGTTTGTATCTCCATGCCTTTGTCTATTCTGGTAAATCTTAAATTTGGTCTTTTCATGTTGTCCCATATTTCTTGGAAGTTCTGCTCATGGTTTCTTACCATCTTCTCTGTGTGGTCAACTTTATTTTCAAGAGTATCAATTTTGTCTTCATTGTCTGAGGTTCTATCTTCCAAGTGGTCTAGTCTGTTGGTGATACATTCCATTGAATTTTTAACTTGGTTTATTGTTTCCTTCATTTTGAGGATTTCTGCTTGATTCCTTTTCATAATCTTTGCCTCTTCATTGATCTTTCATTTCCTGTATTTTCTCTTTAATACCATCCTTTATTTTGAGGACCAATCTAACTGTGTGTTTTCTAAACTCCATCCCTGACATTTATTCTACTGTGTTGTCTATGGATTCTATTGTTGGAACATCTTTGCTTCTGTGAGACTCTTGTTCCCTTGTTTTTTCATGTTGCTTGTGTGTCTCCTCATTGAGTGGTATGGAGCTGAGGCAGTTCAGATTCTACCCTGTAGTCTTTTAGTGTCCCTGAAGGCTTCTAGTACCTCACCTTGAGGGGAAGACAATTTTAACAGCACCCAATGCACACAATATACCACCTTAACCAAATGGCTACTCTTAGGTGTTTACAGTTTTGTCACAATAGACAGAAATGAAGTGTTCATTTATTGCCTAAATATAAATAATAAGTTTGCTAAAAGGGTGAACTATTTCAAATGATGGATAATGAGGGAATAGAAGTAGTGTAAGATGTGATGTTTATGAGGGAGAAGGAGAGAAGATAAGCAGTAAAAATTTGTAGTAGGAGTGAGAGAGGAATGAATAGAGGATGGCTGTTAGTATGAGAGAAGTGAGAAAGAGAATCTAGGGAGACAGGTAGGTGAAAGATAAAAAGAACAGATTTTTTTTTTAAAGTAAAAATATAGGAATACACAACAAAATTGTCATATACTATTCAGACAGCCATTCCTCAATATATTGATGCATGAAAAATATTTGGATTCAAAATTGGTGGAGGTGTGAGGCAGAGTGTGAAGAAAAAAATAAAGGAGGAACGTCTCAATGGAAAATTGAATGATTGCTTCTCTTGGCTTTCAAAAATGTTCTCAGCTTCCCTTCTCCACTGAAAGGTGGGGTTATCTGAAGTTTGATGTTAGCTCCAGTTCAGTGGGTGCCAGACTGGGTGGGGGATGAGCTAATAGCAAGAGGCCCTCACACCCTCTTCCAGTCCTCCCACCCATTGTAACTGACCCCTTCTTTCCCTGCACACCTCAGAACTTGCTCAGCTGGAGAGAGCCCTGTTTTCTCCAGTTCAACCTGTGCTCTCCCAGGGTAACTGCCCCTAGTCTCTGGCTTTCCACAGGCTTGCCAGACCAGACTGGCCCAGGCAAACCCAGCTGCAATCTGATGGTCCTGGACTTTAGCTTCCCTAGATCTTGTCTTGCTGCAGTTCTAGATCTCAATGCCTTTCAACTTGCAGAGAGACCACCAGGCATGTGCTCACACAAAGGAGTGACCCTGCAAAGAGGCAGCCAGATGGCAGCCACTACCACACCAAACAGAAAGATCTCAGGTGCAACCAGACCTACTGGTACCCCAATGTACTCCAGGCCCTGGCCTGAGTCCCCAGAATGAGGTGGCCATGCCCTGAGATGATGGAGGCTGCGGCAGCAAACCTGCAGGCCCCAGTTATTGCCCCAAAATGGCAGAAGCCACTTGTAACCAAACCTGTGGGTACTGTGACAATGGACTTCCATGCAACAGTGGGCAGCAGGCAATCTGCTGGTGGCCTGAAGGTGGTCTGCAGGCTAATGGCAGGAGCTCAGGAGGTTGACATTGGGCAGTGGGTGATGGGTAGGTAGGTGAAAGACAGGCGATGGGCAGGCAAGAGGCTGGCAAACGGGCAAATGGTGGATGATAGGCTGCAGTCAGTGAGCGATCTGGAATCAAAAGGCAGGTGATAAGCTGGCAGATGGTGGGTAATTGCAGTAGATGAATGGGGTAAACAGCAGGGGATCAGTGGGCAGCAAACTGCCCCACAGAGAAACAGTATTTCCACTGCTTGAATCCTGAGTTGCAGAGTGACAAGGAATGCAGCCTCCCTTTAGTCTGCCATCTTGAGTCCTGCCCCTGCCCTTTTGATTTCCCACTCAGGAACCTCTCTCCCCAGAGGTCCAGAAGACTGAGCACAGGGAACTGTGCGCCTGTCTTGGAAAGCTGTTCTGTATTGGGTAAATCAGAACCAGGCAATGAAAGCTCTGTGCCAGTCACATAGATGCAGGACTGGGCCAGTTGGTGGCTACGGAATGATAGGGAGACTGGGGATTGAGGAGTCAGAGGGCCCTGTTTATTGCTAAACCAGCGGGACCAGTTGCTCAGTAGAATCATGAACCAGGCTGATGTTGGGGCTCAACAAGTGCTCCCAAGGTGTCTCTGGGATCCTGGTGGGTGCCAGACTGGTTGACTGGATGAGTTGGAATCAAGATGACCTCACATCCTTTTCCCACCTACTGACCCCTTGCAAGGCTCTTTCCTGCCTCTGCAGCAAGATGGTGGCTATTAGCACAACTTGCAGGGATACCTCAGATGCAACCAAGCCTGCAGGGCCATTGGTGATGATCTTTCAGGTCCTGACTGTTATCCCTGGATGTAAGCGGCCATGTCCCAAGTTGGTGACAGCAGCAGTGGCTAACCTGTAGGTGCCACGATAATGATGTAGCAGAGGTAATCCAGTAGAAGTAGCAGAGATAATCCAAGATCTCAGCAGAGGCATCCAGAGGTGTTGGTAGATGGGGAGCTGCAGTGTAACCAAGAGGGGGTCCGTGCGTGATCCAAGTAGGGCAGTCCTGCGCTGGAGATCTGCTGGGGGCGGGTGGGCCGGCACTCTATCTTTGTTCTTTGTCATGAACATCTTCATAATTATTACTTTTAAAGTTCCTACTAACTTTAACATCTAACTCAACTTGGAATTTCTTTTATTGATTCTTTTTCTTTCGACTGAAGATTATATTTTGTCTTTTGGCGTGTCTAGGATTTTGTTTGTTTGTTTGTTTTTGTGGTGCTGGGGATTGAACCCAGGGCCTTGTGCATGTGAGGCAAACACTCTACCAGCCCTTGTCTAGTATTTTTTGATTGCACACTGGATATTTTGAATGATGCACTGTTGACACTCTGGGTTTTTAAACATTTCTCTGAAAAGATTTTTGTTTTTGTTTTTGTGACCTGGCATTTAAATTACTGGTCAATTACTTAAAACTTGTGAAGGCTTGGTTTTTATAACTTTGTTATGGAAGGTTTTACCCACTATCTTAGTATTTACTTTTACCTGCCATCTCAGGATGTATGATTTGATCTTTACAATTAGTCCTTTTGTTTTCATCAACCATCATTATTCTGGGATTTCAATGGAAAACTGAAAGAATACTACTCTTTCAACTGCAGTGAACTCAGTCGCCAAATTCCAAACTCCCTTTTGTGTGAGGTAGTGAATAGCTACATGCCTCACCTGACTTTTTAATCTTTGGGTTATGATTTACCTTGGGACTCTGCTGTGGATATGTGGATATTCAAGGTAATTCGAATAAGGATTTGGGGGCTTGCCCTTCTATGGTCCTTTCCTTTTTGGATTCAGTCATTAAATTTCCAATTACTTTGGCCACCTCAATTTTGTTTTCTGATGCATAAGCCAATACAACTGTGGTTTTCTGCTTATGTCCTAATTGCTCCACGACCTCAAGAGAAAAGCATAACTATCTCATTGAGTGCAGTTTCCTTCTTTCAGAAATTGACTCCCCCTCCCCCAGTTCCTGCCTGATTTTGGTCATTCTATAATGCCTTCAAGTAGTTGTGTCTTTGTATTTTTCCCCAGGGCTTGTAATTAATATATACAGGAGTCTTAGTCTGATACTAATTATGTGCTATTATATACTACTATTACCTTTAAAAAAATTTTTTTAAAATTTTTTAATTGTAATTAGTTGTACATGACAGTTTACACTTCAAAAAAGAAGATATACAACCAATCAACAAATATATGAAAAAATGTTCAACCTCTCTAGCAATTAGAGAAATGCAAATCAAGAAGACTCTCAGATTTCATCTCACTCCAATCAGAATGGCAATTATCAAGAATACAAGCAACAATAAATGTTGACGAGGACGTGGAAATAAGGGTACACTCATACATTACTGTTGCCATTTTTAAAATTAACAGCATGAATTATGGAAGGCATGGTCTCAAGGAAAAGAACTTAATTTATTTAAAGAAGGGAGTAGCCAAATTCTCATTTCATTATATATTTACTGACTAGATTGGATTATAAGTCTTCTGCACTGTTTCTTCTGGGAGTAAAAGGTAAACCCTAATGGAATGAGAATGTTGAGATGTTTATGCTAATTAAGAATAAAGTTTTAAGATTGTCACAATTAGGACGCTTCTTATGACAATTATCACTAGCTTAAGGTGCAGTAAAGAAGCCATATTTTGGGGCATTTCAATGGATTGCAAGTGTTATGGATTGAATTGTCTCCCTTCTCATCATTCATAGGTCAATGCCTGAGGCCCAATTTAACTAAGCAGAGAAAAACCTTTAAGCTGGTAAGAGGTTAAATGAGATCATAAGGGTGGAGCCCTAGTCCAATAGGACCAAGTTCCTTATAAGAAAATGAATAATCGTGAGGAACTCTTTCTCCATTATGTGTAGTGAATGAAAGGCCAAGTGGGGACACATTGGGAAAGTGGACATCAGCAATCCAGGAAGCCCTAAACAGAAATTAAATTTACTACAACATTGACCATGGATTTCATCTTCTTTAAAAAAATAATTGTTGTTCTTTAAGTCACCTAGTCTATGGTATTTTGTTATGGAATTCTGAGCTGTGTAGTCCACCAAGTTTTAAATCTTGATGATACATTATTAAACTCACAACATTAATAACTAGGACTTATAACTGTCAAGTCGAATTTGGGCGGCTGCAGGGGGCGGGAGCAAGGTCACCTAGCAACACACTGTGCCAAAAGTGACCAATGAGGCTGATCTGCTGACCCTGACGTCCACCTTGGGTCCACCTTATCCTGGGCAGGACCCTTGACCCCTTCCCCAGTATAAAAATCGCAGCCAAAGGCACGTGCGATTTCTTCTGGCTCTCCAACCCCGACTTTCACCCCTGGGGGCTGGAGATTTCACCGGGATACAGACTCTAATAAATCTCAAGCCACTACTTTTATCTGACTCTGGTGAACCCACCTGGTGAGCTTACTTCTTTGGCCACCCGCCCACCTTTTCGAGCTTTACATTAACTAGTAGCTATTTTAAATACTTTGATCAAAAACAGAATGAAACAAAAATTTTTTTGACCATATAATACAATTTTTTCTTAAATTTTCTCTTCTTTCCTTATTTCTAAATCATGTATATTCACAAATAAAAAGACAACTAGCATTAGAATTATGTCTAAAGGACAATTAAAAATAAAAAAGTGAATGGCTACAAAACATGCATTAAAAATAATTATTAAACACAGTTATAATTGTTATAAAACAAACCATTGACAATAAAGATTCTGTACATTAAACATAAATAAATAAATAAATACCTTATTTCTTAGATTAAAAAAAAAAGATTTCACGAATGTTCTGAAATTCTCTAGAAAAATGGAAAACCTGATAGTGAAATGTAATATCTCAATCACTGTATTTCAAAATATGGTATCAAACTTATTTTGGCTTCCAATTATGTTGAATGTGTCATTCAAGATTATCTCCAGAGGCAGGTACCACTGACATCCAAACATTAGACAGGGTAGCAACTCTTATCATCAGTCCTTGTGTTCATTCATGTTAAAGGATGGTCACTTTTCATTTTAGTTCTGAAGACTATACAACTAGTATAACTAAGAAAAATAAGCACCTGAAATCTATAATTCTACAATTGATTTTATTTAATTTTATGAAGAGCAAAACGTGATGATTAAGCTATTTAGTGTTCTATTGTACGGGGCAGCATGCTGATTCAGTGTCAGTTTTTATTCTGTTTTAGAGATGCAAAGAAAATTGTTAAAAAATAGAATGGAGGAGAAGGGGCATTTAAAATATATTAGACAAATGCAGCTTCAGAGAATGTCTATCTCATTTCGGCTTTCAAATCCTGAATGCACTATAGCATTAAGGTGATTAGGCTTAACATAATGCCTATTATTTGACATGTGTTGTGATTTTATAACTAAAGGGACAATGGGTTGATTCTTCTGTAGACCAGAATGGAAAAGTCTCATAATTAGAATTTTATGAACCTTTTGGAAATGCATGTTTATTTTAAATCTGAGAGCAGGCATACATTGTAAAAGGTGAGATGCATTTGTTGGCTAACAGACTGCTGGACCACATTATTACTGGATTATATTACTATGCTATGCTATGGGATAGACATTGAAGTGACTGCAAACGTTTCCTGTAATTTAATCCTAGATTAGGTAGTTTAGAATACCTATTTTTTAAATGAGGAAGATAAAGTTCTTAGAAGCTTATCACAAAGATAATTCCTAAAAGTTTAAAAACATTAAAGTTGTCAATGTCTTTTATTACTTCCAAGCCTGAATCCAGGTATAAACATGACTGATAGTCATTTCTTCAAGTGTATCGTGTCCCATGCATAGAGAAACATAGTAGAACTTTCAGTTTGCAAATATTAAATGATTTTTTCCCCTGATTCTTGGAAACGCAAACAAATTAAAAAGGGAACTGATTTGTGAGAATGAGAAATGAGAACTACAGAATGAGAAATGAGACTGCACTGATAATTCAGATTAGAAGGCAAAAGTACCTTGAGTTTTTTAGAGAAGGGACTACACAAAACATGCGGTCAAAGAAAACAAGAAAATATGAAACTAAATTTTAAAACTTTAATTAGCAATATTCAACAATATTCAGGCATTTCTAAGGTATGGCATATCTTAATTGACTAAACAGCTTTTTTCGAACTTTAAAGCAGTATCTTGAATGATTCTAACAGATGTAAGATTTTGTATATAATTTGGTATATACAAAATCCTTGCTTTCTCTAGGTAGCATACCCCATATTATTAATGAACTTTCTTGTGCTATTGAATCTGTTATTTACTTGGGTGCAGGTACCATTCAAGTTCTTTGTTGATTGCAAAAAGTATTAAATGTATATAACTAAAATATTATCTTGAATTCATGATAGAAATACACACTTCATAGTTCCATCAATTTATGGACTTGTCTGTTCATTCTTTGCCAATTCAAATTGAGAAATTTGAGAAAAGGAGAAAGGCTGCGAAAAGGAGAGGCAATTAAGTCAACTTTGAGATTTAGAAGCAAGGCTATTACACAGAGACTGGAATGTGAAAAAGATACTTCATGAATGGATCGATCATGGCAAGATCTTAAATGTCTTTAATTTGGGGGAGTGGGTTCTGGGGATCAAACCCAGGGTCTTTTACATGCTAGCATGTGCCTACAGCCCAAGGATTCCTTTTTTTTTTTATGATTGTCTCAAAGAGATCAATAAGAAATAAGAACACTAATTCCTAAACTCCAATAGTCTATCAATATGAAGAAGAAAACATAAGAGAGAGGCTTTTTGTCATTCAAAAATGCAAAAAGGAATCAGTGTTGCTATTTCTTAGGATATTTATCAAGTATTTTAACAATGGAATTAGAAATTTCCTGAGAGATTTTATTTGTCATCATATTCTCTACTGCTGGAAAGACAGCTTTTCCAGACTGGTCAGGAAAAATCTTAGTGAATTTGGTAATTGAAGAAGAAAGTGGTGGGGAAATAGCCTAGAGTCAGGAAATTTGGGTTTTGGTTTCAACTCTGTGAGCAACTCCGAGCAATCTGCTAAAACTATCTAAGAAACTATTTACCTCTAAAATAAGGATACAGAATCAGATATCTCTAAGATCTTTAGCAGATTTTGTATTTTTAATAATTATTAGACCTCTGTTCTCGCAGATATCTTGTGAAAGTGTCTGAAGGCATAGTGTCCAATTCACAGCAAGATGTGCAATGATCTATTTTCAGATAAAAGGCATAAAATATCTCAAGTATCAAAGAGTTAACTGACAATGTAGACAGTGGCATCTTGTTAGAAGATTAAAGAAAGTGAGACTAATATTTTGAGTTAGAACTTTGTTAAGGGGCATACGAAAGGATCACATGAGCCTGAGAAACTCTACATAGAACTTAAATTTATAATGCCAAGGTACTATATTAAGACCGAAACCATCCATCAAGTGCACAGATTTAAATTTGTAAATGTAGGATATTCAGATTTATGTGAACTATTCTTGAGAAGTATATTAGATTTTAAGAGTAAATTGTTTGTTAAATAGACTCAAATGGGATGAAATCTCAGAGTTGAACAACAAATTCAATTAATAAATACAAAAGATTAGAGGATCTAAATTTTTGTGAAGGAAATTAAGAAGTGACACTCGCCTCCCAAAAATAAAACTAGTGAGATAATTAACGTTGTCCAAAATGTAACTAGTATTTCAGGAAATGCAAGTAGCCTGGTAATGCTAAACCAAGACAAGGGGAATGAAAACAGGGAAATTTACATTGTGAAGGATTTTATTTGGCTGCTAATTCAGAAATTTTGAAGTCGGCAGATTTTGTCAGAGCTTTTAGCAGAATGATCAAAGGCCCTGAACAAGCTCTTGGGCATTGCAAATTGAGAAATCAGCAGAATACTTTGCATATCTCCAGAGAAAAGTTGATAACAGGCCTAGCAAAGAGGTCATTGGAATGGAGAATTAGGGCTATGATAGCGATCTCAGATTTTACAGGAAAGGAGAATGCACAACTCTAAGTTTAGTAAAGAAATACAAAGAATGAATGCCATGATTAAATCTTAAATTTCTAACTCTCAGCCTATATTTCTGGAAACTAGATGTGATAATTGGGAGGGAAGATACCATGCTGAAACTGTTTCCAAACTCCATTTTTCTTGCAGTTTATACCATTAGTATCCCTATTATAAATTTGTTGCCAACTGACGTAAAGCAATTTGGTCATTCACTCCAGTTTATTTTGGGGGTAGTTATGAAGAGTGAACTCAAGTTAAGCAAGGACCATGGGTCTCCTTCCCCATAACTTCACTGTGATATGCTATGTTACTGTGGAAGAAGTTTCAGACTAAATTTGGCACGTGAAGATTTCATAGCAATGTTTGTTAGAAAAAGCTGACTTATAATCTTTTCTGCAATATGCATCATTTTACGGTGTAAAAACTTGGACAGAAACTTGCATGCACACTTTAATAGAATGTGTATTTTAGTTTAGTAATGTGTATTTTAGTTCCAAATATAACTAACTTTTTAGTTAGAGTCAGGTGACAAAAATCTCAATTAAGTTGCCAAATAATTTATTCATACTCATAATCTAGGGTTTTATTTCTGAAGGGTTAGGACATTGGGTTGCCTAGATACTGGGCTGTTCACTCACAGGTGGGAAAACCTGTGTGATATTTCCAACCACTGCATAGATCTTAAATATCTTTCATTTCACAAATGAAAATATCGCTTTTAACATCGAACAAAGCCTCTGTGCCCTTGATTAAAGATGAAGATACTTGAAAGGTCGGTGTAGCTGCCTCTAGATTACAAATTTTGCTAGAGCTATTTAATATTAACTAACCACCCAGGAAGTAGATGTTCCTGATTAAGATACTTGAATGATAATTACCTGCCTCTAGAGTAAGATGAAACTGAAATTCATCTCTCCTACTCTCTATATTGAAGTATTTTACAATGAATTATAGACAGTGTGGAGCAATTTCTATAATATTTTAAGTAACATACTGTGTTTTATTTTCAATATAAATAAAATGATAAAAATAAATATTGGCATAGAATACTGTCACTTAGGTAATTTATTGACATGATAAATAAATAAATACTTGAATTTGATTACAAAAATGCATGTAGTATAGAGACGTACAAACTAAAAGGGGGAAGTCTTCCTTTCCCATTTCCCTCCAAACACCTTCAATCCTAATCCTGGTAAATTTTTTTGTCTAAGCAAACAGAGCCACTATTTTCTTGAGAAATTGTAGAAAAAAAGTTAAAATTCAGTTTCTCCCTTTTTCTTTCTCTCCAAAAGTTACACTTACACACTTCTCACCTGAAAATTCATTTAAGAATTTTATATTTTAGACTTACAATCTTATTATTATGCAAAAATTCCCCTTGTTCTTTATCAATGACTTCATATTCCATTATGTTTTTGTAGCATAAGGTTTTAAACTATTTCCCACAGGGTTTCTAGCATACACACACACACACACACATCTTATTGCGGTATTGCCAACATTTCATTAGCCAGAGAATTTCCTGGGTCAATCATTATGAGGTTTTAAAATTTGGATAGATATTGCCAAATGCCTTTCCAAAAGCTTGAATCAATTTGTACTTCTACCACCAGCGTATAAAAGTGTCCTTTTCTCACATCTTCACCAGTATTAGTTATCACCATACTTTTACATTAAGGTAATCTTATATATGTAACATCATTTAAGATTGCATGTATTAAATTACTAATTTGCAGTTGACATTTTATTCAATAATTGATCATTTGTATTTCTTTTCTACTAAAATATTCAAGTATATCTTCACTCTTTTCCTCTTTGATTTGATTTTTAAAATTTTTCTTTTGATTTATGTGCCCATTTTGTAAAATAAGGAAATAATTCTTTTTTACATTTAAAAGATTTTTTCTTTGCATGTTGTTCAACATTGTTCATGCTTACAATTTTAGTTTTCATCATATAGACATTTTTCCACATTGACATAACGAAAATCTCTGAATGTATTTTATTTACTTTGTTCTGTCCCATTGTTCTGTTTCTTCTCGAGCGCCAAATTATTTAATTATTAAAACTATAGCTAATAGGGTTAGCTCCTTTCACTCTTCACTTTTAGAATTTTGTCAGCTATCCTTACACATTTGTTTTTCTAAGTGATCCATAGTATAAGTTTGTCCAGGTGAAAGAGAAATCCTTTTATTATTATAATTATGATTACATTTAACTTACCAAATAATTTACTGGAGAAATGATATTTTACAGTATTATCTCTATGATGTACAAATTCCATGTGTATTGTAATTTCTTAAAATTCCTTTTTGATATTGCTTAGTTTAGTTTGAATGTCTAGGTTCTGTACATTTCTAGTAGTTTATAGCTAGATATCTTTTCATTTTCTTATAAATGTGATCATTCCTTCATTATATTTTCTATCTGGTTAATGATTGAATATCAGAAAGCTATTGGTTTTTAATATTAATTATGTAACCCATGGATTTAGAAATTTTCTTGCTGTTTCAAATAGTTTTTTATTTAACCTAAAACATGCATGTGAATGTGCGCGCATGTGTGTATACACACACACACACACAAATTTATTTATAGCAGAGGCAAAGAATCCAAAAAGGTTATTGAAAGCCTTTGACACAGGAAGGTGCTATGAATTGCTCCAGTTGTTAGTTGTCAGTAGAGATTATGGACATATGTGTTATTTACTGTAATGACATAAATTCAGGGCCAAAAGGCTAAAGTATTTTTGCAAAAGTTTACTTTTACTTCAAGCAGAATGAATACACTAAATACATACATGTTATTTAGGCAATGACTGCATCAGATAAAAAAAAAAAAAATTGTGTCTCTTTACAGGATTGTTACTGTAGCTGAACTTTTTGTCTGAAAGGCCGAGGATTTGAAAGTCCAATTGAAACACTGTAATTTTGTAGTTTTGTGAAATGTTTGAAGAGGTAATAGACAAACCAATTCTTTTTTTTTTTTTCCCCTATTGGTCAAGATTTTATTTTGTGTGATGTTGCTTCCTTGCATTTCTGCGTTCCACTTGTGTGGGTGCAGAGGGAAGTTCTACAGTGGCATCCACAGAAAAGTCCCAGGGTAGGAGGGGAGTGCACACATAAGTTTCTGAGCCAAGAAACCATCAGGTTGTGCCTAGACAAATCAATTCTTTATATTATTTCAATATTTAAATCTAACAACATAACCTAATTGAACCACCAGCCTTATTTTAGGTTTGTGGTTGATTTTTTTTTTTTTTTTTTAGCCTCTTTGCTTAAATTGGGAACAAAGGAAAAAGAAAGTACAGAAACAAGCTGGAACTGCAAGCACCAATGACAAATGAAAAGAGGACAGAGAGAGCTCCTTCAGTGTGCAACAGATAGGTCTATAACAGGGAGCAGCAATTTTTAAATCTGAAGTGACTGAGCCCAAGGTAGAGGCTGTTGTGTCAGGAGGTACAGAGGGTAGAAGTGGGGGCCAGGCATTCCTTGAGAGCGAAGGAATAGGTCTTTGTAAGGATGATTCCCCACTGGAATACAGAAATGTAGTATTCAAAAATCAAATATTTTCTTAAATATTTTCTTATAGGATTTCTGAGATGTGAGACTCATTTCCTTCTCAAATATTTGCTTCCCATTAGAGAGACTTGATTTTACGTAAGAAAGATTAAATGGTTTCAAGTCATTGTCAGGTAGTAACTAGTTCTCAGTGATAACCTTTCTGATATAATGACAGAGTTTAGTTTTCTCCTCATTTGCTAAATTCACCCTATATATCTGAGTAATTCAAAAGAATTTTATGTAATGTTTATCTCTCCAAAATAATTTTATAAATACATTGCTTTAGGTTTAGATCCATGGGCTCTTTACACTTTAAGTGTTTACAGACATGAATGAAATCAACAAATTCATATTAGGAATAACACACCAAAACTGAAAGTAAGTCAAAACAATTTGCCTAAGAATTAGCATAAATATGCAAGCACATTAGGCAAATGCAAAATAAAATCCAATTATTTAAAAAATTGGGAAATAACCTGTATATTATAAAGAAGAAAATGTACTTTGCATGATATTTTCCTGTAAGATTTATGATAGAAAGAAATGTACATCAATTTTTTGCTTTTGTGGTGCTGGGAATGAAACCCAAGGCCTTGCACCTGTTAACCTTGTGCTATTCCATTGATCTACCTCCCCAACCAGGAAACACATTTTTAAATACATTATTTTAGAGCTGTTATTTAAGTATTAGGTAAATTAATTTAGGAAGTTATTTGGAGAGTGGGATTTTAAATAGATTTTTTTTAATATTATGAACTCTGTACCATCTTGATTAGAATGTAAACTCTTGAAAGATCTTTTGACCATGTGTTATTTTGCCTGCAGAGCATAGGTTAATGCCAAGATCAATGCTTAACACATAATAAGAAACAGGTGAATCAGCAATAGTGGAGGAAGATATTATCTGTGTAAATTTAACCTTATTCAGAGCAAAGTAGCATTTAATCTGTAGATGTTAAGCATGATTTAACTCAAAGATCTTATTGTCCTTTTAGTTCTTTAAAGCAGATGAATATTAACTTATTTAATCATTCTTTATTCACAAATGAAAAGCTTTACTATATTAATTATATTAATTCAAAGTAGTCATTGAATTCTTTTTGGGCTAAGTAGTCACAGAACATTTTTCAGAATTAAAACAATGAAATGACAGAAATGCCAGTTTTCCTGGTTCTCCATCTTGAACACGGGAGGCAGTTTGGACAGCCTCCATAGTCACATGAGCCAATTCCTACAATAATAGGTTATATTCTTTAAACACGTATTTATGTAAAAAATATGAATCCATATATTAACACATATTCTATTGGTGTTATTTCTCTGAAGAACTATTACAAAGATATTACAGATTTCATAGACCTCTCATTTCCTAACTCTGGTCCTAAAATAGGATTAACCTATGTGCTCTTCCTTGGAACAGGTGAGTGTGATAATGGATGGATATTAATGACCCTATTGAACTTTTTCTACCTATCTAAATCATGTTCTTCTTTGTTTATTTTCTTAGACAAGATCCTAAGAAAATCATTCTCAACTATTTATAGTTTGGTCAAACCAAAGTATGAATGTCTTGGACACAAACGATTATCTCAGCCAGTTTTCTTCCCAAGATTTTCTCCTAGCTTACCCTTGAAAGGTGAAAGTGTCTTCATTAGGGAGCCATTCTGTATACTTACATTTCCTTTTGTCCTGTTTCAGAGGAAGGAGTGTTTTGCCTCTGTTCAAGTCTTACTACTTTTCCTGAATTCCTACTCTTAGTAGCAATTTACTTTTTCACTATATGTTCGTATGACATCTATTTTGTACCAGTTACTTTGCCAGAGTCTGAAAATATAAAGGTAAATATGACACTATACTTGCCTTTAAGATTTCACAATCTAAAAGGAGATATGGACATATGTGAGATAAACAAGAAGAAAAGTTGCTAGTATTTAGAAGAAAGTAGGGAGAAAAAAATCCAAGAGACAGTGAAATGAGTGATTCAAATCTAGGTTGTTCACGGGGGATTCACATATGTTCTTCAAGTTGGTCTTGAAAATTGGTTAAGAACCTGTCAAGTGTGATGAAAAAAACCCAAGGATATTTCAGGAAAATGGACATAATAGTGGGTAAGGGACAGTTGCTACAAGTATAGGGTAGAGGGTAATATTTCCCCCTGTTAAAAAATTAGAATTTGATTCTTAGTGAATAACTTCAATAAGAATGCTGAAGGATATATCAAGCTTAGTAGCTATTTTTAGAAATTTTAATTTTATTATTAGGTGACATTTAAAATAATAGAAAAATTTAAAAAGTTAGTGAAAATAGAGTTTACTTTTAATCACAGAGTATTTTAAAGATAGTGTATAATAGTATTTTATATGCTTCCAAACATGGCTTTATCAAAAGTTTAAATTAATGATATCATTAAGAAATATGCTGAAATTTCTGAATGTTATAATACTTTATTTTCGAGGAACACTGAATTACGAAAACAATGCAATAGATTGAATCTGTACTTTGAGCAATCGTGAGAATAATTTAATGATATAGAAAAACAATTTTGTGTATCCATTTAAACATTTGTTACAGTCTGTTTTAAAAAGAAAAGGACCTGTCCTCTTAACGTCAACAAGAAATAGATTGATTGAGTGAGCTAAAACCTGCTAGACCCATTACCAAGGAAAAATGTAGTGTGAGCCTATATGGAAATTTGGATTTAAATAAGCCTTGGCTTCAAAAAGGAAGAATAGATGTGAAAAAGAAACATGATCAGAAGAGGAAATTTTTCTGCTGATTCAAAATATTATGTTCCATGTAACTTACACTGGGAAGGATAGGACATATTCAACTGTGGTCTCTTTCTGTCTAATCCCACAAGGAAGGAAAAGGTAGAATTAAGATGAAAAGGGAGTTAGCACTCTGGGAAACTATTTTACCAGCTTAGTTAAAGGTAAGTTATGATCACCGATAACTATTAAAATTAAAAAGAGAACGTAACGTTTTAAATTTAACAATTGAGAAACACTAAACTTCCAAACCTGAGAAAAAGAACCCCCTTTAAATCTATAACATGCAGAATTGGATTAAGATTTACAAATGTTCCATGTTAATGAAGATGATCTCAAATTTTACCCACATATTTGGACTCTTTAAACTGCTCTGAGTTATCTAATCTCTAAAATATATCATTTTTATCATTTGCTTGAAATTTTATAATCTTTAAAATATATCATTATTCATTTAGGGTAGCTTAACCATAATATGCTAAAATATTATTTCATTTCATTTGGTATATTTGAACTCTGGAGAAGGTGCACATTTTTTCAGTTCTTATAAGACCTGTTGATTCATTCAAATCATTTCTCAAGTCTCTATCGTGGTTTTTATATCTCCTTTGACTAATTTGATGAGTATTTGTAGGGCTATTGCAACTATTTCTACTGCTGAAATACAATATCTTAATTTGAGTATATTTCATTAAAATAATCTAATTGAGTATAAATCAAAATATTTATGTGATATATTTATATATACCATGAGTAATATGTGACATATATATTTACACATTTGGGTATAAATAAATGCTATATTTTCATTACTGTCTTACCCAAGGAAAGACAGTGCTGCTATTAACTTATTGATTGTTAGAGGAACTTCAGGTATTTAATAAGAAGAACTAACTCCTGGAGGGCTTGCAATAGAAAATCTGTATAGTGGCAACCAAAGTTGCAGCATTAAAAAGACAATTCCTAACAGAAAAGAAAGAACAATATTAATAATCTTTGTGTATAATAACCTAAAATAAGGACAAAACTCTTGGGGATAGATAATAAACAATTCTCTAAGATTTTTTACACATTTATGACACCTGGGATATTATTATTATTATTATTATTATTATTATTACTTACAGTAAGTCTTGTGAAAATCCAACTCATCCTTCTATTGAAATTTCTGAGGATAGTGCCTAGAATCAAAGGTTTGCGATATTGTACTTCACAACTCATTCAGCTTCTTGTTAAAATTTCAGGTCAAATTCTAGTAAACAAGACCAGTACAAATAATGGTATTTTATATTTACATTCACAAGATACCCCCTTTTGCTTAAAAATGCCAAATCACATGCTTGAAGTTTGAATCATAGTTTGGTTTTTTTTTTTTTTTGGGGTATTGAAATAAAGCTACACATAGTAAAACACTTTAGAGACCATGTAAAACTCATCTTTCAGTCTGACTGATGAAATTCAGCCCATCTTCTTAATAGCTCTGATCTTCTTTTATCTGTCACACTGTCATGTAGGCAGCTTATGGCAGCTGTATTCCACAAATATTAAGGTACATTGGGTTCAGGATTGTTTCTGACACCAAGTGCATAGACAGAACTTTATCATTTCCAAATACAGGATGATCCTTAGCCAAGAAAATCTCTGATTCTGGGGCATGCTGACTTAGAAGAATAATTCATTTAAGTTCCCATAGACTTGAGCTTGTTTTGCTCTGACCTTTGTATGACCGAAAGGTTTATGTTTAATGTTGGATTGCACGGAGTTGGTGGACAGTCTGCCTTTGTTTTAATCTTTCTGTCTTTGGCTCTCCCTTAGGCAGAAGGCATAATCCTTCCCTTTAGTGGGGGGTTAGAAGGAATCATCATTATGAGTCAGTATGTATTCCCTATTAATAGTTTGACTTTGCAACAAAAACATGTGCATCCTTATTTGCAAAATTTATTTTATTTTTATTATTTTTATTTTTGTGGTGCGGGGGGATAAATTTCTTATTTTTAAGAATAAATTCCCAGGAGGAAGTTAAGTAGTTTTTATTCTTCTGACTATCTTTTCTCTCTTTTCTGTGCTCCCCCTTTTTTTTTTGTGGCTAGAATGGTCCTTGCAAGGAGTAATAAAGACTCCTGCCTCCCACTTCTAATTCACTTTAAATGTACAATTTATGATACCTATTTCAGGCCTCCAAAAGAGTTCAACCATAGGGAAAATTCCATCTCAAAATCTAGTATCAAGAAAGCTAAAATACATGCTTTCCTCCATTTAATGATCTAACAAATATATGTCATAAAAGCAGGGGGAAAATTTCTTAATTTATTTCATGTAATAATAAACTATTCAACTCTTGTTTGCTGGGTCTTTTCTTAGTAAAAAAAAAAAAAACAAAACTGGATGGGACTGGGGTTGTGGCTCAGTGGTAGGGTGCTTGCCTAGCATGTGTGAGGCACTGGGTTCAATTCTCAGCACCACATATAAAAAAAAATTAATAAAATAAAGTTCTACTAACATCTATTTTTTAAAAGTAGTGATTAATTTCTATATTCTGAGAGGCATCACTTTTATATTTTTTGTTACATATTTTCCTTAGACCAAGTTGTATAATTCTATAGTATTTTGGAACCAGGATAGACCTAAATTTTAGGTTGCTTGGTTTCTACTTATAGTAGGATGTTAGAGAAGAATGAAAAATTGAAAAAGATTCAAGAGATGATGGTTATACTGGCAATTGACTTGGGGCAAACTACTATATTGTGAAAAGCAGCAGAAGAAAATTTTAGAAACAATTATTTCTTTCTGCCCCAGGAACAAGAGGTTAAAGCTTGCCTGATTCTTTTACATAATGGGGTACCAAGGAACCTTATTAATAAGGCATCACCAAAAAACATTTACTGAAGGCATAAAACTTGAAATATATCTACCTGAAAACATCAGGATTTCAAGGTTTTTAAGCACTTTCTATGTAGCATGAGGTAGTATTCATTATTTGAAAAGATGACCTGTTAATGGGAACCAGTGGTACTGGAATCTGCTATGCAACCTGAAGATAAAAGATGATGAACTGAACAAATTTTTGAAATGAATTATCAGTGTCAAAAAAGGATACTCTTTTTCATTCTTAATGGGAATATTTTTCGTGTAGCTAGGGATATTTTCCTTGCTACTAAGGGCTTGTGAAAGCAGCTTATGAAATTAACCTTAAATATTTTTCATGCCGATGCTTGCCTCTTTGAGGTGTGTGTATATACATGCTTGTGTGTGTGTGTGTGTGTGTGTGTGTGTGTGTCTCAACCAGAATCTAATTTCCATCTCCTATGGGCTTTTAAAGGCTGTCTCCATAGTGATGGCCAATGAGAAGCGAGGATTTCACAGGTTCTTTTCTCAGAATATGTGGCACAGTCATCTCTTTTTATGTCCTTCTGTTTGTTCCCCATACACCATTACTGCCTGCCTCCATGGCAACAGCCAATGTGCTCTTGCACTACATCACTGCACCCTCTGTGTTGCTCCCCTGTGCTTGCCCTTACACACTCAATGGCATCATAAAGCATCTGAGATCCCATGTGCCCAGTCAGTTGGTTTTGTGCCCCTGGCAACCTCCTTATCCTTTCGTACCCTCAGGATGACACTAATCATAATGTCTTAAAAATTGTACTTGCCTAAGTTATCCATCCCCACCAAGTGTACATGAATCTTCTCTGACATGAGTTCCAAGGATATAATGTGTTTATATATTTGGAGATGGAAACTTACTAGCTGCATAGCTTTAGAAGACTCAACTTGTAAAATATTAAGTCTCTGTATGGCATAGCTGTTTAAGTCTAGCATAACTTTCTTATGAAAGGATGCATTTTATTTTTACATTTTGGCATTTCATGCTACTTGCTAGTAGAATTTAAAATAGCTTTTGATTTTATTGTTTCAGAAACAATAACCATTTAAGTGATATATCTGCATGTGGTATTCAATTTTTTCCCTGGGGATTAAAGAAAACATTAAATATGAAATCTGCCCTTAGGAAGCTCAATTATTTTGTCAAACAATCATTTGGTATATGTACCTTGATGAGATAATTGCTTAATGGAAAGGAGTCAATCATAATCTCAAGTAATACAAATACCTATCAATTAACTGGTCTATTAAAAAAAATCTGGCTATGAGGACAGGTGAGTGGAAATACATATTGATCCTTCCTCTTTTTAATGAGAAAAGGGAAAGAACAAAAATGAATGATGGTTTGATATAAAATCTATGTAAATATAAAACAATGTTAGTAGAATATAGGATAATTACTGCTGTTCCTCAACAAACATATTCAGGAAATATGGCTGAAAGATATATTTTTGAATTGGTCTAAATTATTCATGTTTAAGTGATTTGATGGCTACAATAAACTGAGGATTGATGATTAATATTTCTTATATTGATGTCTTAGTTTGAACTGATGAATGTGATGTAGACCAAATGATATTAATCATAAAAGTTAACAAATTCAGAATAGTTGCCTCAGGATAAAATTATGAACAATAGTACAGAATGAACTTATGCCATCATTAATTCAAATTATTTTACCCACTTTCTTAGAGAAAACTTTTATATGTTCTCCCTAAACTCTACAACGAACTACAGAGAATACAAAGTTACTCATTTTGGGTCTAGAATCATCTTAAGTATAATTCTGCTATTAATTACCTCAGAGAAATGAAAAACCACTTCATGAAAAAGATCAATGCTACCTACTCGAGGTTTGAAAAGGTTTTTGAGGATTCTACAACTCCAAGCACGGATTAAAAGAATTAGAAAAATGCAAAAGTAGAAAAATGTGACATCCAAAAAATTAAGTTTAACATTTTTAAGTTAAAAGAGGCAAGAATTTAACAAAGATGGGAATCATTGATGAATACTTCAGCTGTTTAAAGATGTTAACTATATTTACAACTTTAATATGGCATTAAAATAAAGAGAACACTATCTTGGTATTTAGCTGTTTTTGTTATTTTGTTTACCATTAACCTATACACTTTCTTATAAAAACATTTAACTAAAACCCATCCTATTATACCCTGTACTGTACTTAAAGTAGTTATTTTAAATGCTAAGAGCCTCATTAGGTTCAATTGAACTTGGAGTATGGAGCGTAATTTAGACTATTTGAGCTTGACTATATTCACTTATTTTTTACCATTTTGTGTGTTATTTTTTAAAATTAACAGCCAATTTTGCATTTGCATGTATGTTCCTTTCAAAATGGTGATAACAGGAAACAATCCAAAGCAAATGTTGTCGTGAATCCAGTTGTCTTGAAGGATTGGAGACCCCATTCTCGGACTGAGTTGATTATCATCCACTGTGGGGAAAAGCAGACACACGATTCTTATTGACCCGGTTCTCAGGCTTACATGAGGGTACTTCTTGAATGAAAGGTTGTTACCGTCCCTCCTTTACAGGCAAGAGACCTGAGTTGGAGAGGGTATGGAGAAGGGAAAGTTGAAGAGCTCATATTCAAGTAAATTTTAGAGAGCAGAAGTCTGGTGATTCTTCCAATGACCAGTTAGAAATCAGCAACCATAGTTCAGGCAACATAATCATAACACATAAGATCAATAAAATTTGTAATTTTCATATACACTTTGGTTTTGAACAGAAAATTCTAAGTATTTTTTCCTTAGGAATAGCAAGTCAGCTTGAAGTTGAAAAGACTATCCCTCTTCAGTCCTGTACTATTGAGAAGATTCCTAAGGATGAGAGAAGAGAGGAGGCAGTATGGATGGTACTAAGGTTAATGTTGAGAAACATGACCAGCAGAGAAGCCAACCCAAATTATAGGCATAGTATTTTTTACAAAGTACACAGCACCATGAACTGTGATACATTCAAATGGGATGATATTATGCACTGTTCAAATTTTTATCATTAGTTCTTGAAGGTATCCCATGACATTCAGCCATTGAAAATTTAATCTGTTTTATTAAGACATTGACTCACCCTAAATGCTGTATCCAGATATTCCACTAATTGTGACTTAAGTTGTTCAATGCAGGCAGATTATTTTTCTGTCCCCTAAATAACATTGAAATCAGTTATTATTGTATCCAAAGTCGCTGTTGTTAAGCAATGCTTGGGAATCCAGTTTGTTTGGAAATTTCCTGTTGCTTTTTGTAAGTATCTTCATATTCCTAACTGTAGTTGTCTTTCAGCAATTCCTCACATGCCGGCAAATTTTTCCTAATTTTCTTTTTCTCCTACTGCAGTATTAAGTTACCAGCTATGGAACATTTGCACTCATTCTTTGGTTTCCTCTGTTTGTCAAGAGTCACTATCTGTTTCCCAAATTATCCAATATTAATTTTCTTGCTCCTGCTCTCATGGACCATTTTTGATGGTGTGTATAATGAATTCTTTATCCCTAACTTTTCTCTGGAATCTCATAGCCATGGTTTTACAGAACATGGACAATGGTGGTTCTGGCTTACTTGATGTGTTCTTGAGAAGCACAGAAGCTCATCTAGGGATCCACAAACTTCTTTTGGAGTTCCAAGGAGCTGTAGAGAAGCATAGCATGAGTCTATAGCAAAGGAGGTATGATTTAGGCCAGGCTGTAAAGAGGAACTTGCTGGGACCTCTCTACCCTGGTGAAACACACACACACATACACACACACACACACACACACACACACACGAGCTGAAAGTTCTTTCTTGAAAAATTATGTAAATATTTACATAAAACGGCATGCTAATAATTATTTAAAAAAATAGTTCAGATTGCTACCACACTTACCAAAACAATTCCTTCTGTTTTGTCAACAGCATCCGTTTATACAAGTAAGTGGGGTGTTGCAGGCCCCCAAAGGGAAGACTTGTTTCACCCTATACATAACTCACTCAACTCTAATCTACCTGCCATTGAGCTAACTGCAATCATGAGAAATTAATATTTTCTTAAGGATTTTGTAAAGAATAGGGAAGAGAGCTCAGATTGCACAGCACACAGAGGAAACAATGCTTCCTGTTAGGCCTTTCCACACTCTCCCCTTTCTGCAATGTTCCTCTTTCCTTCTTCAAGTCTCTTTTCTCTTTTGGCCTCCCAGTCAACCCTTCAAATCCCCTCAACAAGCCCCAGCACTTCATTTCTTCCCCTTGGCCTTCACTTTCACCATGGCAAAATGATTAGTCAACTCTTACTTGTCGGGTGTGGCCTTATGGGGTGTAATTTCATCTGTTCCAGTGTAGATTTCACAGTAATGATGAAATGTATTTCTGATTGACATATTTCAATGAGTTGTTTCTTGAACCTTGTCCTGGGCAGTGGACACATGGTTGTGTGTTTAGGTGATGGGAGGTGGTGAGGGTTCTAAGGGGTAGAGGTTAGAGTCAAAGAGGGAGTTGTCAAAGTTCATTTGGCCATTATATAACTTAACTGTGGTGCAATAGTCTTTCCCTATCCATAGGGGATACATTCCAAGATCCCTATATGGTTGCCTGAAAGTGAAGAGTATAATATAAAGCTGCAATGGCCGGCTCGTTGGGTGGACGGAACTCGGCAAGTTTGCAGTTGTCAGAGCAGCGCTCTGTCCGTGTGGACCCGCCCCTGTGTCAGCTCGCCACTGCAGGAGAGCACTGGTTTACCCTGCAGTCCAGTTCTTGCCTTGGGCCTTGGGCTGCCTACCAGCCCTCTGTTCCACCTTGCTGGGCTCCCTCCTGGGTAGTCATGTGCAGGACATGCCTGCGGGGAAGACAAGGAGGGATGACAGCTACCCCACCCCTTCACTGCAGCTAGGCAGCCATTGGCTGATCCCTCACCTGCCAAATTCAACTTCTCAACAATTGGCCCAGTCGTCATCTGTGAAATTCAACAACTTAAAAGAAGCTTCCCCCGCCATGCTTGGTCTCTCTCTCTTCAGGGCAGACACTGTTCATCTGCCTAATAAAATCTCTTGCATGAGTTCCCACGTCTGGAGTTATTTCTCTGGGCACTTTTTGACTTTTCAAAGATAGAACCAAACCATAAATATGCTGTTTTTTCCTATGTGCCCTGTAGTGTTGTCACATAACACCAGAGTTAATCTGTCCTTTTATGTTTTATGTCGGCTACCTCCTTTACACTACTACTCTTACATTGTGGGATGATTGCTAAGTAAAACAACAGTCACTTGAACACAACTGTTGTGATATTTGATGGTCAGCCAGTTAACCAAGACAGCTTCTAAGTGACTAATGGGTGAATAGCATATACAGCATGGATTCTCTGGATGAAGGGATGATTCATATCTTGGGCAAGGTGAAGCAGGATGGCAAGAGATTTCATCACATCACTGAGGATGGCAGGAAACTTATGAGTTATTGCTTATTTCTGGAATTTTACATTTAATATTTTCAGATGGTGGTTGACTGGGTAACTCAAACAGTGTAAAACAACCCCATAGATAAGGAGGGACAAATACAAATACTTCCTTAAGAATTTGAAGTTCCAGAGAAGAAAGGAAAGGAAAGAAGAAAGGAAGGTGAAAGCAGAAAAAGAAGTTTATTTTTTCTCACTGGGTGCTTTTTGAAGTAGTCTACAGAACTCTCAGTACCTGCCACCTTCCTTTATGCCTTCCTTTTCCTTCATTATTGACAAGGTCATTTTCTGTAGTTTCCAGACTTGCACATTCTCTGCCATGCCAGATGCTCTCCAGGTCAATTTTTAGGTCTCTCATCACGAATGTTAAGTTTACAAATGGTTTGCCTTTTCTCCCCTTAGCAAGGCTAATTCCAGCTGGCTATTATGAGTACATTAAATTAAATTAACACTGATGTGTAGTGGATAACACTTTACACCTTCAATCTTGCATTTTAAAGAAAGATATAAACCAAAGAGTGATTTTTTTGGAGATAGAATTCTATGGCATGCAACAACTGAAGTGCAAAAAATAAAATCAAATGAGAAGGTATTTTATTTAGGCCAAAAGCCGTGTTTGGAAATCTGGATTCAGAGCTTGTTCAACTTCTCCACAACTGTTTCCCTTACTCTCTTATAAATTCAGGGGTTTGTCTAAGAAATTTCCATCTACCTTGATTTCTCCATTTCTCCATACTGCAATAGTTTCAGTCAGGCAATAATCCTGAAACTTTTCTGTGGTTGTGGTGGTATGTCCCATTGAGTGGAAAAAAGGTAATCAGGAGTCAGGGAATTCAACTTAGGGACCACTTGTCAATGTTGTTTCCCTAAGTCAGAAATTGCTTGAATTTAGAAGCAGCATTGATTTGATATCTGGAAAGAAGTTTCAACAATGCATTCTTTTTAACTATGATGGTAATACATGATCATTATAACCAGCTTAAACAAAAATACTTTAAACAGAAAATACATGACATAAAAATAATAATTCCCCTCCTTCTCAAGCTTAAATTTCATTCTGTACAAGAAACCACTGTTAGAAATTTGGAGTATTTTTTTTAATATTTTTATCCATGCTCAGCTAATTTTGGCTCTGCATAATCTTGACATTTAGCTTTTCTAGCATTTTCATGGATTATCTTATACAAAAATGTAGGTCATATTTACATCTGAGCTATGGAATATAATATTTAATAAAAGAAATAAGTGCTGTAAAAATGGAAGTTTCCTATAACATAGTATTTTAAAGAGGATCAACTATTGAACATTTTTACAATTTTAATTCTTTGTACCTCCATGATAGCACATAACCTTCTACAAAATTTTTGCTTGCAAACACAATTTTGCGTAAGTTAGTAATTTATGTTTCTTTTCTGATCATGTGCCAGTTTAAACTGAAAGTATAAACTAAAGGTTTTCTTCATATCCTTTTTCTTTGCATTCTGTTTATTTGGAGATACATCTGAAAGATGGAAGAGTGAAATATTAGTTACAGCCTAAGAGTCAAACCAAACAACATCATCAAAGTTGGAAATGTTTCTATTTCTTTAATATCAGTGATTTCTTAACAATGATTAATTAACACTCCACTTTCCTCATCAATGACTGGGAATAAATTTTTGGCTGAGTTTAGTATTTACTCAGTGTACATTTTATAATAATTCATTTTTATCTTAAAACTATTATTGTCTTCCTTCAGTATTCTTTTGTTCAGTTGGAATAATAATTCAGGCAGTTTTCATTCCAGAGTACTGTTACCTCTAGTAATTGCTAATTAATTGTTAAATTGTTAATTTGTTTTGAATACAAACAGTTATACAATTAACAAGCTTTTTTTTTTTAATAGAGTTTGCTTGAGGGCAGAAGATAGGTTTTGTTTTTATGTATGCACTTTGGAGATGCTTTCCTTTAAAAACAATTTCACTCAGTTGACATTGATTTTATAATTGCTCTCTATGTTTCAAATACTATTTTAAAAATCAATGAGTTGGGTGCGGTGTTGCAAGCCTGTAAACCCAGTGGTTTGGGAGGATGAGGCAGGACATTTGCAAGTTCAAAGCCAGCCTCAACAATTTAGCAAGGCTCTAAGCAATTTAGGAAGACCATGTCTCAAAATTACAAAAAAAAAAATTTAAAAGGGCTGGGAGATGTGGCTTAGTGTCTAAGCACCCTTGGGTTAAAAAAAAAGAAAGAAAAAAAAAAAGAGGAAAAAGAAAAATTAAGGACTAAATTAAGGACAACAACAACAACAACAAAACACAATGAAAACTAGTAACAGGAATAAAATATTCAATGTGATACTGGAAAAATAACTTGGTAAGCTCTTTAGTATTAGTATACTTAAACTCAACATAAGTCAGACATGAAATGCTATTATCTGAAAAAGAAAATGCATAAATGAAGCAATTATCTCTGCAAATTTGGCAACAATATGTTGAATTTATTATCATTTTTTAAAAGGTTAAATAAGCAGTGTGATTTTAAAATGGAGAAATGAAAGCCTTTCAATTATAGCACTGTATTTTAATTTTAGAGATGTGTGAACTCAGAAGCCTGAGGAACCAGCCCATGTTGACACAGGTACCATTGAATGGGAAAAAAACACTTATTTCCATAAATCATGATTATTTGTGTAGAATCTTTACTATGCTCAAATACTGTTAGGATCCATGCCAACACATTATTTATTGCTTCCCTCCTCCTCCTTTTTCAGGATGTCTTTTTTCATAGATTGAAGATGAGAAATGCTATGTGCTTATCTCTGAGAAGATGTCTCTCTCTGCTTTAGAGTTAGCATTAATTTTTCTCACATTCCAGAGATAGCCTGGCTGCCATTTTGAGTGCTGGTGTTAGCAGTGAGTTTGTTTTTTTTTTTCTTTCTTCTTTTTGTGTATTTATGGGTATTTTTATGAGAGGCAGGGAAAGCCTGAATGTGGAGCTGCTGAAAAATTGCACACACCTCTATCAATACCCCTGCATGCAGCATGGGCTTAGTAAGTAGCTATTGATTGAACAAATGATGAACAAATTGAAAGAGCAGAGATAGTTTGTACAATAGCAGGGCAGGTAGCTGATTATTTGGGATAATTTTAAAAGCACCAAAAAAGACTGTCTGATTCTTTAATCTGTAGACAGAATTAAGGAGCCTGGGATTCTCACCTTATGTTGATGAACACTTTGTGTTTTGGCATTGAATACTGTTTTAAAATGGAAGTTATTCGGGAATACACCATAATCCACCACAAAAACCTAATGTAAACCAGTATAGCAGTTTAGCTAATTTGTCACCAATCTGAGAGGTTTAGGACAGTAAAAGGTTTGCTTCCTGGAGAAGAGTGATAGGAAATGGAAGCAGGAAAATTCAGAATTTGGAATGTTACTATGCAGAGTACTGAGCAATGAGGAGTGGTGGGACTAGGGCTTTTCTCTCTGAAAGCAGGGACCAACATAGAGACAGTGGTATGTGGGTCAAAAGAGGAGAAATTTAACCTCCTTTAAAATTTAGCAGACTTGTGAAGAAAAGAGACATAGTCTGACATATTACCTTTGTTTTCTTTTCATAGTCAGGAGGGCAAAAAAAAAAAAAAGGAAAAACAAACAAATAAAACACTACTTCAAAATGTCTTTCTGCTGAATTTTCCTGAGGATGACTGAACTGGTGTAGAGGTTGTCTTTGGGGTCTTCAGGGCAAAAGCTATTTCCTTGCCTTGGCTTTGCATTCATGGGTCTTCTCCTTTAGAATTCCAGGGGAAATGAAAGGCATTATAAAAACCAAAGGGAAGAGGAGAAGAGTACTGTGGCAAAAGTTATGCTTCTTACAATCACACCTGCACCTTGTCCTCTCAGCGTCTGTGTAGCTATTGTGTGTGCCGGCAGACTGGAAGAAAGATGATGAGGGTTGTCACTAGAGAAAGAGCCGTTGTCTCTCATTGTGGAAATATTCTCTCTTCACAGAAATACTCTAGCCACTCATGTCTCCAGTGCAGGATCTGGGGTCAGTTTAAGTAGAAGCATGTTACTGCATTGCGTATCTACATAGATATATACTGCAGCTCTATACTTTTATTAAACTTTTTAAAATATGATTTTTTTGGATAGTAACAGTTTTAACTCTTAGGATAATTGATGAAGTGATCTGGAATCCTTTATTTCAAAAAGTTAAATTTTGCATAACTGATCTTATTTTTATTTTTAATTTTGTGATAGCATACACATAACATAAAATTTCACTGTCATTGACTATTTTTAAATGTTCAGTAGTAGGATGTATATTTACATTGCTGTGCAGTTTCCAGAACTTTTTTGTCTTGCAAATCGGAAACTCCACATCCATTAAACAACAATTTCCCATTTCTTGTTCCCTCAGTTCCTGGCAATTGGTGTTGTACTTTCTGTTTCTCTGAGTTTAATGACTTTTGATGAGTGAAATCATAGAATATTTACACTTTTTCTGACTGGCTTATGTCACTTAGCCAGTTCTTAAGGTTCTGAAGCTTTATCTGTATTATTGCATATGTCAGAATTTTTTTCTTTTTGAGGCCGACTAATACTCCGTTGTATGTTTATAGTACATTCTCTTTATCCATTCATCTATCCATGGACACCTGAGTTGCTTCCACCTTTTGGCTATTGTAAATAATGTTGCTATGAATATAAGTATATAGATATTTCTTTGAGAACCTGCTTTTAATTCTCCCAAGAGTAGAATTGTTGGTTAATATTATAACTCTATTTTCAATTTTTTGAGGAACTGCCATACTGTTTTCCATAGTAGCTGTTCCATTTTATGTTCTTACCAATAGTTCAAGGGTTATGAATTCTCCATATTCTCACTAACGCTTGCTCTTTTTCACACTCCCCTCCATCCTCATCATAGTAACTCTGATCAAGCTATTGTCTTTCCTGTATAGATGTGCAAATTGCAGTTCAAAGGGAAAGTGATTTGGTAGCTAAGGAATTGAGCTCCAGGTTTTCAGAATCCAAGAGCAAGGCTCTTTCCAACATAGCAGACTTTTCACAACACATCAGATAAAACTATTGGAAACAGAAATCAAGAGGATCTTAAAATAGGACAGATGAAGCATTAGAATCGTTGTGGGGAGGTATCTATTCTTTAGTGTTGTTTGGATCAGCAAGGATAAGAATCTGTTGGTAATAATACTATCCAAAGGAGGAAATTAGTTTTTTAAGAAAATTAGCTGTGGGAACAGTAAAACTTGACCTTCATTAATATGCACACATTAGCATTATGTGATTTACATAGGTGTTAGTCCAGGTGTTTGGAAGAGCAGTCAGGAGAATAACCTCAGATCATTACAAAACTGGAGATGTATCTTCTATTCCTCTCTGAGGATTTTCAAATAAACATTAATTATAACAGCACCAATTTAGAAATGGCTGATTACATAATTTTGGCAAACCTATCATTATCCATAAATATTTCATGAAATACAGAAATGCATATAGCATTTTTCATAGCATTATAAAGATTTTGTTCTTTGAGGGGGGAAAACAAACTATATTCCTTATTTAATTCTTAGTTCAGACAAATATGATTTCTGTAGCATAGAATTTTACCTATAGTTTTAGATACCATGCTTAGTCTTCCTGGCTTTTTATTTTGGGTATGATGTGGCAGAAACTGTGTTTAAGCTAAATGCTTATCTGATGATAAACTTCCTCTTTTGCATTGCAGAGGAAAATAAGACAATGTGATGATATAAGCCTAATACAGCATTCTGCAGAGTTCAATATCCTGCAGCTTCTCTGTGTTCTCTCTGCTCCATATGCAAATTAGTTCTAAGCTTCATGAAAAATGACTTGTATCTTTATAACTTAAAAGTAGCATTGGGCATTGTGAGAGTATTGTGCTGAGAAAACAGTGACAGAGCCCAAAGTGAGTCATGTTTGTTCATACTTAATGCCTCTTCACAGGATCATCTCAATTTTTTGGGTGACAAATATGAAGAAGACAGAAGTCAGAAGAAAATAATACTAAAGTAATCATAGAAATGACTAACTATTTGATACATTGATTCATAGCGAGACTATTTAGTAAGTACCTATTATATGCCAGTCATAGTTCATGGAGTGATACAAAGACAGAAAGACATCATTTATGCTCTCAAAGATGCTAAAAATTATCTGTATGATGCACTGGCTCCCAAACTTTGGTGTATATTATAAACACATGGGAAGCTTGTTCAAACACTTAGGCCCTGCTCCTAAGCTTTCTCATTCAGTAGGTATACAGAGAGGGGGCAAAATTTGCATTTCTAAAACATTCCCAGAAGATGCTAATATTACTTTTGGGACCACCACACCCTAAGAATCAGCTTTATAACAGTTCTTGGAGAGCATAAATTTTAGAAGTCTTAACTTGTAAAAGCTTTGTTTATTTAAACCTAATAAAAATGTCGAAGCTTTACACAATCGATTGAGGTTGTCTACTGAACATAGTCCCTGCGAAGGAATTTCATGAGAATAGAATAATTATGCTTCACACACACACACACACACACACACACACACACAGTCACACACATATAAATAGAAATAAAGAAATGGTACTAGATGAAACCATTTTGGAAATTATGAACATTTGGCGTAGTATCACAAAAACTAATACCTGATATGAAAAATAAGACACAAATATAACCCAAAAATAGCACTTAAAATTAATTATATACAAAAGAAAAGCCATTCAGAATGTGATATACAGAATAAAAGAGGCATATTCATGGCTATTTTGTTACATTAAAAATAAAATGACAGAGGACAAAATAATTGATAATGTTTTTAATACAATTTAGTGGAGGTTGTAGTTGATTTAAAAATGTTCTAATTTTCTGTGGATTGGCTTCTTGATGAAATATTTTCTGTTGTTTTACAATTAAATCAGCTTATTTATAATTGAGGAATAATGGATATGTTTCTTTATGTAGGTGTATATGCACATAGTGCAAAGTACAGTAATGATTTGCAGTGATCGAACAAGGAAACAAATGAGTGTAGAAATAGTGGGAGTGGCAAAATGTAAGCAAAAGGTGGGTCATGATGGAATTATGTGATGCTCTTTTTTCTGGTGGTCTCAATCAGAAAATTGAGTTGAAAATTAAAACTCATTATTTTGTATTAGCAATGTCATTTAGAAAAAGAGAGCATCCAGGCATTATTACCTGTGTTGCTGTTGCTGTGTTCCACAATGGCATAGAGATTTCATGACTCTCCCAAGATATGGCACTTACAATAAGAGTTAGGATCAGTGCAGTAGGTCCTGTTGGTTTATTTGTTTAAAAATTTGATCTAGTTTTTAACACTGAATGAAATATGTTCCTTTATATAAGGTTTCTAGCAGTTTTTGTTTTTGAAGGAATTTCCAGGAATTTACATTTGTTAATTCTTTATAGGTGAGTCCATGTTCATGTATAGGGACTGGCTTACAGCAGCAGTTCTGGTGTGATCCAAGCTTTACCACAAAATGATTATCATTATTCAATCTCTCTCTTAGTTATGTGCCCTATTATCAGCCGCCTTTTCTATTTTTGCCTGACTCTTTTGCTAAGAGTCAGTATTGCAGAAGGGTGATGCGGACAGGTTCTAGGACCAAGTTGCTGAGGTTCAGATCTCAGGTGTGCTACTGATTAGACTTGTGACTTTTAGCAATACTTAATTCTTCCAAGTCTGTGTTCCCTAATCTGTAAAATAGAGATCCACAGGAGCTGGTCCTGAATTGACAGGGAGGTCAGGAACTTGGAAGAAAGGCATTCTGGGGCTAGGCCCACCTATGAAGTTCCAAAGAAGAAGAATCTCTTCTGGATTACAACTGGAATTTTGTTTGGCTCTGAAAGTGAGAGGAGAGCTGTTCAATTCTAGGCTGAGTTAGAACCATCTAAAACTTGTATGTATTTGACTGGAGTGTTTAATTTCAAGCTGTTTTGCCAATGTCAAGTTTGCTCTGGATTGAGGACCTTCTGGCCTTCTGAGAGGACCATCTGTTTGTTCAGGTGGTAGGTTTCTCAAAATAGCTTTGGTTCAGACCTAACTGGATTGGGTTCTACAACTTCTTGAGGTGCTTTGAAGTTGGGCCAGGTATCCATTAACTCATTGGACATAAGGGTCTAACCCCTGGAAGTAAGTGATCAAGCTAGTGTTTTACCACTAAGGAGAAAAGAATGTCATCTCAGACTTGGGTGCAGATTCTGTCAGACCCTCAGAAGCAGATGAAGAACAATTACAGTTTTGAGAAAGGTCTCAGTTTGTAATGTAATGGGAATAAAAAGGAATAAGGGAATCAGAGGAAATTCTTTTTTATTTGTGTATTGAAGAAAAAGCTAAGATGTTAGTATATAAATTATCAGAGGAAACTTGTTTTATTTCCTAATTAAAAAACATCTAGGTTAGAGTTTGCATATGATTGTGCTAATTCTCAGGATGCAGACAAAATAAATCAAAGCTTGTCAAGGGGCTAATTTTTCTAACAAAATTATAGAAGAGTATAATAGGACATCCTTAACTTCTCACTTGACTTTTATAGTATGCTCCTAAGGAGGGTTAACTGCAAAATATTCAAGTGCTTCTTCAAAGGCTCTTTTGAAGGATTAACTTTGTCATCAGATCTTTATTTCTCAATGGCTTGAGCTGTTTTCCAATTTCACTTTTGTGGGCATCATGAAAGCTTGTACCTTTTGTCAGATTTCAATTTCATTATGTATAAAATGCCACAATTTTTGTAATAAAATGGCAAACATTTAAAAAATAAAATGGTAAAGGATAAAAGTTAGTGTAAAGCAGACAGGGATTTTTTAGTCTGAGTTAATTTTATGTATGGTCAGTTCCTTAGAACATATTTTTATGTTATAATACATTTGCTTGCCTATGAAACCCTTTGAGGACTTGAATAATAAACATATGGATAACATGGAAGGCCTGTGTGATTCTATTGCCTTTGCAGACAGGGCGGGAGTCTTGTGACTTGCCCTTCTAATGTGGTTTGACAATAGAAACACTCACATTACTTTGATATTGGCCCCAACCTCATAGCTTTATATGCTGAAATTAAGATTTACAGACTTGATGATCTTTCTCTCAAAATAAATGTTTCTAAATGTAAAAGAATGCCTACATCCATAGAGTGGTGCTCCAAGTTGCATTTATTTGGTACATATCATAGAATTTGATGTCCTTAGGGACTGAGCAATTCCAAGTACATGATCTTCAAAACGATGTTTTAGTTAGCTTTTTCATTGCTGTGACTAAAAGACCCAACCAGAACAATTGTAGAGGAGGAAGAGTTTATTTAGGGGCTCACAGTTTCAGTCCACTGTGTCTGTGGACTGCTGTCCACAGACAGCAGACTCCATTCCTAGGGGCTCAAGGTGAGGCAGGACATCACAGGCTGAAGAGTGTGGCGGAGGGAAGGAGCTCACATGGGGATCAGACAGCAGAAAGAGAGACTCCACTTGCCAGATAAAGTTATAACCTCAATGCCCCACCTCCTCCAGCCACACCCTACCACTTCAGTTACCACTCAGTTAATCTCTGTCAGGGGATTAATCACTGATTGGGTTAAGACTGTCCCAACCCAAACATTTCTCCTCTGAACCTTCTTGCATTGTCTCACATGTGAGCTTTTCGGGGATACCTTATATCCTAACTATAACAAGTGGCAAGTCTGTCCAGTGGTTGCCCTGTTGTGATAGACAATAGATTTCCTCTTCTGACATGAAGTAGCTGGAATATTTAGTAGGGCAGCCTCTACTTGTTTCTCTCTCTAACTGCTGTGGAGGCAACATGTCAGGCATCAAATTCTCACTATTGTTGCCCTTCTTCTGGGCACACTGGTACATAAATTTACCTCTGATCAGACTTACTCATTATTTCTAGAACATGTTCAATTAGGCTTTGAGTTTATTGGCAGAATGGATTTGGTAGAGTCTGTCCTCTTCTGAAGACATTTGAACAACGGTTTTAGCTCGATGTCAAAATTCTTATAGTGGGTTTGCCTAAAGCATATAGTAGGGAAAATCAGTTTGGTTGATACTCAAAGGATGTCTAGATATGGTTTCCTAACTTCAGCATGATTGATATTCTGGATTGAATAGTACTTATTGAAGGAGACTGTTCTGTGCAATGTAGTTTGTTTAGCACTGGCCTCTCTCTGATATATATTGCCTCCTGACAGCTCCATTAAAAAATGTCTGCAAATATTGTTCAATGCCTCTTGGGGAGGAGACAAAATGACCCCAGTTGAGACCCAACCTCGATCAAGATTAACCATTTCTGTTGGCTTTACCTTCAAAACATGTTCAGAATCCAATTAACTTTCACCACTTCCTCTTTTTTTGTCCAAGCCACCATCTCTTCCTGCCTTGAATAATATAATACTTCCCTAACTAGATTCCTGGTAACTATCCTTCTATCCTTGTTTATTCCTGTAGTTTTCCAATCCAGCAACCAAAATAATTTTTTATAACATGTCACTTTATGATTTATGTTTTGCCTCTGTTTAAAACCCTCCAAGGATTCCCCATTTTCCAGAGTAAAATGGCAAATGAGGTCAGTACAGAACCTTGCAGGCTAGGACCCATGTGATACATCACTACCACTGGCTGAACCAGGATCTGTGAATGTGCCACAGGCATATGGACAATGAGTTGCCCCCAAGAAAGCTCAGAACTTTCTGGAAGTTCTTTTAAAAATTGGTTTCAGAACCATTTTAAGCCAACAGGTGTACTGTGCTGGTTCCTTATAGTCATACACCTTTTCTTTCAAATAGTCTTTTAATCTGATCATCGAACTATTTATCAGACCATGAAAGACAATTATCTCCATCTGAAAATTAAAACACAAACACTTAAAGGATGAAAATTTACTCCCCCTGAGTTTATTTAAAACAAAGCAGCATGTTTTAAATGCAAATCTACAAAGGATTCTCCCAATTTTTTCTTAATCATTGATAAGATTGATGGAATAAAAGGAATTATACAGGCAATTCCTAAAGCAATTATACAGAGGAGATGATATTTATTTAGCATTTTAAATTTTGAAAGTTAATTCATAGAAGCTTTCCTATAATATTCAAAATTATTTTTCAGAGTAGTTCAGAACTTAAAATAACAAAGTCTCATAATATTTCAAGAATGTCTTGAAAATATAAAAAATAGGTCACAAAAATAAGATAATTGATGAATTATAATTCCAAATGAATCAGTAGAGATTCCCCACCCCAAGCTTACCATAAAATAAGATCCTTTGAAGAGAGAAAACTAAAGGACAGTTAAAGATGGCAAAGTTACAAAAAAGCTTTACTTTGATAAACAAAAAATGTCAGCAATCTGTTAGAGAACAGAAATAGTGATTGCCCCTCTCACTACAACTTGGAAAGATCACACTTGGCTTTGCTAGTGTGCTTTCTGTCTCCCCATATGGAAAAATGTAACTAACTGGATAATTTTCAACCAGAAAAAAGCATAAATTCCAAACGAAATTATGGAAAGACTGATATAAAAATGCTGAAATGCCAAAAATAGTTGATAAATTCTAAATGGAAATGCAGATAAGAAAATGCATAGTAAAATATTTTATAGCTATGCATAATGGGGTGAAATTAAGCAAAAGCAAACTTGAAAGTAGAATATTCCAGAGAACATTTTGATGACAAATGGTAATGTCCTGTTACATATCAAGAGATCTATAACTTGAGTATTTGAATGTAAACTGGGAATACTCAGAAAGGTTCTTAAGGGTATAGTCCTTTTCCAGGGAGAGGGAGATTCCTTGCAATTTTTTGGTTTTCCCGAGTACAACAAACTCCTCATTTCCCAGGTGTTTTGTAAAATAGAATTATTTTTTCAAAAATTGTCTACTACCTGATTTTTGGACATCACATTTCTCTGGTGAGATAAAATGACAATCTGACAGATGAGATAAAATGATAATCTGACAGAGCATGTTGGCTCAGACACCCTTAACTTTAATCCTCTGTTAGAAACTAAGTCTACATTTTCTTCCAGGCTTCTGGCTTGGGAGAACTTCCTTGCTGCCACAGACTATAGTGCCATGTTTCACAAACAGTTGCAAAAGTAAACTTCCTCCAATAACATTCTAAAAACCAGGTTATTAAATTTAAAAAACATAATCTAATAAGGGGCATGGTGCAGCAAGACATTTGTTAAATGCATTCATTAATAAAAACACATTTTCCTCACACTTGAGACTCTATAAATGGTGGTATGGTCTCCAGCCAGCCCTCCAAGTTTATTTAATTTGCAATGCAGTTGAAACCGAATGTTCTATAAATCAGATACATTATGGGTTAATAGGGCCTTTAGGGAGACCGAGTTTGGAGGCAGTTTGAGAAATAGGAAATCTGACTGCTATTATAAATTATTTTTAAGGCAATTGATTTTTAAATCAGGATTCAGGATGCCAAGACCTTAACTACAATGTGCCCTAGGAAATTGAGAGAATGGAACAGAAAAAAGGAAGAACTGGAGGTAGAATTTTATTCTTGTCAGGATACAAGTGATAGTGGTAGTTCACCCCCAAATAAGCTCTTTTGTTAGGCTGTCCAGTATGAAGAGTCTTTTTTCTCAACACCAAAAAAGTCACCAGGAGAGGATTCTCTACCTCACGCTTCAAATTCTTTCCCCAGAAATTACTGTTCAGTATTGTAAAGGGACATTGGTTCTACCTATGGGTCTCTTGCAGTTCTGCACATCTTGCAAAACAAGGCCCTGACCTGCTCTTTGTTTTCAACTATCTTTTGTATGTTTGTAAGAAGAGCAGATTTGGGGGACAGATACTGTCTCCCTCAGAGAAAAGGGTAGGGTTGCTGAAAGTCTTGGAATGTCGAGATAGTCTCTCCCTCTGGAGGAATGGGCAGGCACTTGAATTCAGTGTTCCTCTATTCTAACACAACCCTATGTGTGTTAGGTCTCTAGGAATAAATACAAATACAGATTTCCAGCTATGGCTGTTGTTCTGAACTATTCACTTTTGTCCCTGACCCAGGGGATTTATCTTCTATATCCATGAAAGGGTAGTGAAGAAGTGGCAGGCTAATTTACTTTCTTGCAGGTTAGCTTACTGCTTGTTAATAAAAGCAGCACAATTTGATAATGATTCTGATGTAAGTATATATTAAATATATCATCTATTTCTTTATAGACAACACCTTATTTGTTTAAATACTAAATAATTTAGCATAGATAGCAAGGTATTCTGTGAAAAGGAAGATATAACTCATAAAAGTAGGTTGAACTTTCCCCCCCAAAATTTAACAACTAAAAAAAAGTAATCCAATTAAAAATGAGCAAATAATCTGAATAGACAATTCTCAAAATAAGAAATATAAATGGCCAACAAATATATGGATAATTGCTCAAAATCATTGGCCATCAGAAAAATAAACATCAAAATTACAACATACTATTTCACCTCAGTTTGAATGGCTGTTATAAAAAAAAAAATGCTGAGGAAGATGTAGAGAAAAGGGAACTCATATACACTGTTAATGTAAATTATGTACTAATTTACATAATGACTGTTCTTGTCATTATGGAGAACAGTATGGAGGTTTCTAAAAATACAAAATATCTGCCATATATATCCAAAGGAAATGAAATCAAGGGACTGGGGATATTAACTTAGTGGTAGAGTTCTTGCCTACCATATGTGATATCCTGGGTTTGAATCCCCAGCACCACAATACAAATGAATTGGCTAATCTGCAAAGGAAATGAAATCAACATACCAAAAAATAACTGCTCTTCCATGTATAAACTTGAGGTACCATTCACAAAAGCTAAGATATGAAATCAAACTTGGTGCTCATCAATAGATGAAGAGATAAAGAAAATGTGATGTATATACACAAATATTATTCAGACATAAAGAAGAAAGAAATGTTGTCATTTGCAGAAAAATGGATGGAACTGGAGATCATTGTGTTGAGTGAAATAAGGCAAAAATAGAAAGACCAATACCACATGTTCTGTCTCATTAGTGTAAACTAAAAGGGGTGGGGGAGGGCAACCTGAATGCAGAATGGTGATTACTAGAGGATGGGAAGGAGGTGGTGGTGATGGGGTTGACAAAGGGAGGATGGATAAATGAATATGAAAACAGTTGGCTGGAGTAAATTCTGGTGTTCTGTAGCATGGTGGAATAACTGTATTTTACCATAACCTATTATATATTCTGTGAAGATCTAGATGAGAGGAGCTCAAAGATTGTAAAACAAAGAAATGACAAACAGAGAAATGCTAATTACCCTGATTTAATCTTATTGAAATATCACACTGAACTCCATGGATTGTGTTAGAGCCTAGCACAACTTTGAGGGTTAAGCACATAAATAGGACCCACATTTTATACCTTTAACAACATTCTTTTTTTATTAGCTTTAAGTGTAGATTTAGTTTAGTTTTTTATGTAGTATGTTCTCAGTTTATATTAACTCATTATTTCATTCTTCTTACTTTATATAGAGCTTGAGAAATCTGTCATTGTTCAAACAGTTTTCTCTCAAGATTATCAGCTTCTGGAAAAGCAAACTGCAGAAGAAACACAGCAGCTTCTGCTGATTCTTAATGACTAATTTTATACTCTTAGTGCCTTCCACATGGCAGCACAGCAATGGATACAGGTTAGACAATGGAGTTAAACATAAGTATATTGTTTTTTAAAATTATCCTAGGACCGAGGGTGTACTCATGCTAGATAAAACACCTGCCCAGCATGCACAAGACCCTGGTATTCAAGCCCTGTCACCACAAAATAAAACAAATAAGCAAATAAAAAATTATCTTACCAGGATTTTATACCAGTTATTTCAATCAATAGAACAGCATGGTAACATGAGCCCCTTTCTATGTAAATGTAAAGGTCTGTCTTACCAAACAAGCTATTCTTTAACTAATTTATAACCTTGGAAAAAATTAGAAGATTAGAATGAATGATAGATGCACATTAGGATCCTCAAAGGATTGGACAATTGAAATTGTCAGGACAATAATCACTTCATTTTAGAGGATCTTCTGCCAGATAAATTAGACTCAGATTTGACAGAGAAAGAGCAGATAATAACTTTGAAATCATTTAAAACATTTGTCTTTGCCTGAGCTTTGGAGTCCAAGTTTGGTCTTGTGAATGAAATACTCACATACAGGGCTGGGGATATAACTCTGTGGCAGAGTGCTTGCCTAGCATGTGTTAGGCCCTGGGTTTGATCCCCAGCACTGCCAAAGCAACAACAAACAAAAGCCCACATGCATAATTAATTGGATAACAAAACAATTCTTAAAGCATTTAATAATAATAAAAAATGGATGAATATATCTGCCAAACAAGTTTTACATCTTAATCCTACATTGTCTAATTTAGTAGTCACAGCAAGTATTATTTATCCCCATTTTACAGGTGTGGAAACTGAGACAGGGAAATTATCTTGCTCAGGTTGACATTCACTGAGAAATGATAGAATTTTAATTCAGTGCTCTTTGTCCTTATAAGTAGAAAATGAGAACATTTTTAAATGAAAATGGAAATTCCTTTGTTTTCAATGAAAATGGAAAATGTTTTTGTCTGGCCCTTGAAATTACCTCAGAAACTAAATCTGAAGAAGACATTTGCATTTTTCCTAGTTTATCCATCCAACCTGGGACTACCCATGGAAATGAAAACAAATTATGTATATTCTGGGAATCAGCTTGTTAGAAACCCATTAACTTTTAATTTTTAACTATCAAGATTTTAACCACTGAGGTTATTAGGTTAAATCTATCACTTAAGAAAATTGCAAACGCCTCCTTAGGGAAGAAATTAATTCAATTCTTGAAGCTAAGACTACAGACTCTACAACTCAATGGCATTCACTTTAGCAGCACTAATCAATTAAGACTCATAATCCTACTGAAATGGAGTGCTAACTTTCCCAAGCGGCCACATCAACTGACATCTATAACTTTCCACTGAGATGCCCTGGTAAGTCTTTATCCTGGGTAGCTGGGAGGCTGTTACTGGTTCTTGTTAGCTACTTGAGATGGGGGAGTGGTAGCAGATTTCTGGTTTTTCCAGATGTGCAACCAAATGATTATTGGTTAGGAGATAAAACATACGTTCTTGGTTCTGTTCTGTACTTTCTCCCCAGCATTTCTATAAGAAGGATAATCTCTCCACACTGTGATAAATTTATTTAGAAAATCCATCAGTCCTAAAGATGACCTTGCACACAGCTTTAAAAAAAAATCTAGGGCTGGGGATATAGCTCAGTTCGTAGAGTGTTTGCCTGTCAAGCACAAGGCCCTGGGTTCAATCCCCAGCACCGCAAAAAAAAAAAAAAAAAAAAAAAACTCTTTTATACTTGGAGCTTATGTGGGCTTATGTGGTATGATTTATAAGTCCCTCAGCTGAAGAACTCTGCCATACCTTGCCCCACACCCTTGCACCCCACCCACTTTCCAAGGATTAATCCTTTGTAAACTTGGCATGTCTAGAAAACCTCAAATTACCCTGTGAAAAAGGATTTAGAAGATTTTTGAGGCTGAAGTATCTTTGAATGAAATTCAAAATTCTCTTTACTCATTGTTTTTCTGGCTCTTATGATTTTTTGCTAATCAACATTTCTTTTTCTTCTGATTTCTGCTCTTTGGATTGGGTGACCTAGAGGAGGATCCCTGACTTTGCTGTAGCCTGTGCTCTTCCTCCACACAAGTGAGCACTTCATTAGAGATTCTCAGTGCTGAATTCTTAGTCTAAATGCCAACCTACCTGACCAAGATTCCCCCTAAAATGGTGCTTAATACATAGTTGGTTTGCAATGGCTATTTGGTAAATGGACAGAGGGAAGCAAAGCAATGTCTCTTCACAGAACCTTTAGTCATAACAAAATAAAAAAGAGTAAATGATGAATAAATACAAATTGTGATAAGCAGTATAAAACAACAGATTTCTCCATAGTCAAGGAAGATGCCCCCATGTAGGTGGTATGAAGGCAGTGAGCTGGACAGGTAGCCATGTTGGTAACTGAAGGAAGTGTGCTTAATCAGAGTGAAAGGCAATGTGAGGGCCTTAAAGGGATGGTCTGCTTAGTCTACTGGAGATGAGAGCGGAATTGGCCAGGTAGGACAGTACTAGGAGATGAGGTCAAAGAGGTGATGGGTTATAGCAGCGAGACTATTTCTTTTAATAGAAGATCTAATACTTTAGACATGAAACCTCATACTTCTCTGAGGAACACAATATACCTGGCAGGTATTTCAGGATTCATGAAATTCTTCTTGTGTGTGTGGTTTAATTAGTTCGTTGGATGTTGATGTGAAACAGTTAATTGTGTTGTCAATCATATTACCATAAAAGCCCTAGAAATGGATACAAACTCTCAAGAATTAACTATTTTTTAACATTCACTTAATTACAGTTTTAATTACATTCTGAACATTCACTTAATTACAGTTTTAATTTTGATCCAAGGTCAAAATGAGGGGCTCAGTTTGGTGCTTGAGTCTAAATAATCTGATTGCTTCTAGTTACTTGCAGGCAGTGTATGTGTGTAACAGTAGAACAGTTGAGTTTTCATTGTCAGAAACACTGTTAACTTTTGAGGAAGTATTCCACTTCAGAAGATAAACTAAGGAAAGATAAGAAATTAACTTTTGGATAAGTAAAATACATAATTCATTATAGGGGTCTGTATGCATAAATTAAGTAAATTTAGTAATTTTTTATTGTGAAGCTATGTAGGAAAAACTTTGTTAGTTATCTTGAAGGAGTCCATCATTAAATTGATGGATAAGAAACTTTAAAAAGGAAATGCTATGGGAAATGACTCTTTCCACAATCCATTGTTTGTCTTCCTTATGCTATGATATTCTAATCTCTGAGACTTTCCCAACTTTCTTAGCTCCCTTTCCTAGTCTAGAAACAATTGTATTTCTAATATGAAGGAATTTAAGGAATTGACTGAATGGCAGAGGGGTTCAGAACTAGTCCATATGTGTGGTCGATCTGGCTTTAGCTTCATTTCCATATTCCCTTATTTTGATAACTGCATCCGCCTTTTCCTTTTGGACTGAGTTCTTCTTGCATCCTGCTTATCTTTGTGTTCTGCTGGCCTTGTATCCCATTTTCAGGTTTTTTAAAAATTAAAGTCCTCCCCAGGTTAGAGCTGCAGAGAGTCAAAATGTACTAGGAGAGAGAACCGCAATACATCTAGATCAGAAGTTGAGCATGGCATATTAGCATACCTGTAACACCTTCAGCTTGTGTGGAGTGCAGAATGTGACCAGGTAAATAGTGAAAAAGGATTCCAGAGATGTTCTTGGGGGCTGGATTGCCAGCAACCTTGTAAAACATGTGTTCAACAGTTTGAAGTTTTCCCCAAGAAATGACTTTAGGTAGGGAAGTGACATGATCAGATTTGAACTTTTACAAAGATCACTCTGATCAGTATGGAGAATGGATTGGGAGAAGGCAAGCTGAGGGTCAAGGAAACGACTTAGGAGAATATTGCAATACTTCAGGCAGGGGATGATGACTGCTGGTCATAAAATTATAGTGTGACAGAGTGTGTCTGAATTCTTGTCTTGTATTTCCAGCTTCCTTTCCATCTGTCTCAGTGCTACACTGGACATTGGGAAGCTGCCCCAAAGGGCTGCATCAACATTGCCCTCCAGTTTTCAACTGGATTTGGTCAATGGCAGATACCTGTAGGTGATTATAGGGAAGGATAAGAGAGTGAGAATGATTCCCTCTAGGATTAATCCTGCTCTGGTTGCTGCATGTTGGTTGTTCCAGCTAGTGTTTGGCAGCTCTGTCATATGGCTTATCCATGAGATGTTCCCCAAAAGTTCATGTGTGAGAAAATGCAGAAAAGTTCAAACGTGAAATGATCAGATTACAAGAGGTGGAACTGAATCAGTGGATGAATTCACTGGTATGGATTAACTGGGTGGAACTATGGGTGGACCTCTATGACTTAGATCACAGAATGGGGGCTTACATAATGGTCAGGACAAAAGTGGCTTTCATCCAATCCTGAATGTATCTGGTTTATCTCAAGCTAATGCCAAAGAAGTTAGATACATTCCTTGTGCTAATGTTGCCCAGGTTCAGTCTGAAAGCTCCGTATAACATTCTTATAGGGTTATCTATATTTTGCTGGGAAACTGTGTGGGAAAATAAGATCAGGGCTAATTGGGGGCAATCATCATGCATACAACTACAAATGGCTACAGTTGAGTCAAACTGGATCCCTACACCCCTCCCTTCACCTCATCTGAAGCAGTTTTGAAAGATTCAAATAGAAATACAGAAGAACTCTCAATTTTTTCTATTTTGCTAAAAGAATACTTTTAAGTGACAACATTATACATATTTGCCAGTATGCATTGTTTGATACACATATGCATTGTAAAATGATTCAACTGCACTAATTAAATACATATCCATCATCTCACTTACTTACCATTTTTTTGTGATGAGAACTTTTAGAATCTAATCTTTTAACAATTTTCAAGTATACAATGCATTATTAGCTATAGTTATATGACAGGAGATCTACAGAACTTACTAAATACAGCTTTGTACATTTTGGCCAAAATCTCTCCATTCCCCTACCCTCCCACTTCCAGCATCTGACAACCATCCACTATTCTACTTTCTGTTTCTATGACCTCAACTTCGTTAGATTTCACAGAAAGTGAGAAATGCAGTAATTGTCTCTCTGTACTTGGCTTATTTCACTTAGTATGTTTTCCAGGTTCATTTAGGTGTCATAAATAGCAAGATTTCCTTCATTTTTAAAGCTGCATGTGTGTGTGTGTGTATTCATATATATGTGTGTGTATGTATGTATATATATATAAACTTGTATATTAATTCTTTCAATACTTGAAAATATGATATCTTTATTTGTATCTTCTTCAATTTCTTTCATCAGTTGTTTATGGTTTTCAGTTGACAGATCTTTGATCAATTAGTTAAATTTATTCCTATTTTTTCTTGTAGCTATCATATTATTAACTCATTTTTTGGGAAAGTTTGTTAGTATATAGAAATGCTACTGATTTTTTTATTTTGATTTTCCATACTGCAACTTTGTAGGATAAAATATTATGTTAGAACGTTGATTAGTTCTAATAATTGGGAGTTCTAAGGGTTTTCTATATGGAATATCATATCATCACCAGATAGGGGCAATGGAACTTCCTTTCTAATTTGGATGCCTTTTATATATTTTTCTTGCCTAATTGCTTTGTTAAGAATTATATACAGTATAGGAGTGACCAGAATAAGTACTGATCTTAGATGAAAAGCTTTCTTCTTTTCATCATGGATGTTTGCCGGGAGCTTTCCATAAGTGGCTTTTACTATGTGGAGTTACATTCTTCTATACCTAATTTTTTGAGTTTTTATCATAAAATGCTTTTAAGTTTTGCCAGTGTGTTTTCTATAGCTATTAAAATGATCATATAATTTTTATACTTCATTCTGTAATAAGTTGTTTCACATTTATTGATTTGCTTATGATGTGATATCCTAGCATGCCAAGGATAAATCACACTTGATCATGGTGTATGACCGTTTTTGCACTGTTGAATTTGCTTTGAAAGTGCTTTGTTAAGAACTTTTGCATCTATGTTCACTGGTGATAGTGATGTACATTTTTATTCTCCTTATATCCTTGGGATCAGGATAATACTGGCTTCCTTAAGTAAGTTTGAAAGAGTTTCTACCTCTTCAATTTTTTTTTATTTTTAAATTTTGTTCTAATTAGTTGTATATAACAGTAGAATGCATTTATACATTTTGATAAATCATACATAAATGGAGTGTAATTTCTCATTTTTCTGATTATACACATTGTAGAATCACATCGGTCATGCAGTCAGGTATGTACATGAGGTAATAATGTCTGTTTCACCCTAAAATCCTTTATATCCCCATGCACCTCCTCTCCTTTCACTCCCCTCTACCTATTATAAAGTAACTCTATTCTTCCCCAACCCCTCCCCGACCACATTGTGAATTAGCATCCACATATCAGAGAAAACATTCAGCCTTTGGTTTTTTGGGTGTGAGTTATTTCGCTTAGCATGATATACTCCAACTCTATCCATTTATCAGCAAGTGCCATAATTCCATATTCCATTCTTCTTTAATGCTGAGTAATATTCCATCATATATATGTAAATATATATATATCACATTTTCTTTATCCATGCATTGTTGAAAGGCACCTAGGTTGGTTCCATCATTTAGCTATTGTGAACTGAGCTGCTATAAACATTGATGTGGCTATGTCACTGTAGTATGCTGATTTTAAGTCCTTTGGGTATAAACTAAGGACTGGGATAACCGGGTCAATGGTGATTCCATTCCAAGTGTTCTGAGGAATCTTCATACTGCTTTCCATAATGGTTCCATAATGCACCATTTTGCGTTCCTACTAGCAATGTATGAGTGTACCTTTTTCCCCACAACCTCACCAACATTTATTGTTGCTTGTATTCTTGATAATTGCCATTCTGACTGGAATGAGATGAAATCTCAGTTTTGATTTGCATTTCTCTAATTGCCAGAGATGTTGAACATTTTTTCATATATTTGATTGATTGTATATCTTCTTCTGTGAAGTGTCATGTAACAAAATGAAATTCAACCCTTATCTCTCACCCTGCACAAAACTCCACTCAAAGTAGATCAAAGATTTAGGCTAGAACAGAGATTCTGTGACTATTAGAAGAAAAAGTAGGCCCAAATCTTCATCATGTTGGCCTAGGATCCAGCTTCCTTAACATGACCCCTAAAGCTCAAGAAGTTAAATCAAGAATCAATAAATGGTATGGATTCAAACTAAAAAAGCTTCTTCTCAGCAAAATAAACTGTCAGTAATGTGAAGAGAGAGCCTACAGATTGGGAGAAAATCTTTACCACATGAACTTCAGATAAAGTATTAATCTCTAGAATAAAGGACTAAAAAAAAAACACCACCAAAAAAACCCTCAAATAACCCACTCAATGGGCTAGGGAAATGAACAGACGCTTCACAGAAGAAGAGATACAATTGATCAACAAATACATGAAAAACGTTCAACATCAAATGCTTTGGCATTTTTTTTTTTTTGGTATGGCAGGTCTAGTAGTGATAAATTCACATTTTGTCTGGCAATGTCTTTATCTCTACTTTATTTCTGGAGGACAGTCTAGCCAGGTAAATTATTCTTGTTTGGAAGGGTTTTTTGTTGTTGTTGTTCTGTTTTTAATTTTTTTCTTTGCTTCTTTTAGCACTTTAGATATATCATCCTACTTTATCGTGCAAGTTTTCTGCTGAGAAATCTCCTGACAATTTTTGAATTTTGAAAATTTGATTTTAATGTGTTTCAGTGATTATCTATTTGTGTTTATTATATTTGGATTTCTTTAAATTTCCTGATCTGCATATTCATTTCCCTTTTCTGAATTAGGAAGTTTTTTGTTATTATTTCTTTAAGTAAACTTTGTCTCTTTCTCTATCTCTGCTCCTTTTGGGACACTCATAAAGCATATATTATTTTGCTCTGTGGTGTCCCATAAGTCCTTTTGATTTTCCTCACTCTTTTTTCATTCTTTTTTCTTTATTGTCCATTTGGGAAATTTTCAAACGAATCATCCTTAGCTCATTAATTCTTTCTTCTGGCTGAATGCATTTGTTGCTGAAACAATCGATGGAATATATTATTTTAGTCATTGCATTAATTTGATTCAGAATTTCTGATTGATTCTTTTTTATGGTTTCTCTCTCTTCATTAAACTTCTAATTTAGTTTGTTATTGTTTCTTGGTTTCATTTGTTGTGATTTGTGTTTTCTTGTAGTTTGCTGATTCTCTTTATGACAATATTTTGAATTCTTTTTCAGACATTTTTATAGAATTTGTAGAATTCTAATTTTTAGGATCTGTTACTGGCGCTTTATTTTATATATTTTGTGATATCATGTTTCCCTGACTATTCATGATCTTTTTGGTCATGCATTGGTGATTGCACATTTGAACAAGTATCCACCTCTTCACCAATTGTCCCCTGCGAAGGAGATTCTAGGAGGCTTTCCCGTGTGGTCTGTTGGCAGGTTTGCTGCCAGAGTCCCCTTGCAGACTGATGTGGAGCCTGAGTATACAAGGGCAAGTCTGGAGCTTCAGCCCATCTGGGTGGAGCTTGTATCCTATGAAGTTGGTTTGAATTTCTGGTCAGTGGTGACTCTCTTGGTACCAGTTCCACTGGGGATGGTCCTGCCAACTAGGTCCACATGTGGGAATGTGTCTACAGGTACTGACTGGAAGCATGAGTCCATGCAGTTCAACCTGGTGCTGGTGGGCCTTGAACTCTGAGTCTATGGGGACAGTGTGGCATTGGGGAAAACCTAGGAATTCTCAATTTTCTAGGTTATTTATTTATTTGTCTCAACTTGTTAAGAATAGCTCTAATAACAGAAAGTATCTAAATATCAGATATAGTATTAAACCTTTAAATACCTTATCTTGGTCAATCTTTATAACAATTTGTAGAACAGATATTATCCATTTTATGGGTATGAAAAAATCATATCTCATAGGTAAGGTAACCCAAGGTTACCCATCCACTAGGTGGCAGAAGTAGAATTCAAATTCATATGACTGTTAACATATATATGGAACTCAGGGTATTTTCTGGATGTTGATACTTAGGGCTCCTTAGACCAAGCTACACATGGACTATGTTTAGAGGGCTTCAAATTGGCTTTTGAGGAGTTATTTTAATTAATTTTTTAATATTTATTTTTTCTGATTTGATTGTTGAAAGGCTGCATGAACTATTTAACACCATCTTCCAAGCTGATTTTTCACAAAGAGATTTAGCTTATCACCATATTGACTCAATGTTAATTTTTGAAAGCTTCAATAGTCATATCTGTTTGTGGGTAGCATTATGTAAAAGAAAGGAGACAATTTTATACAGAAGGGAAAAATCATTGGCTTTATCTTAAATGAAATGTATATATCCATATTTCTTGGAGAAGATTAGCAGTCCATGCTACAGTTGCCACCAGAGGGAGTCATATGAATACCATAACATTGACAAAGGAAAAGGCATAATCATTGACTTGTTTCTTCTAGCTTCGTTGATTTTTCCACTAGCATTCAGAATTTGGTAAAACTGGCATAATTCCGGAAAAGGACTTAAACATCTCACTTTAATTTATCAATTAATTACTGTAGGGTTTAAACAGAAGAAACACCTTCTTAAATTAGAAGTGCAGGTAAAAGATAAACATGAAAACAAACACATTCCAGATTTCAGCAATATATGAGCTTAATCTTATGCAAAAACACAAAAATTACGTTGTTATCTCTTTTGTTCCAAAAATTATTGTTTACTATACCAAAACACAATATCAAAAATTTCTGGAATCAACAATTTTATTTATATTTAATGAAGCATTTTATTTTCTCATTCTATTACCTCTTCCAGAATGTGTTTATTATTGTCCACAAACAATATTAAGTGAAATAAAAGTGCATTGTAAAGAAACTAGGTAGAAAGATTCCTTAACCAAAGATTATTTTGTGTAAATATGCACTCTGAAACAGACTAAGATTTTCTCAATTGGTAAATCAGAAGAAAATATTGATTGTGTAATAACTGGTAGGTTATTAAATAATATAATTTATTTTTATAAAATTTTTTATTTGTTCTAATTGGTTATACAATTTGTTTTATTTCTAACTTTAGAATTGATTAAACAAAATAATTTTCTGAAGCCTACAATATACAGAGCATTAAATGTCCATTAAAATTGAGATCTAGTGACAATCTTGGCAAAATGAGATCTGAAGTGATATATAGAGCAGTTGTTCTCAAAACATGGTACATGATTGCTTGGGAACTTGTTCAGAATATAAATTCTCAAGTCTCAGTCAAGACTTCTGTAGGTCTTGAAAGTCTAAGAGTGGGGTCCAGTCATCTATGTTTTGGCAAACTCTCTGGGTGATTCTGATGCTCACTCACTGATAGAGATGTATAGTCTATTGAAATTTAGTCCAATGACATATGCAGATTAGAGCATGTGCTTTTTGTATTTTGTAATATTTATATTTCATGGACAAATTTTAAAAATATTTAAAGATGAATGAATGATCATTAAAAATTGCTTATATATTTTAATTTTTGTAGTCTCAAATATTCATAGATTAAAGTTGTTGAATTTTAAATTAGTAATCACATATTTTGGAGAAGCCAGAGTAAGCAATATATACTTTCTGTTAAATGAGAAGGAAATTTCTGTTGTCTTTTTCTCTCTCCACAGTTTTGGCTGTGCCCAAAGATTGTGATTTACTGATTTTTACATGTATCATTTTGAAATTATATCATTAAGAACTTCAAAAGAAAATATTCTTGAAAAGCAACCTTTTCAAGGAAAAAGTGAGGTTTCCTAGAAAAGGGTAAACAAGGTTAATATTACAAGATGACTTTAACTTTGTACTTCATGCACTTTGTTGGTGGAGGTGGGGACTGAGATTCAACCCAGGGGTACCCACTTCTTTTTAATTTTTATTTTGAGACAAGGTCTTGCTAAATTGCCAAGGATGGCCTCCAATTTGTGATCTTCCTGTTTTAGCCTCCTCAGTTGCTGGGATTACATGTGTGTACCATCAAATGGGAATTTTTATTTACTTATTTACTTTTTATTTTATTTTTTGGTACTGGGGATTGACCCCAAGTGCACTTAACTGAGATCTTTATGTACTTTTTATTTTTGTGTTGTCTGAATTTTTATATAGATACATGCATTGCTTTATAATAGAAAATATATTTCTATTCAACAAAGTGTTGCAAAATTATTTTTAGAATCTAGCTGAAAACAAGTAAATGAAATATGACATAAAATAAACCTGACTTTGATTGCATGACCAGTCTGATCCTGCAATATGTATAATCAGAAAAATGAGATATTACATGCTATATTATGATCTATCAAAATGTATAAATGCAGTCTCCTGACATGTACAACTAATTAGAACAAATAAAATAATTTTAAAAATGATGAAAGAAAAAGAAGAATTTCAGACTGAAGACTAATTTAGAAGATGGGAGTTTAGAATGGTTAGCCCTCCTACTGGCATGACTTGTTGACACTGATTTGTTTCCCTTAGTCTTACAGTATTGTGACATGTTAGTCAGTTTTCTGTCCTTGTAACAAAAATACCTGACAAAAACAATAAACTTAAAAGAAGGGAAAAAAATAATAATCCTTAAATAACAATCCTTTTGTTTCATCGAGTTCTGAATTGCTGATATGACTAGTTTGAATCATATTGGTTATTTCAGATACAAGCACAAAGCAATCAGATTATAAGTAGAGTCTCATACATTCTTTGTGATTGATCTATGTGTACATAATTGGTTTCACTGATCATTTTTAATGACTTTTGAGATTGACTTGAATCATTGCATTAACAGCACATTACATAATAAGGCACAAAATAATAGGCACACCAAAAAAATGTAGATGCAAAGATTTAGTTGATGTTCTTTCAATTAGATTGGCACATTGAGCTAATAGCTTCCACTAATTGCTTTCCTTGCCTTATATATAAAGGATAATGTTAAGATGAATCCTTTTCCCCATTTTCAAGGAAAAGAAAGATGGAATAGATGGATGAGTTCCTGAACTTGCTTGAACCTTCTGTAGGAGAAAATGAGAGTTTTAAAATATTTTTTCCTGTTCTTGAAATGACCAAATTCACAAAATAGAAAAAAAAGTGTTGGTCTGGCAATTATTGATTTATAGTAAAACATATGAAATTTTAGAAGTTGAAGAATGAGGTCATAATAAACTTCCTGCAATTTCTCTCCTTTAGGACTCAGAATTGGAGACTGCTGTTGGTCTTCAACACCATCCTTGCTCCTGCATGTTCACTGCTTGGACTTAAATGAAGTGCATGTTGTGAGGGTAGCACAGGTCCCTGGAGATAAGGCATGGACTTGTCTTTTAGGATTTAAACATTGCTTTGGGGGCTGCTGTATTCAAGGAAGTTTTAAAATAATATTCAGATTGGAAATTTAGAATTTCATAATGCTGCTCAAAAGAATGAATGGGCAAAAAATTTTTGTAAATTATAATATATATGTAAATTATTATTTATAGAAGCTAGGACTTTTTCTGTGTTTCCAAAATACATAAACAATACAAATCCAAAACACTGTATTTACAGTGATTCTTAAAGTACCCCCCAAAAGAGATAGTTTTAAAACTTCCTAACAGTTATCTAAAGGAGGCTATATATATCCTAGAGTTGAAAAATATGGGTTTGAGTCATGTTTGATTTGCATCTCTACCAGGTAGAAAGTTTTGGCACTAAACAAGTATAGTTCAATTTCCTTTGTTCCCCACTCTCATTGCCTCATCCAGAAAATGGGAAGAACAGTGATTCATTCTTCACTGGGGAATATACGTGGCAGTGCAGGAATAATATAGCTCTTTTTAAATCTCTTAGATGAAGTTAAATTTATGACATGAATATATAATTATGCCTGGGAGCATGCCTCTCGAACACACGTTTTTATTAGTCTTTCATCTTATTTATTATTAGTGTTTAGTGGCAATTATATTCTAATCCTGTGAAAAGAAAGCTACCTCAAATGAAGAAGTTATAATCTTGTTGACTACAATTATGCAGCCTTTTGAAAACCCCAAGAACACTGTCAGATTTAGTCACTTCAGTTTTCAATTTAGAAGATTAATGGATCAATAACAGAAATATCAGGAACAAAGAGGACATCTTGCTTTTCTTCTGTTTTTGTATGGATTGAAATTTTGGCATATTCTTTATATTTTAAGAAAGATTTTTAGTTGCTAAATGACTATTGTTAATATTGACAAAAGCCTCACTTTGTCTTTGAAAGCAGAAAATATGTAAGGAAGATACTTATAGCTGATAAAACTATTGGGTAATAAGCCATCACTGATAGTGATTAAAAGCTGCAAGTGTCAGGGAATCCACAGCTCCCTTAAGAAAGAAAGAATATTAACTAGCTCATGAGTACCATTGTGGTCTGGCCTTTTTTCTCCCTTAATAAGAAAAGATTGCAAGAAGCTGAGAATAGAGAGATTATCTCTTTATGTAATTTGAAAAACAGAAGGCTTTCGATTCCTAGTTACTAAAAAGGTATCTTTCAATGTAATAAAATCCTTACCAAAGAGGAAGAGTACATGTATTATAAGAATATCTTAATTCTGTATTTCATTATTTTAAGTAGCATTTATCTCTCCATAAGATCTTATTTTTGCTGTGCTGTGAAAATCAGCTCAAATTCAAAGAGCATAAAGAAGATAACCATTAAAGGGAAAATACAGCAATCCTTAAGGATTCTTTTAAACAGATAATGTTGCAAGATGAGGATGAAGCACATGTATTAAACAGTTTTGCTGTAAACATTTTCACAATATTTAAAAACTAGTTTATCCTAAAGTTTGGAATATCTCTCATTTGTAATTTGGTTTGCACCAGTTTTCCTTAATTAGGAGAATAAATGAATAAAACAAGATGGATGTTAATGATTTATGAAATTTCTGATATCAGAAGCTGGGTTTGCTGCCCGACTGCCCTCAAGGTTGACATGCACTGAATTAGGATGTCTGTGATGGTGAGTCATGAATGTGCTGGCTTTTTCCTGTGGCCATAGGCATATGTTTTAAAGAACAATAGTCACACACAATGTTCAGTTTAGAATCACAGATTGGAATGATGTAAGGTGGTCCTTAGGTCGTAATTGTTCTCTAGCCGGAAAGACAACTTGCTCATCTCTTTAATTATTTGTTTGATAATCATTGATGTACCAAATCACCAAACATTTATTAGAACCTTGCATTGATTCCCTTCCTATTTCTTTTAACATTTTGTTTTTAAAAATAACAATTCCTTTTAAAAAATAACATAATTTCTCAGTGATAGATTTAAGTTCTTTGGTGTAGTCTGCCATTTGTTTATAGATGTCAGCCATGAGTTCTAATACTATATCTTTCAATTGGTACAGTGACTTGTACTTCTCCTATTGTTTCAATTTGTATTTTTTACCAACTCTAGTTTTTGCTGTTGTGTACATTAGTGGAGTTTTGCCAGTAAATTTGAGCCAATAATTATTAAATCACATATGAAAAAATTTACATACATAAATACTATTATTCTTTTTATTTATTTATTTTATGCATCATGCCATTCTTACTTATGGTTTGTATGTACTCTTACTCATGGTGTATGTACACTAGTGTGAACAAACAAAAGCAATAGTATCAATTCATACTGAGTGGTTGATTGTCTCATATAACGCAGGAAGGCATTTTCTTGTTCTTAACCTAGTACAAAAAGACCATGAATAAAACCATCTTGAAAATAGCACATGAAATATTTCTGATTTTATAATCTCATTTTGTCAACTCATCCTACTCTAAAGAAATGTGAAATTTGCATTTATTACAATCAGTGTTATACTAGTAAATGTTTATATCACTCTGGGGAAAATAACAGAGCTGTAATTAGTAGGGTTGGCTGATTTCTTCGTGTAAATACTTCCAGAAAGATTGATTTTGACTACCAACCTCTCATTCCTGAACAGTGAGTGTGAAGAAATGAGCCCAACTGATTTTCTCAGAACTGAGCCAGCTCCAGGATCGTTATAATTCCATTTATATAAATAGTCATTTGACCTAATAAAAGCTGAAATTATAGCATTGTTTTAAACGATTTTTTTTAAAAGCCCTAATAGATTTTGTTACATTCCAGATTACTCTAGTATCTTTCTTTCTTTGAGAGGAATAACCCAAGAGAGTGATCTGAGTACTTATAAATAGATAATCGCTGTAGAAAACTCTGTCTTAGAACAAATCCCATATATTTGAAATAGCTATGAAGTCAGAGACATAAATTGCCCCAAACTCCTTTTTTCACCTAGAGAGCAATCTTGCCATGTTAACACTGAGTTTTATTGCTGCTATATCTAATATTTACTACCTATAACAGTAGTGAGCAGAAAGCATCTTTGTACAGTAAATTCAATGATTTTGAAAATATGCAGTTTTATTTCTCATCATACAAAAGGTAGTCTAGAATAGTACTCACACTTAGAGTTCACATACTGGTATGAATCTAAAAACTGATATTTACTGTTTTGTGATAAGAAAAGAGCCAAAATTGAAGTAAGGGCTTAGACATTATCATGACAATTTACTTGTGACATCCAAGGTATGATTGGTGGACACCTCTCATAGGTCTACATTTGTGTCCTACACTCATTTGATAAGGAATAGCCCAGTCTGAGTTTTAACAATCCTTTTATAGGATAAGTTGATAGATCTGGCTATCACAAAAAAATCAAGATGAATATTAAAAATATATAACATGTATCATTTGTATAGAAGATAAAAATGAATATTCTGAGCATCTCAAAATTGTTTTTAAATCTCACATTTCATTCCCATCAATATTTCTCTGAGTCTGATTTCTGTGTTTGAGCATTATTAAAACAAAGAAGAAACCATTCAGAAGTCCATAATACTTTACAAGTAATATTCTTGTCTATATAACCTTGGTTACACAATTTACAAAGGAGTAAGTTTATTTATTGCACTAAAATCTCAAAATATTAATATGTATGAATAAACACACCTTATGAATAGACATTCAATATGGGAAATGGCTATTTCTCTGAATGGTCTAGCTGCCATTGCGGAATGTATTAGAAATTCTCTATATCAATTGCCATGCACACACTTTTAATAAACAACAGCTACTATTTTGTAATTTATTATACACTTGCCCTCTTTGATTTTCCTTAAATTATAGATATTGTATTTATGCTCCTTGACTTTATTAATAATAAATTAAGCTAGTATCTTGTATGCCTAAAATTCATTTTCCTAATAACTTATTTTATTATATTTTATAAAAATGTTAATTAACAATGAATTGGGAAAGAAAAGCAGAAAAAAAGTATTTCTTCATTGACTTTTAAAAGTGCTAGTCTGTAAGATGACCTGCCATATAGAAGTAGTTAATAAGTATCTATGAGGGAAGAGAAGGTTAGAGCTCCCATAGGTATAGAGAGAATCAAAGATTCTTGAAGTCTCACATTGTTATTCATTACCTTTTATTCATAACTCTTTGGAAAATTATATTGTTAGTTATATTTTTATGTACAGACTACAGCTTGCATTGTCAAATAACGATAGTAGAAATTTCCATATATCTAACCTGAATGAAGTTATGCACATTCTATTGTGGCTCCAATTGGATAAAGGTCACAGCAGACAAAATAATCTTTTAAAAAATATACATTTGGTTGTTCCATTCATTTTCTGGCTTAAACCTCTCTAATAACTTCTTGTCACATTTAGAATAAAATTCAAACTCCTTTCCATCACATATAAGATCCTATGTGATTTGCACCCAGCCTCCCTTGCTGACTTTGTCTTACCATTAACACACCCAATCATGTCAGCCATATCTGTGTTCCTTAATTGTGCCAAGCATGGTGTCACCTCATTACATTTTATTTGATGTTCCTTTTGCTAAAGACACTCTGCTCAAATCTTCCCACAGCTGACTTTTTCTCATTCCTTGAGATTTCAGATTAGTATTACATTCTAAAGAGGCTTTCCTCCTGTCACTTTTATCCATTTACTGGCACCTATCACTATCTAAAATTATCTTGGTTATTTGTTTGATTATTGTGCCTCTTTTTTTTTTCATGTGAATGCAAAGGTGATAAATGTGAGGACCTTGTACTTCTTGTTTATGTCTGTTGCTTTCAAAACCTGGTATTTTGGGAAGGATCCTAAAACATATGCCATATGTAACCATCCTCCCTCCAAAATTTCTAAACTCCCTTTGAATTAACTAATTAATCCATATTTCTTTTGAGAAGTCCAACAGAGATATTTCCATATATTTAATTATCCTCCTTTTCTGAAAAATCAGGTGTTTTGTTATAGAAAGCAATGCTTTCACTCAGGATCCATATGTGCTCTGAAATTGGATACTTACTGTGAATATATATTCATTTTATTAAAGGAAAATATAGCTATCATCAGATTCTTTTTCATATTTAAAGTATTTTAATGTTAAGAAAATTGCATTTATTAACAGCACTAATTTTAGAAGCTCTAGGTGGAGTATCACCAGGGTAAGACAAAGTATACACTACGCAATAAAACCTCATTAATTCAAATTAAATGGGAAGAAACACTGTGTTCACCGACATAAAATAACAACTTCGAAAGTAACAAAGTATGTGCAACAAGCAACTGCATCTCAACACCATCAAAGCATTACCAGAAATGCCAGAAATCTGCTAGGAATGACTTAATATCTGCCAGGCTAGACTGATAGATCGCATTACCATGTACTCAGGTGTTTGTTGTTATTTGCAAGGACTTTATAAGATTCTTTCTGTTTCAAATAATGGAAATGCAGTTCAAACTGGTTTAAATATAAAAAGAGAATATGCTGACACAGAATTGGAAAGTCCAGGGTTAATTTGGCTTTGTAACTGCTAGATGAACAGGCTTTAAACAGGACCAGAACTCAGACTACCTCTCTCCATTGCATGGCGCTATCATCAGATGCTAAGTGGAATCACTTAGTAATTAAAAGATTAGTAGCTTCTTTTACATGAACTCCAGAAAACTTAAGCAGGAAAGGTTCAGAAACAACATACAGTGTGAATATATTGGCTCCAGTTTATAATAAGCTAAAGATGAAGGTGTAAACTTACAAAAATACTTATGTAACTATTTTTGAATATATTTTGAATTAAATTTCCCACCACAAATGTAGTAATATTGAGAAAGAAAGTTAATGATGGGCTCTCTGAAGATGAGATATACTTTGAAACTAATTATTTTGGCACAGCAATACAACCAATAAAACTTACTGCATTTATTCCAGATATATTAAAAGGCATAAACTAGAACCATAGGGGATAATTACGTTGGTATGTGAAAAATTTTCCCTGATAAAAGTTTTAATAACCCTCTTCATGACAAAGAGCTGAAATATATCATATATGATGATAAATGACTTTCAGCCTACTCTGATTTTTATGAAATTATCTACTTGAACTTTGATTTTAAAAATTAGGGCCTAGAAATATTAGTAAGATTTATTTCTGTATGACCACTATTTCACTTCTTATGTAGGAAGAATTAAATGAACTTAGATGTAGATGTAGATTTCATTCTAACTTAGTTTGGACCCTGAGATATAGTACCTCATGTCATTTAGAAATATTTGATCATTTCTAATAGTTTCCATATTATTAAAAATATCACATATCACAGTTTCTGTTGTCTCATTTTAACCTTTGTAATAAAAAAAATAATAAAAGCTTCATTTTTGGAAAATCTGATTTGAATGTATAATATTCATGTTGCACCTACAGCATGCTAGATAAGCTGGCAGTCAATGCCTTTAATACTGTATTCTTAGATGGATGAATACATAAGCATATACTTTGCTATTTTAGTATTTTTAAATATACATAAGGCATACATGCATATGCTATTTTTTTTCAAAGATACTTACATAAATTGTTGAGGTCACTATAAACTCAAAGTTGATATTATACCATCAACTTTGAAAGTATAATATTGATGAATTTTGTTATAAAATTCTAAAACTTTCCTCTTTTCATTTTCTACTGCTTAATGATGACCTTGCCTTCAAGCAATGTAGGGTGGACCCATATTCATGTAGGATTAAAATATGGAGAACTCACAGAAAAATTTTAGGAATTTCTAATTTCAATGTAATTAAAATATCTAATATAATTTTCTTAGTTATTGCATTACCAATTTTACATTCATTTTTTTCAGGATATTACTATTTAAAAAAGAAACTTCTCTAAAAGTATAGGAAAAGCTTTGAGCTTTTCTGAGTCTACTCTAATTTTTTCCATGTTCCCCTTAAACAAAATGAAGCAATTGAGAAATCTGTCAGATGAAACCATTACATGCCTTGCTGGCACACAAAAAAATACCTCCCACTATGTCAAGCACTTATTATCTTGTGAATCACAGCAGAGAACAATAGCCACAAAGAGGTATTTCTGACCATTGATGCTTTCTTTTGATGTTGGAGCTTGATCTACACATAAAATATCAGTACTTATTGAGCTAGTGCTGTTCTCTGATCAAGAAGAGTATTATTTACAGAATAAAGCCTGACTCACAAATTAACAATTACGTTTATATTTTTTCTATTTTTCTCAAAGTTTTCCTGTCAATTATTTTCCCATACTGTTATTATTTGTACTGCTTATACACTCTTTGGGTGTTTATATCCTTCCTTATAAAATATAATTTTTTCAATTGCAAAAGTGTTCTACAATAAATATGATTTATTTTTATTATCAGAAAAAATTATCAGTTAAAGTTGTTTATTTTTAGAAAGTGCTCTTGTGTGGAAGATAACATAGTCAGCACTGAGGAATGGAGTAAAGTGATTGAGACGATTGGTTTGGATATCAGATTATTTGAATTTGCAGATCCGAACCCAACTAACAGGGTAATCTCTGTGAAACATTCAGATTCTCTGTGCCTCAGTTTCCTCAACTGAAAATAAGAATAACAATAACTCCTACCTCAACAGAGTTATTGTTGAGGAATGATAATTAATTGAATAATTACATAACAAGTAATTCGCCCTGGCACATGGCATATATTCAATTAATCTAATTTATTAGATGGACAGTGCATTATATTTATTATAACATGTGTAGTCCATATATGAGCATTTTTTTCTAAGAAAATATTTGCTAGCTTTTATTTCTGTAACTGAATAGATTCAGATATTGAAAATACCAGAAAATGCTGACTTTTATAATATTCATAATTCTTTGGGCTTTGCATAGGAGGTTGCCATCTCTTAAGAATCTGTTTTGATTTTGCAAAGGTCTTCAGAGCAAGAACTTTTTGGAGGTTCTTCCTTAAAATGATTAGGTACTGATCCTATTAATGTAATAATTAATCATTTGGATTAACAATTTTAAGCTTATAAATTTAAATCACTTTTTCTAACCACAAGACTGTCTTTACTTGAGATCATTCACTTTGGGGAGAGATCCTTCTCTGTTACATTTTTACTTCATTGATAATAAGCACATGATGAAGCGTGAAGGATCTTGGACTTGACAAAGCATATCCTGAAGGAGAGGTTTTCTCTTTGTTTTTTGCAGTGGGGAGCTGGACTCCCACACTTTCCAGATTTCTCATTACCAAGCAGCTCTGTTTCATCCATTGAGGACAACATAAGGTGATAAAGAATGAGTTCCTGTCTATAGCTACTCTTTCTCTATTTTTAAGAATGCATGGTGAACTGTGTGTGCTAATTCTTCTCTGACTTATAACCTTCCAAAGGAATACCTTTTCACCCTTGAATGGTTACAATTTTATTTTCTATGAGGAAGAATATTAAGTATACTGTAATATTAAGTAACTTAATATTAAGTTTTTGTAACTTTTTAGATCACTGTTATAGCATCAGGCAGCAACTAAGGCTGGAGCTAGCTCACTGCATTTATTGATCATTGCCTTAACTTACCTAGTCTCAAAGTCTCTATATATGAAATACTTAATATATAAAGGTATTGATGACAGGAAGATAAGTAATACTCTCGTGAGTCAACAGTCTTTAACGGAGAAGTTATAATACAATGCAATAAAGACTTGGATGTTGGAGATACAAAAAAATAGTCATATGTCCTCAATAAGGAGTGTCCCCAGAGGTAGAATTTTGCTAATGGTAAAAACAAAAAAAGGACTCTGGAGGAGGAAGAAATAGTATGCAAACATGTAAAGAGCTGCTTTAAGGTGTCGTCTGTTGGGATGTATAACAGGAGAATGAAAGGCAAGGGAAAGTCAAATCACAGAACAGCAGCTTGATAGTCCAAATTTTATGGATCTTTGTGTGTCATGTTAAGTCTAAAGATGTTCCAGTCAATCTATAAGTTGAGAAGCAAAAACTTTTTTTTTTTTTCTTTTTGCAGTGCTGGGGATTGAACCCAGGGCCTTGTGCTTGCGAGGCAGGCACTCTACCAACCGAGCTACATCCCCAGCCCCTGAGAAGCAAAAACTTTTAACTAGAGGTATGACATGATCAGATGTTAAACAGAAAACGTAAGTAAAAGTAGACAACAACATCAAATCCTCCACTTAAAAAAATCTCTATGTCTCATTAGTTCTAAGATTTTCTTTTGTAGTTTTAGAAAAACATAAGAGCTGCAGTCATTGTTGAAGAAACAAACTGGTTCTTTTCCTGATTCTCTTAAGGATAGTCAGCACTTGATATCTGTATTACTCAGCTTTTTCTGACACTGTGACAGAAATACATGGCATAAGTAACTTACAGGAGGAAAGATTTATTTTGGCTCAGGGTTTCAGAGGTTTTGTGGTCAACTGGCTCCATTGCCTTGGACCTGAGTTGAGACAGAACATCATGGCAGAAGGGCATGGCAAAGGAGAAAGCTGCTCAGCTCATTTCAGCTGAGAAGAGAGAGAAGGGGAGAAAGAGAGAAAGAGAAAGTGACTGGGGAGGCCAGGGAGAAGGAATACTCTTGCATGACACGCCTGTTGTATCTACTTCATTATTCATCCAGGTCCCGCCTCTTACAATTCCCACTGCTTCTTTGTAGTCCATTCAACTGTACACAAATTAATCTATTCATGAGGTCAGAGCGTTCATGATCCAGTCACTTCCCCAACACTCCACCTCTGAACATTGCTGCATTGGGGACCACACCTTCAACACTTGAATCTGGGAGGGATACTTCATATTCAAGGCATAACAGTATCCGTGGGTTTCACACCCATGGATTTGGCCAATTGCAGATCAAAGCTACTCTGAAAAATATTATGCTTTTACTGAACATGTACAGACTTTTTTCCTTTGTTGTTATTATTCAAATAATACAGTAAAACAACTACATAATTAAGTATTGAAAGTAAACAAGAGATGATTTAGATGACAAAAGAAGGCATAGTAGGTTTTATGCAAATACTTGAACATTTTATACAAGGTACTTGAACATCTTCAGAGTTTAGTCCTGGAACCAGTTCTCCCATAGGTACTAAGAATCAACTGTATTTGTTATAAGGGGGAGAAAATATATCAACTTAAAAGATGGAAGAGAACTTAAGAGACCCTGTAGCTTATTTTCACTGGGTCCTACTTGAGGAAACAGAATCAAGCCACATAACTGATTGAGGAGCCAGGGCTAAAACCTGGTCTACAATGCTTTCTCCTGCCCTTCTCTGGTAGTTTGTTTAGGTTTTTGAGAGCATATCAAATTGGGAATGCCGCTCAGCTCACCTGCATCATGTGTACAACAGAAGATTTCATTAGGACAAATGGAGAGTTAAATGAATTCTGATATTCCTGGAGGGAAAGAAGAGAATAAAGTTTCATTTGATTTGGGCTTGATTTATTCTCCATGCCATCTTCAGCATGAAAGTGTTTTGTTTTACAATGTACTCACGTTGTAAAGGCCAACTTTATACACAGTCATAGTGGTTAGGAAACATTGTGTATATTAATAAAACGGAGTTACAACTTGTAGCCATCTGTTCGATTTTATATGAATATGAAGATCATTTCTCTTTCTTATATCTTCTTTACATACTATGTCTGTTATAAAATAGTGGATCCCAAACTATTCCTCTTTAGAATCTTGTAATATATAGTGAATAAAAAAAGAAGTTGAAAGAATTTGATGTATATTAGTAAATAGATTTGGCTAATTTCCAAAGTGTCTATTTTGAACATTAAAGGATTTTTAGCATTTTCTCTGAAAAATCAAATCTTGAGATTGTCTATTGTAGCAATATAATAAGTTGGCCCTTTTAATAGTATTTAATTTGAGCTTTTTAGATTTGTTGGTAGAGAAGGCATCTTGGAAATATATGTTGTTTTAGCCAAGAAAATTGTCTTCAGAGAAAGAAATGTTCTAAGCTATCTTCTAATTCAAAGAAGGATATATTTCTAATGTAAAATGGACTCTCCAACATAAAAACTTTAGAATAGTCTTGGAGAGAATTAAATTTTATTTGGCTCTTTGTTGCAACTATATGTCATAGGACCATTTTAAATATGGAAAAGAGTGCATTAAAATGAGTTACTTATAGATATGCAATCTTTAGAGCTTCTTCACAGAAAATGGATAGAACCGCTGATGGGAAGTTAACTGGTCTTACTTAGCATGTGTATTTTAGTTCTTGTGCCAACAAATGCAGAATCATGTATACCTGCTTAGCTTTTATAATCAAGTCAGATATATACACTTTTGTTGGATTCACACACATATACAGGTTTTAGAAGGTTATTAGATAATTTCATTATTGTAGATAATTAAAATGTATACTTCTGAACCATGGGGTGAGGGTGAGAAGGGGCACAGATTATGCAGGGTCTTGCAGGCTAAGTTGTTGTGAGGGTTTTGTATTTGTAGCGGTAGCAACAGTACAAATGGGGAAGTTATTCCAGGTCAGAGAGAGATTATTGTGGTTTGTCCTAAGGTGGTAGTGGAAGAAGAGGGGAACAATAGTTGAATTCTGTCTATACTTCAGAGGAAGAGCCATTAAGATTTGCTGATGTGACAGCAGATAACATTATAGTGAAGTTCTAGTAGAAAAATCATAATAACTATATAATCAAAGCAAGTATGTTAGACTTGATTCAGTGGGAATAATGCTGACATTCAAAAGCTGCATTTCTTTAACTGCAAAGCTTTCAGCATCTTCCTGCTAATACCATTTTCTGTTTGACCTAAATAATGCTGCTTAGAAATTACTCGCTCAGCCTTCATTTATGCCATAAAGACATCACCAACATGTCTTAGACTCCTGCATGATATAATTGTGGAACATTTTATATAAATTCTTGCTGCAGAAAATTCTATTGTGTGTAGTTATTTTTAGAGAATCAAAACATCTCAAGCCATGTTATCTATAAGACAGATTCTGGTCTTTTGGTGATATTCTAACTAGTAAAAGCATAATCATACCTATTAAAGACATAGTGGATTATCATTAGGGATAATGTAGACAGCCCCCCCAAATTTAAGAAAGGTAGAAATAACAGATAGAAAAATTAGCAAATAAGAATCCCTATCAAATGCATCTGGAAGAAAATTGTCTTGAATTATTAAATTTTCTGCATCTCACTTCTTCATTTTTTTCTTATATTCTACTTCCCTGAACTCAAAATAATTGAATGATGTTGGAGAAAAAAAGAAATCTCTTCTTCAAAGTATTCAAAGCATTTTTCCAGTTATAGTGATATGTACATGAGTATAATGAATGAAAGTAAATGATTTATATGCCTTTACTTTGAACACTTTACCTTATAGAGTTAAAGACTTCAAAAACTATACTTCTAAAATTGTATCATGTTTAAAAGATTGGGTTTGGTTTTATGTATAAACAGCTATTCATGCTAACATGCAAATAGATATTGAATCCAAATACAATAAACCACACTAAGTACTTGAAAAAGGTAGAGTACTAGTCTGAAGATATATTTAAATCATTATTATTATCACATTATGTGTGTTCCATGGTACACTGGTACTTCTGCTTATTTATGAGCTATGTCATTTTGAGCTGCCATAATGCGTCAAACAACAGACATTTATTTCTTACAATTCTGGACTTTGGGATGTCTGAGATCAGAGTGCCAGTATGGTCAGGTTCTGGTGAGAGTCCTTTTCCTGATTTGCAAAAGGTCTTGTTACCGTTGTGTTCTCATATGGCAGAGATCAGAAAAGAAAGCTCTCCTATGTCATTTTATAAAGGCACTAATCTCATTCATGAGGACTTCCCCTGCTTGACCTTTCCAATGCCCCACTTCCAAACACCCTTACTTTGGGGAATTGGACTTCTGACATGAATTTTAGAAGGACACATTCAATCTATTCCAGTGTTATTTGAAGTAAGAATTTTATCAAAATGATTCAGCAAACAAGAAGTTGTAGTCAAACAAATTTTAGCAAGACTTTTCAAGTTTTTGATATACTAATGAGTTCTTTAATTCTTCCATGTGGGGAAAGATATAAAGTGCACCCCAAACTTATTTAACTCATGCCTTTGTTTTAGGAACTGTCTAATACCATTAATGTTTTGAGGTATACCAGGTAAGAAATACTGGCCTAGACTAGAAGATTTGAGTCCTATTTCTTTCCCTACCTTTAAGTCATTACCAACCACTATAATTTTATTATTTGTACAGGCCTCCATATTTATTGTTCTTTTAAAAATTTTTTCTATGATTATTTAATACATGGTTTGGGATCATTGGGAGACAATGAGTTTCAATTCTCAGCTTATTGCACAAAAGGAAATTCATAAGGATTTGTTAAATGTAGTAAAAACAAGCAAAATAAGGAGTGTTAAACCCCAAATTACCATTACCACTGCCCAAAGCAGAATGTTTATTAAATATTTTGGTTGGGGTTGTGAACTTTTTAAGTTTAAAAGCAATGAATTGAGAAAAAAATCATTAAACATAATTTGGATAGATGAGAGTTCATTAATTACTGAAACTTTATACATTAGAAAAGGGGGTATAGCTGGGTGTGGTGGCACATGCCTGTAATCCCAGTGGCTCAGGAAGCTGAGGAAGGAGGATAGTGAGTTCAGAGCTAGTCTCAGCAACTTAGTGAAGCCCTGAGCAACTCAGGAAGCCCCTCTCTCCAAATAAAACATAAAAAGGACTGGAGATGTGGCTCAGTAGTTAAGTATCCCTAGATTCAATCCCTGATACCAAAAAAGGGTATAACCCAAATCACAATGCAAACAATAACATAAGAAATAATTACAACAAATATAACAAGATGATCTCATGTAAATCAATAAGAAACACTCAGAGACCCAATAAATAAGTGACAAAAGGTAAGAACTAATACTTTTACCACAAAGGCAATAATCTGTGTACAAAATCTTTTCTTCAGTATTGCAAGTATAATTAAGACAACAATGAAACATATTTTTTGACTGCATACCTAATTAGGAGAGATTTTTAAAAAATAGGAGTATTTAGCATCATTTATTGATAGAGTAAAATGAGGTCCTTTCATATATAGGATTTACAAATTGTTAAATTCATTTTTAAAAGGAAATAAAATATATATTCATATCTTCTGACTCAATAATTTCACTCCTAAGAATGTATCCTAAGGAATTAATTCATTCTTTCAGCAAGACTTATTAGCTCCCCTGTCAAAATAACCCCCATTTCCAACTATTTCTCAATTTCCTGACTCCTGTCACCTTATAATGTAAGCTGCCAACCTCTTACCAGGGCTATTGTAAACACTTCCTGAGGAGTCTCAAGTATTTTCTACTTTCTCTGCCTTCACATTCAACAGTAATCTGTTCTTCACATAGCAAATAAGACTCATCTTTCAAAGTGCAAATTATATCGTATGGTCCCTGATGAAATTCTCCTAATTTGCTTCCCATTACTAATTTCAAATTTTGTACTATGGCCAGAGGATTCTATATGTCTTTTTCCCATCTCCTCTAAACTGAATACTCTCTAATTTCTTCCTTTGTTCCTTGGTTAGGATTAATAGCAGAGGTATTTCATTGGTCAGAATTTTTTATTTCAGGTAATAAAATTGGAATCATTATAGCTTAAGCCCAACTGGGTAATTTATTATTTATGACAACCAAACTGTGAAAGGCTTTCTGGATGAAAGAACTGGGACATGAACCCCATAGGGTGTCACTTCTATCTTTCTACTTCAGATCCTTCTGTTGCAACTTGATGTCTTCCAAAAAGCAGGATCCATGGCTGCTTATATTTTAGGTTTCATATCTTATAAGTCTTACCACCAGAAAAGAAATTCTTCCTTAATTCCTACTTCTTCTGAGTAGAAGAGTCCAGGAGATTCCTGAACAGCTCATTTTGGTCAAGGTACCTACATATGGTAGGGTGCAGTTGGGTATAATGCACAAATATGGTAGCTCCCTTTCAGATTATATGTGAGAGCAGGAATTGGGGTCTGAGGGAAGTTTCCAAAGGAAGAAAGGGCTATGTTTTCCAGAACAGATTAAAAGAAATGTTGGATAGTCAAGCAGTCGGTGATTGCCATTGTTTACCTAAATGTAGAAAATACCTTTAGAATCTTTTCTTGGAATCCAATACATGTTTGTGGATTGAATGACATTTAAGAGGATGGGGTGTCATGAAAGTTCTTTGCCTGTGCTTCATCCTACTTGCTTCAAGATTGTGTTTTTTCAATTAATCCCCCTTCTTGCTAGTATTTTCAATTTATTGCTGTCCACATAATATACTCTCTTCCCCCATCCTTCTACCTAGACTCTCGCTGCCTTTCACCACAGTTGTTTGCTTATTTGCCAGACATTTAAAGTGAAAGGTGCCAATATTTCAGAAGTTCTATTCTACTTCCCACATTGTTGCTTAAACCCTTGTAATCTGGCTTCAGTTTTTGAAAACAAAGGTATGCTCTTGAAGGTTTCACCAATCTCTTTATCCATTCTATTATTTTTTTGTAGCTATTGTGAGTGCTCAGTAAAGGTATTGTCAAACTAGTAGGACTGCAAAGGTGAAAACCTGAAGAATCAAAATGGATCATGAACCACTTTCAATATGATTGCCTGGGTGCTTATTAAAGAGCAAATTCCTGGGTTTCACATCAGACATCTGCAATCATATTATCTTGGGGGTTAAGACACAAGAATCCACATTTTGTATAAGATTTCCAGGTGATAGTGTTCAAGATTTCCCGGGTGATTTAACACTGATGTTAAAACAACAGAAAGTAGGAAAACAACCAAACCTTAAATTAGGAGCTCAAAAAGGAACAAGAAAAACAGAGTTTTGAGTAGGACAAGAGCTAATTAGAAATTTACATTGTGGATCCTACAACTCCTTGTTCCACCAAATAATTCTCCTTTTGGGTGTAATCTAGGATTCCTCACAGCATTGATACAGGTCTTGGAAGAAGAAAAATCAATCTAAAGAAATTTAGGAATTTTTAGGTAAATCTTGATTAAAATTGATACAAAGAACGAGGAGATAAAATTTGCTTTATCTTCACAGAACCGCAAATGGACAGGTGATGTTTTCTTGTGGATATGTTTGTAAATGACAAGATAGCTGATTGGAGCTATTTGATAGTCTAAGACTTAGGAGGTAGATATGGATGGTTATTGAAATTTGAGATTTGTAAAATTATAGTTACTTAAAGTGGCAGAATAGATGGGACCTCCCAGGAAAGTAGAGGGAAAAATTGTGCCTGGTAGAGAATCTCAGTGACCCTGGTGCACAAAAGACAGGCAGAAGAGTTGTCATCAGAAGCAGCCAAATTGCCAGTGAAGCCAAGTGAACATTCAGGGATGAGAATTGTTGCAGACAAGTAAGAGAAAATGTTAAAAAAAAAATGTCAGCAGCATGAAATGTTACAAGGGATCAAGTAATACGAGGGTGGAAAATAATTTATCAGGCTTACTATTAGAGTGTTAGCAAGATGGTTTCAAAGGCATGATGATAACGAGACAGGTTTTAGTAAACTGAAGAACAAATAGGTTAAGAAATGAAGTCAGACTACGGACAGCTCTTTCTGGAAATTTGAGGGACAGAAAGGTATGATAAGCAGGAAGACAGATGGAAGGGAGCTTTTTAAAATTGTACATGAGTATTATAGACCAGATAAGGGATGCCATAGAGAGAACATGGCAGGGAGAAAAGCTAATTGTTGGGACAAGATTCCATGCGGGGGCATTGTGGGGAGCACAAGGGGAGGTGAACAGACTATTGTAGGAGAAAGCTTCTTCCTTTTGATGTAGAAGTGAAGAAAACAAGGATGTGTGTAATTCAGGGTACTTTTCAGGGAATCTGGAGGATAGGGAATGGGAAGAGAAGATATCTGAGTTCAGAGATGATCACTTCATCTGTCTTTACCAGCACTCTACTTCCATGATGTGAATAAAAACATCTAAAGTTTATTTCAAAGTATCTGATTGAATTTTCTCCTCTATATCCCTCACTCTTGATAACTGTAGTACTTCTGTGCATAGTTTGCCACTCTGATTTTGGTTGCATAGTCTTAGCATATGATAATGTAGTCAGGAAGCTGGTGTAATATACAGGAGAATATGAGCATAATTATTCTGCACATGTTCATCGAAGGAAAAGCAGTCAGTGAGCAGACCTGAAATATCTTTATTTATTCTGAAGAAATTATTGCATTTGGAAATTAAGTTTCATTGGAGAAACAGGACAAGCATTGAATCCACCAAAAGAATGAATATTTTAGTAAAGTGGGCCTGAGTTACTTGTTTTACTGAGCAGTCATGAAACTTTTGAAAGACTGCTGTCACCTCATAGAAACTTCCAGTGATCCAAGGCTTGTAAGTCAAACCAAATTCATTTCTCTCTCTAGCTGAAGCATTCCAATATATGAGAAGACTGAGCATCTTTATTAAGGTAAGAGGTGGTGGGTAGTTCTCTTCATGGGATAGAATTTTAATAGCAAGGTAGTTTACAAAAGAATGTCTAACTGTTACTTTATCATCAATTTATTATGTAGAGATTGGATGCAGTGAAAACCCATTTCAGAAAGCTGGAAGTAAAGGCAGAAAGAGCAATAGAGACAGCATTGGCCTCTCATTTCTTTCTGTTTTGCTCAAAAGAAAAACATAGCTAAGTTGTTAAAAAGAAAGAAATGAACTGTATGTAGGCTAAATAGGATTATCTTCTTAATGATGCTAATGTGAATTACTTTTAATAGGATTAAATCTCCTGGGTTTAGAGTAATAGAATCATCTTAGCTATTTAAACACAATGTACCTAAGTGGTGCATAAGGATTGGAAATAATATTAGCATTCTATAGGTAATGCAGTTGCTGGACATCATTAAAAGTCATCATCCAAAATTAGAAATTATGTTCATAATTAATATTTAATTTTATTCTTTTAGGTCAAGTTATTCTATTTTGAGAAAGAATAGGAAACTTTGGCTAAAATATTTATACATAGTACATTCCTATTCAGTGTAACACACTGTTCATGAATCATTTTCCAATAGGGGCCCTGAAAAATGGATTAAAAATCTCTCAGATATTAGCATAATAAGAAGTTGAAGCATGATAAAAATGATATTTAAAAAATCAGAGAAAAGATGTTTAATTTAATAAGTGATGCTGAGACATAAGATTATTTGGGGAAAAATTCACTTCTGCATCTTACATATTCCAAGAATTTGCTGGTAAATTAAATTTTATAAGAACACACATGTACTAGTAAAAATACTGATCAATATTGACATAATCTTTGTGTAGAGAAGATTTTTCTAAGCATGATTTCCATGATTTGCAAGTTAGAAATCATAAAGGAAAAGGTAAAAGGTTTTGACCATATTAACTAAAAGCTTCTGCTATCAAATATAAAGAATTTACATAAATCTAACAAATTGAGAAATAATATTTGCATTCTTTACAGAAGGACTAATATTCTTATTATAAATATTTTTCAAAGCATGTATCACTACATACAAAAAAGAGAAAATGTAGTAAAATTTTATCTTGTTTTTCTCTGAGATTTGAGTTATTTTATTTTTCTTATAGTCTCTGAATTTTTAAGATTTTCAGCAGTAATTACAAATGTCTTATAAGTTTACTATATATGTATATATATACATATACTAAACTATACTATATATGTATACATACTATATATGTATACTATGTATACATATACATTTACTATATATATTTGTGTATATATATATTCTATTTTTAAAGAGTAGATTTTTTAGAAAGAAGATGCTTTGCTTTGGAAAAATAAACTGACCAACCCTCCCCTGGTAAATTGGCCTAGTAGGAAAATGGGCAAATATCCTGAACAGGCAATTTATTTAAAAAAAAAATACAAATTGATAACAAATAAGACACTATTATTCACCTTTCAAATGTCAAAGATGGAATAAATAATGGTGGGTGTCAAAGTGAGGGGAAATAGGAATTCTCATAAAGTGCTGGTGATATTAATGTAGTGGACATTGTGGCTTGTGTTCTCCTTCGGTGGACATTTACTGACCTGGCTACTGGAGCTGTCGCTGCAGAATTCTGGGAGAAAGTCTCATACAAACACATATCCTTTTCTTAGGTGGCCCACATTCATTAAAGATGTATAAATCCTTAGTCACCTCAGCACTACTTAGGACATTCCTGAAGAGTCATTCTAGCTCCAGAGCTCCACATGGAATAAGATGCAGGGCACAGCTGGTCTTGCATTGCAGGTCACCTGCTGTCTCTGCCCACTTCTCCCTTCCACAGTTGAGTCTAAGAATTCTCCTTAACAAACTTCTAGTATACTAACCTCCATTTCAAAACGTGCTGCTTACAGGGAATCAAATCTGCTATGTTTTTAATTTCTACAACCATTTTGTTTTGTTTTGTTTTTGTTTGCCCTGGGTATCAAAATAATTTAATGTAGCATGCCATTTGATTCAATGTAATTTCTAATGAACGTAAGCAAAGACATATCTTTAAGGGTATTCATTGTAGCATAGTGGTAATACAAAAACTGTGTAGACAATATACATGGACAGCTGTGGATTCTGGTGAAATTGTTTCAACTATACAATTATCATGGGGTCATGAAAAATGATACCCTGGCAGAATATTTAATAAAATAAAAAAAATACTTACAGCATGTAAACATAATAGATTTATAAGAAGTACTCTAGATTCCCTTTACAGAAAAAGGCATCTCAGCATACTAAAACGAGAAAATGTAACAAAAATATTATTATTGTTTTTCTCTGAGAACTATAGTTATATCAGTTTTTATTTGTAATCTTTTATTTTTTAAAAATTTTAACAATAATTAAAAGTCTCATAAATTTAGAAAAAAATTTTCGTACATTTTACTTCTTAAAGAGTAGATTAAAAGAAGAAACACTCTATCATAAACTCATGAGACCTAATATGACAACTGCTCTGATCTAAATTTATTTTGTGTTAGTTGGTGGACTCCCTAGAAATACACTTCCCTTGAGCAGTTTTTCAGTAACAGCTTCCGAGGGAACACTGCTCTCTCACTACTGTCTATCATGCATGGGAATGTCTTCTTTTGGGGTGGTGGTGGTGGTGAGACATACAGTTTATTGGGAAGACCTTACAAGAGATCAGTGACTGCTTCAAGAAGAGTTCAGTGGAGACAGGCTGGCAGTACTTCTGTCCCTCACGGTGGATTTTCAGTGGGTGCTGCTTCTTCCTCACAGTGTTTTCTTTAGTGGTGCCTGGCTGGATGTGTGATACCTGTCTTTTCTGTGGTGCCCTTGGTTCCATGCCTGTCCCCACTCAGAGAAGTTTGATGTTAGGGGTTTCAGAGGTCAGTCCATGATTGGCTGACTGCATAGCTCTGGGCCTGAGATGTGGCAGAACATCATGGCGGAAGGGCCTGGTAGAAGAAAGTCCCTCAATACACAGTAGCCGGGAAGCAGACAGAATAGGAATTTTTTCTTTGCAAGTACACAGTGAGTCTAATTCCAGATTTTTACCAATGGTCCTAAATGTGAACTAACAACTACATATTCAAATTTGCCAAAGGATAGTTGATATAACTATAGCTCAGTTGATAGCTGGTATAACTCTTTGAGAGGTAGCCAAAAGACCAAATTTTCTAACTCAGTGGATTTAGAAAGTGATCTGAGGAAGTCCACTGAATCCTTGGAACTGACCAGAGACAGAGTTAGGAGAGCAAAGCAAAGAAGGGGAACTGAGAGGTAAGGCCTCAAACTTACCAAGGCCCTTCTCTAACCAAAGTATTATACTTTCATGTTTTGTATGTTAAACTTCTGAGTAAATAGGAACAGTTTTCCCTAGTTTAAAACATCTTGACTGTCACTTTTCTATGGTATTTCATTTCTATCACTTAAAGTAACCTAGATAACCTAAAAGTATTTGGACTGCATTAACTTAGCAATGCTTCAAAATGCTTTATTAAATTATGCTTTGATATCTAGTTTTTATGAGGTAAAATATAAAAGTCAATGAAAAACATATTTATAATTTTCAGAACCATTTTGAAAGAGTCCATTATGTTTTTATTCAAGATTCCCTTTACAGAAGAGGGCATATGGAAAATTTTCCCTAAAACTTAAGATGAGAAAGAAATTTTTTCTTCCTGGTATAATTGATATGAAATTTTAAATCAAGTAGCACTAAACAACCAATTAAATTTTTTTTTTCTCATTGTCTATAAGAACACCCAGTTAAATTCAGTGTTCGATTTTTAGCAGTTATCTTATTTTTCAACTTCTATTCTACAAATGTCTTTCTTTTTCATGGTTTATGGTCTCTATTTTCATGTATAATGACTTGTGTACTTATGATTTACTTTTATTACAAGCTGTCATGAGTCTTTTGACATTTAAATGTAGTATACATCATGAATTATATTTTAAAATGTCATAAAGAATCTTACAAATGTTTTATCAAGTAGGACTCATTTATAATATCATCTAACTTGTTCATTGTATGAATGAAAATACTGTTGTAGGTCTTTCGTTAGCACTACTCCATTTTGCATATTAGATTATCCCCAACACTCCCACACACACACCTTCACCATATTATCAGTTCACTTGTATTACAAAGGTTCTATTCCTTTCCATAGCATGTGGATGGTTCACTGTAGACCAAATATTTTCCTTAATCATTTGCTTTTCTCCTCAGAGAAAAGGCACTGGGAAAATGGTTTTCCTCTTATAGTAGGGAGAAATTAGAGCAACCATGATACACAAAAATGTTTTCCTAAGTTTTCAAATTTCATTGCACAGGGAAAAAAGTGTGTGTGTGTAATGTATACACAAGTGTGCATGCTTGCATACAAGCACATAAATATTAAATCTCTCTCTTTAGAGGACATTAATGTTTTGAAATTCACTGTGCATGCAATTTGTTGATTTTTTGTTTGTTTGTTTTTAGTCTTTTTTGGTACTGGGGATTGAACCCAGGGCCTTGTTCTTGACAGGGAAGCACTCTACCAACTGAGCTATATCCCCAGCCTTATGTGCATGCAATTTGAAATTTAGGATGTTCCCATAGGAAATGAGTGATTCATTTAAATTGAAAAGAAAGGCATTTCATTTCAGTCAAAAACCTATCCATGAGGCTGTGGTTGTGGCTCAGTGGTAGAGTGCTCACCTGGTATATGTGAGGTACTGGGTTCGATCCTCAGCACCACATAAAAATAAATAAATAAAGGTATTGTGTCCATCTACAACTAAAAAATATTTTTTAAAAAACCTATACAGACACAAATTGCATGAACCTGTTTTCTAGTTTATATTCCTAAATAGGGGAGCAAAACCTTGTTTTCCATGAGTTTAACTGTTGGAAAATACTTTCTCAATTTTTTCCTAGAATTAGGGGACAGCCTATCTAATTTTAAGCAGTTAATCACAGTAGATCTGGGGAAAGAGATCTCCTCTCCTGATTTGCCCCTCTTGTGGGGATTGTGACATTAGTGGTTGTCTGCAACATCTGCAATGGCTGCTTGCATGGGGTCCTTGGCTGCTACTGAGACAGTGGTCATGGTGCAAAGTTTTCACCTTTGTGACCCTAGAACAGACCCCTTCATTGCCTGGGAGAACTGAAGGCCTTCAACTGAGGAGAGATATAGAAAAAGTCGATCTTTACCTAATATTACAAAATAGTTATGCTATTATCTTCTCCTTTTGTTATCAAAAATAACCAAACAACTTAGCATAAATGTAGTTTACCATTTAGTCTTTCTGTCCCAACATCTTCACTCATTCATTTATTCAACGAATATTTGTGAATATCTATTTTGTCTGGGAATACAGTGCTGAATGGAAAAGGTATTTCCCTGCTTTGGTGAAGTTTAGAATCTAGTGTGGAGAATCAGGAATTAAGCAGTTTTCACAAATCCATATTCAAATCAGAATGGTAATATTTTGGAGGAAGAGTTCATGGGACTTTACTTAGATTGGAAGCAAGGGTGGTTGTGGAAGTGGGAGCAGGTACCAGTAAGGTGCAAAAAAAAGAGGGAGGGTATCTTAGGCTCATTGTGCTTTGAATTAATTTCTTTTTCAAACCCTGAATTACAAATGGAGTGGACATCTTTCAAATTACCACAGAGGTGACAAAAAGAGGAATCATTTACAAAATGAAAATAAGTCTCCATGTATACTTGCCACAATAGTTCAAAGGACATGGCATCCCTATATACCATTTTCACTTTAACCTGTTTATTATTGTTTCTTGGGATGCTACAGAGCATTTCTCTGTTTCTTTAAATTCTTAGGTATTACTTTTTGAAACTTCTATGACATACCTAAAACATAAAAGATGAGAATTTTTCTGGATTGCTAAAAAGATTGGCATTTTCAATGTTCCAGCTTTTCCTGAAGGATTCTTGAGCTTAGACTTTCTAGAACTGACTTGTGGTTTCCCAGAACTATCACTCTATCTTGAGAAAAATCTTGAATGAAGGACCATTTGTCTTCAGTAACTTTTCAATCTTGAAATGTTTTAATTGTGGATCATCAGCCTTATATTGATTGGGATCTGAGGCTGGTCTCTTTCGGCCTTGCAGAGGGGACCAATTTATCACAAGGATTCAGAATAGAGTGGCAATTCTTGTTTTGTGAATTACTGTATGCACGTTGGCTGTCTCTATGAATATGCAAATGTCTAAGCTTAAAGACAAGATGCAAAACTATAGTTATTTATCCAAAGGCTTTGACTGTGTAAGGTCAAATACACAGACATCCACCTTTACCTTCTTCTCCTAATTGCTTAAAACTGAGAATACATCAAAGTCAAATTTAGTTCATAGGGAGACTGGATTTAATAGTTGAAATTTCACCACATTTTGCTAAGTCCATTGTTAAGGTTTGTATCATCTTTTGTTCAAACTCATATGTTGAAGTTTTTAACTCTAGTACCTCAGAATATGTGCTTATTTGAAAAAGAATTATTACAGATGAACTTAGTTAAAACGAGATCATGCAGGACTAAGTGGGCCCCTAATCTGATTATCTGATTAACATTCTTATGAAATGAGGAAATTTGGGAACACAGATGTGCACATGCACACACACACACACACACTCACAGAGGAGAATACTATGTGAAGGTGAAGGCAGAGGTGGGGTGATGCTTTTGAAATATAAGCAATGCCAAAGAATGCCCATAAGCCACCAGAATCTAGGTAAGAGTTATGAAATAACTCTCCCTCAGTCTCCAGAAGGAACTAACTTGATAGACACCCTGACACCTAGCACTTTGAGACAATTTCTGTTGTTTAAGTCACTCAAACTCTAGTCCTCTGTCATTACCACATTCCAGTTCAGTTCTGAAACTGGAGTTTGAGATGAAACTTGATTCTCAGTAGAAGCAGAGAATCAAGCTTATTTATTATGATTTTATTAGTGCATTAGAGCTACACAAAATAGATTTCAGATTTTCTCTGTACAGTATGATGTTGGTTCTGGATTTGTCATGTATAGCTTTTATAATATTGAGGTAAATTCCTTCTATCCCTATTTTCTCTGGTGTGTTTTAACATGAATGGGTGCTAGATTTTGTCAAAGGCTCTTTTTTTGCATCTATTGAAATGATCATGTGATTCTTGTCCTTAATTCTATTAATGTGGTGAATCATATTTATTGATTTGCATATTTTGAATCAACCTTACATCTCTGGTGTGAAACCCACTTGATCATGGTATATGATCTGAAATGTGCTTTTGAATGCTATTTGTTAATTTTTTTTAAGGATTTTTCTATCTATCTTCATCAGGGTTATTGGTATTGTAATTTTCTTAATATGTCTTTTCTGGTTTTGATATCAGAATTATACAGGCTTCATAGAATAAATTCAGGAATGTTTCTTCCTTTTCTCTTTCCTGGAGTACTTTGAGGAAGTTTGGCATTAGCTCTTCCTTAAATGTTTGGTAGAAATCAGCTGAGAATCCATCTGATCCTGGGCTTTTCTTTGTTGGAAGGCTTTTTAATGCTGCTCCAAACTCATTGTTTGATAATGATCTGTTTGGGTTTTCTATACCCTCATGGTTCAATGTGATTAGGTCATATGTGTTGAGAAATTTGTTAATATTTTCTAGATTTTTCTGTTTATTGGAGTATAAATTTTCAAAATAGTTTCTAATGGTCCTTTAGATTTCAGAAGTGTCTGTGGTGATATCTCCTTTTCATCTTTAATTTCATTGATTTGGGTCTTCTCTTTCTTTTTGTTAGTTTGGTTAAGGGTGAATCAATTTTACTTATCTTTTCAAAGCACCAAATCTTTGTTGTATTGTTTGTATCTTTTTTTTTTTTTTTTGGTTTTTGTTGTTATCAATTTCATTTATTTTGGCTCTGATCACAATCATTTTCTGTCTCCTGCTTTTGAAATAATTTGTTTTTCCTTTTGTAGGGCTTTAAGATATAATATTAATTTTTTAAATTTTTCTATTTTTTAATGTAGGGATTTGAAAGTTGTATAAACTTTCCTCTTAGAACTGTCCCAGAGATTTTGATATGTTGTATCTTTGTTCTTTTTTGTTTCTAGGATTTTTTTTTCATTTCTCCCCTTTTTTCTTCTATTGTCCCTTCCTTATTCAAAAGTATATTATTTATTTAATCTCCAGGTTTTAAAATCATTTCTTTTTTTTAA
>JAJEJO010004483.1:0-132851 GCA_020662805.1 Glaucomys volans
AAATTCTTTTTTGTCAGAATTCAAACTTGGCAGGTGATTGACAGACAAAATCAACTCCTTAGAACACATGGGAGACAGGGAACCATTCTTAAGAACTGAAGAGGAATGATGAAGATGAAACTCCATCCTTACCCCTGAGGAAGAGCAGGTACTATGATGTTGCTTAGTCATAGCCCCTTGTTCCATTTTCCAGATGTATTTCACTTTGTGTTTTAAGCCTAATTTTAGGCACAAATTTGGAGTAGAATATTATCAATGTTGTAAGGAATCCCACATAGTATCCTCTTCATTTTCAGAAAAATTGTTAAGAAATTCAGAGGTACAGTGACAACTTCCATCCAGTGATTCAATCTTCTGTTTCTCTATTTATACCCACCCCCTTGTTTTAGTCTGCTTTTTCACTGCTATGACCAAAAGATCTGACAAGAACAATTTTAGAGGAGGAGAAGTTTATTTGGGGCTTATGGTTTCAGAGGTGTCAATCCACAGACAGCTGACTTCATTCCTTGGAACCTGAGGTAAGACAGAACATCATGGCAGAAGAGTATGGCAGAGTAAAGCAGCTAGGAACATGGTTACCAAGCAGAGAGAGTTACACTTTTCAAGAGCTACACTCTCCAAGGACAAAATACGTACCCCAAAGGCATACCCACAATGACCTATCTCCTCCAGACACACCCTGCTTGCCTATTAATCCCTATCAGGAAATTAATGCTCTGATTAGGTCAATGCTCTCATAATCCAATCATTTCACTGTGAACTTTGTTGCATTGTCTCACATATGAGCTTTTAGAGGATGCCTCGTATATAAACCATAACACCCCCTCCATTATATCATAAGGTTCTCCAAGACATGGACTTTATCTTAGGATGTGCTGGGAATTTAATTGTATCCCCCACTCCCCAAAAACTACATGTTGAAATCCTAGACTCCAGTATCTTAGAATGTGACTGTATTTGGAAATAGGATCTTTAAAGAAGTAATCAAGCTTAAATAAGGTCAGATGGGTTGGCATTAATCTATTGTGAGTGACGTCCTCATGAGAAGAGAAAGAGGCTCCAGGGATATGTGTATTCACAGAGAAAAGGCTATGTGTAGACACAGCAAGAAGGCAGTTACCTTCATGCCAAGGAGAGAGGAGGTCTCAGGACAACTCAATCTGCTGATACCTGGACCTTGGACTTCTATCCCTAGAACTGATTAAATAACTTCTGTTATTTAATCCACCCAATTGGTGGCATCTTGTTATGGCAAACTAGTAAACAAGTATAGGGTGCTTAGGCTTCCCTCTTCTGCTAAAGTGACTGGCACAGAGTAGATGCTCCTGTTACAAAGGAAGGAAGGAGTGAATAAAGAAAGGAAGGAGGGAAAGAGGGAGAGAGATGGAAAGGAAGGGAGTTCTCTACAAATAAAAATTAGTGGCTCCAGCACAAGATCCCAAAATGTCTAAGCCCTTATCCCTGCACCAAATTCTATGAGACTTCGTAACTCTAAAATTTGGTTAGCACTTGGTTTCATATGTGCTTTGCAAATTCTTTCAACCTTTCATGTTTACTTATTTATGCACCTTCAGGACAGTAATTTTATCATGCATGGGTCCTAAATCTGCATGTTTGAAATCAACAGTTACATCTGAAGAGAGAAAACAGACTTAACACCTGTGAAATTTCTATTTTGCTTCAAGCAGTTTATTAAGAAATATTTTATGTTTTGAACAGAAGTAGCTCAGCCAGGCTACATCTTAAGGATTTGCACAGTTACCACAAATTACTTTGCTCTGATATCTAATCTTTTAAAGATAGGAATAAGGAGGAGTGAAAGGGAGATCCAAATATTTGCTTCTTGTTTAGATGTGACACTTTTAAAGCAGAATACATAAGAAAGGAAACCGTGCCTCTGGAGTTTAGGAAGTACTAATTTTCCTGGCATAAAATTAATTAGAATGGACTATGGCATTAAGAGCTACCTCTATTACAGTGAAGCGTAGCAAACTGATGCTCAGTGAGGTTCACTGAATGTGAAGATATGCAGTCAAATGCACTCAAGCACAGTTCTGAAATTGTTTTCTATTACTCTGAAAGATGCCAGTTTAACAACTTATTTAAAACTATATCTTTTAATACTTTGTTTTTTCCCTCTGGAGCAAGGGTGGTAGGAGGTTGCACTCAAGCCTAACTGAAATAAATGACAATAGAAGGCTTTGCCAGGGATAAAGCCTTTGGTCAGTGACTTGGAAAACCAGACCATAAAATGTCTGGTCATACATGAACATGGGCATCTATCTTTCATGGCACAAATGTTTTCTCATAAGAATGTTACTTACTTTATCTGTTACCATGTGGATGCTCTGGGTGCCTATCTGAAGGAAACTAAGCTAATTCTGATACCTGTTATCTTTAGATATATTATAATTAAACAGTTCAGTTACTGTTGCAGTTGTATTAACCTACGTTTCATCCTGTCCTCTAAAGCCATTAGACAATTCAAAGGGGAAAATAGGGTAAATGTAGGTATGCATGTGTATGTACATATGTACTATGAGTATATGTATATGCACGTTTGTGTGTATGTGTATATATCTGAGTATGTGTGTATTCATGTGTGCATGCCTTTGTGTATCTGTGTATTTGAAGACATGATTGGTCCTGCCATTAAAACATTTTTGGATGTACTTAAGCACTCCATTTCAACCTTAGAAACCACCAAAACCATGACAAGTCAAAAACTTGAGTAATGCTTGTTTTGCTACTAAACCCTCATTTTGTAAAAATGGCAGTGTGATTTTTACCCATTTAACCTCCCTGCCTTGCCTAACATACTTCACTCTGCCTCATTCTGTCTACAAAATTCTCTTCTACTTTCTGAGACCCAAGTAAATTACTGTTTTTTTTTTTCCCCCAAGCAAAGTTTTATTGCCCAAGTAAGCCTGTGTTATAGACAGCATGGCTTATAACCTTAGGTTTACAAATTGGCAGTTAAGTGTAAACACCTGGTATCTACATATATTTCTAATTTTTCTCATGAAATATAAACATAAACAAAAGAAACAACTTTCCTCCCTAATTCTATCACAAAAAAAAAACTGGAAAAATAATGGTAAATGGCAACTGCCACTGGACACTCATGTGGGAATAAAAGAGGGAACAATAGGGACTGTGGCAAATTAAAGAGAAATGCCACTTTTAAAGTAACCAGAAGTTACTCAGTTGCAATGTTTCCTCATAAGAATGTGGGCAGAGGATATCCAAATCTTCTGAATTATCAGATGTACAAATCTGGATGTTTATGTAAAAATTCCTCCATTTTTGACTACTGGCAATTAACTAAATTGTTAAAAAACATACAGAAAAGTTTCTAAACAATATACAGGCAAACAGAGCCTGGCCCAAACACTAACAAAGACATTTATCCCATGTCATCCTTTGCCACCTCTGAAATGAATGAGTTTAGTGCCTATTGCCTTATGTCATCTTTTGTTATTGTATAAACAGCAGGGTCATGTAGTACACATGTTTGGCAGCCAAACTGTCTGGTTTTATCATTCTGCTCCATCAGTCCTTAGTTTTGTGGCTTTGGACATGTTGCCTAACCTCTCCATGCCTCAGTTTTCTTCTTTATAGAATGCTAATAATAGTAAGATTGTTAGGAAGATTAAAGAAGATCACATTGCTAAAGCAATTATAATCATTTGAGACACAAGATTATTGTTCAACAGAAGATGACTGTTTAAAAAACTTATAATTTGATATATTTCTTTGACTCCTCCTCCCTTAGTAAACTGCAGATGATTTGAAGGTAATCTTTTTTATACAAGGTAATGTTTAACAAGTTTCTTTCTAGAGAAGGAGCTCAGTTGGTTATTTCTGTTAAAAAATAACTCAAAATGTAGAAAAAAATCATAAAAGGATATTTAAAGAAATTGACTGGAAATCAAGGTCACACTGGTGCTTGTCCTTGAGTTTGCTCTATATATTTAAATCTATGTAAGGCCAGAACATTGCACCAGTCCATGTCAATTTGTTCTATGATCAGTTATAATGAATGTTTTCCAAATCCCAGATGTATAATTTCTGCTCTGATTTATTCTATCCAGGCTGCAGTATAACAGACAGGCACTATTCATGTCTTTTTCTTTTCTCCTTTAAAAGACTAGAAGAGGGTTAGGGTTAGATGGAATAGTAGGTACATGTAGGGCAGCCTTGTGTGGCTGGAGCCCCTGGGTCTTTCTCACCTGCCTTTACTTAAATTTACAGAGGTTACATCACAAAAACTTTCCAGGGTGCTTGTAAAAATGGAGCCATTATTATCCTCATTCTTTTCTTCCACTACACCCTTGTTCTCTTTGAAAATAAAGAGTAGGTTCTAGAAAGGGAGTGCTACAAAATGGAACCCCCATATTTCACAGCTTGAAATTCAGAATTCTGAGACAGATAACACAAACAGTGTTTTACACGACAGACTAGGATAATGACTGTACCTCAGAACTTTGGAAGGCAGGCACTTGGCATATAAAGTTAAAGGCATGTCTACATCCAATCTAAACTCCTCTCTTCATCACATTATACTTAAAATGTCAAACAAAACTAACACAAACCTTCTGTCATTGCACAATCAAAAACTTCCTCCTATGTCAATGGATTGAACATGGTTACAATGGAATGGAACCAGAAAAAGTAAAAGTACAAAGTAGTGTAAAATGTGCTGATATTAATATCAAGACTTTTCAGAAGAGAGTTTAGAGGTTGAAACAATAGTCACAAATACTGGGTTATCTTGGTTATCATGTACAGGTGCATGAGTCATATGCAGTTTTACAAGGAGGGGTTTGAGTGTGTGAGAAAATGTGGAAAAGATGGAGTTAAAAAGGAACTTGAGTTTTGTGATGAAGACAAGTAAGTCAGGAAAGCTTAATGAAGAATCACATAAGTCAACCAGAGAATTCTCTCTTGAAAATCTCACGAGAGCAAAAAAAAAAAAAAAGAAAGAAAAAGAAAAAGAAAAGAAAAAGAAAGAAATTTGGGGAATTTTTTTTCATGCCAAAACTATAGTACTTATTATTTTCTTCAAATAAATATTCACTGTATACTCAGTATCAGGCATTGGACTTGACTTTGGAGAAAATAATGCAAATGAAACACTCTATGTGTCCTTGAGGAGTCATTAAATTAAGAGCATGTGTATGTGTGTGTAAGGAATGAGGTTAACAGCAAAACCAAAATATGGTCAAATAAAGTGGAAAAGAATAATGCAAAGGTAAGGTCAAAGAGATTTGTAGTTACAAAGGGGACAAGGAAACAAAAGCAGTAAATATTTCATGTGAGTTAACCCTTAAACTGAGCAGATATTGTTAGACAGATGGCAAGTGAAGGGTATCACTTCATAAAATTACTCACTTGAAATTCTTATTCTGCTTCTCTTTTCACAAGTTCCAAAGCTCATGCCTCTTAAGTTACAGGAAAAAAATCATTTATGCACTTGCACATGGCCAGGTATGTTGCAATGATCATATTTTTATATTCTAAAAATCATAATTTATAAGGAAATATGGATAATACTTTGTAAAACATATCCAATAGTAATGCTATCTAGTTCTTTGGTAAAGTCTATAGATCTCAAACCCAGATAATACAAATGAAAGATAAAGAAGAAAGGCTTAAAATGATTAAACAGGAAGGTATTTATTAAAAAGAATATTAAATATTAAATCTCAGACTAATGGGAAATATTGGGGAAACAGAGGGATGACTTACATAGCCAAAATTATGCCCCAGCTCAGGCCACTGACCTGCTTGATCAGGACATTGTGGCTGCCATCTCAAGACACTGGACTTTGCATTTTTCACTACCAGCATTGTTAGTACTGAGCCTCAAATGCATATACCAACAGTACTATTCTTATGCCCTGAAACTCAATTTTTCTACAACTGCTCCTGCTGATAGAGAACTCCTCAAAGTGACCTTTATTCTGTGGTAAGTACATCTAACTTGACAGCATGAGGGTCATATGTCCCTGGTCTAGCTGCACAGTAGATTAGGGAAGTGAATATCTAATATTTCCATTCTCTCTAAGGGGAGGTGGATATGGCTCTACCAAGGCTTAAAAGGTAAAGGCAATTCCTATGCTTATGAACAGTGTTTAGATAATGACCAAACTAGAGAAATGTCAGGCTAAGAGATAAATTACTGTAGCAGCAAGAATATAGAATTTGAAGTTAGTCAATCATGAACTTGCACATCTCCTCTGCCTTTTATTAGGAATATGGCAATTTCTAGAATCAACTACTAAATCAACTATATACAGAAAATAATGATTGCATTGTGATTTATCAGAAAGACGTATGTGTGTTTTAAATATATGACATATTTCTGTAATATAATAGGTGTTCAACAAATGGAAGCTATTGTTTCTAATTAGTTAACCTAGACTTTTTCTCTGTGTCATATCTCCTTGGCATCTTAGGTTATACATTTCATTCACCATGAAATATTTATGTATTGTTTTGCGAAACCAAAGAGGATGGCTATAAACAACTCCTTAAAGTTCATTTCTAAAAGATGCAGATCCACTCAAGGGAAATGTAGGGAGGAGAAATGAAGAACCATTTTCTCTGACAATTACTTGGCATTAAAATTTTTCAATGAAACTAAAATTTGTCACCAAATAAACTATAAAGAGCATCAATAGAGGAGAGGAGTATCTGAGGAGGCAATATCAAAGGTGAGAATTTATAGAACACTAGAACTTCCTCTTTTCCTTTATTCTCCCCTTTGCAGGCACAGGTACACATCTCAAGGCATCTCATTATAGAACTGGCTATATGCTGAGCACCAAGACTTGCAAACAATTAGGAATAGGGTAAAATTGATCTCCCTATTTTGTTTTTTAAGCTCAGGTTATGTGGCAGAAGCTGTGGTGTTTTGCCAGTGCCTAAAGGAGCCTGCAGAGGTAGACTTGGTGGTCAGCCCAGCAGCCCACACAGAGAGAAACCATGAGGGCCTGTGAGAGAAAGACCTGGCACTGTCCCCATCGGATTTCTGAAAGTATAAGGCTGCAGAAGGATACCTTTTTGGTATCTAGACCTATCTCAAGTATCACAACAGGAATCCAACATTTAGAAAAAAGCTGCACCAAGTGTGAGAAGGCAGTCAATATAGCCATGGCCCTTATTCCACATAAAGAACCTGCAGTCTTTCATATGAGCAGCTGGTCCTTACCTATACCCTAACCTTCAGCAAGTCCAGGTGAAAGAGTAAGCAAGACATTGCCCTTCTACTAAAAGTAGACAGAGTATAATGTTCATTATGCCACTCCTCAAATTAACCAAATGCATTGACATATTTTTCTGTAAATATCATGCATCAGCTCTCCCCAGCCTTATCAGTGTATAGAGTAAGAGAAAATGTTGATAAAATACTCGAAAGACTTGAATGCTACATGTTATATGTTGCTGAGTTCAGAGAATGCACATTTTGTTTGTTTTGTTTTGGTTTGGTTTGGTTTTTTTTTGGGGGGGTACTGGGGATTAAACTCAGGGGCACTTGACCTCTGAGCCATATCCCCAGCCTATTTTGTATTTTATTTAGAGACAAGGTCTTACTAAGTTTCTTAGTGCCTCACCTTGGCTGAGGCTGACTTTGAACTTGAGATCCTCCTGCCTCAGCCTCCCAAGTCGCTGGAATTACATACAGGTGTGCACCACCACCCCAGCTGAATGCACATCTTTTACAATTATTTCACATTCGTATGTGGAGGACACTAAAAGCAGGGAGGGTATGTGGAGGAACAGAATAAAAACCATCTCTAGTCAGCAGTTACTGAACTAAGGAAGTCTTATCTAACATAATAGGTTTTATCTAGTACTTGAGCACCTTTCAATTCCACTTTTTAAAAAATAATATATGAAAATGTTTCTTCAGGTCCTAGACCAACCTAAGGTTCAATGTCCTTTCAAGGGAAAAAATAATAATATTCATGGACTTTGTTTGTATTTCAATAGAATCATTAAAACACTCAAGCTAAATTCTGTTGACTTTTGGCTAAGAGTTACTCAAAACTTGATTGGCAGTACTGTTTATCACAATTTCCTGATAATAATAATCATTAACTTTAATATAGCAATAACTTCCAGTATGCAATGAATCTTTCCTCTGAGAAACTCAAAACAACTTAATGTTTACTATAGTATTTGTTCTCAGGTATTTCTGTTAAGACCTAAAAAGAACAGGAAGTGTATTGATTGTGCTATAGAGACAGACTCAGTGAGGTTAAGTATTAGTTCAAGGTCACATAGCTAGTCTATGGCAGACCCATGATAGATATTTGTAAGGGTAACTACAAAAACTAGAGCTGAACTACACCCAGTTATAACAAATTTGATTAGAGCCCACATCTCTGAAGCAGAGTCTAGACCAGAGTCATGAAGTGTTTGCCCTAGGTAGACCTCAATCTCTCTTTCTCGAAGTGCCTCAAATCAACCCATCAACCACTGTGTCACTTTACTTCAAGTTATTGCCTTCCAGGTCTGCACTGAGCCAAATGTTTTACTTAAAACAATGGGTAATTTTGCTTTTTTTTTAATCAAAGGAAATACCTTTTTATGACAATATTTGAAAATTACAAAGTTCCTATAATGTGTGATAATTGAAAAATTATTGTTAATACTATTTTAATTTAAAAAATCTTATCAAGTTAGAATCTGCTTGGCTAATGACCATTGACTTTTTATCCTACTTCAGTTTGATTCTATTTGCCATATATCTCCAAAGAGTTACCATTTCAGGTATTTGTTTTAGATTAACAACTAATTCTTGGGCCTGTTACCAAGATCTCTTCAGCATGTCTTTGCTGCCAGTTCATGCCCATTATTTATCAACTCAATTATTTTCTCATTTGTCTCAGCCTTATTTACTTAATTAAATTAATTTGAGCTTTGTAATAAGATGTAGAAAACTTTTGACCAAGACCTGAATTTTCTGACATGCAGTATATATTCTTTTAATAAAAATTTTAGCAAGAAATTAAGAATAGTGCAAAATTGGTTAAAAAAGAGTTTCCACCTAATTACAAAACATTTTACTATAACTTTATTTGCTAAAAGGGCAAATTCTTTCAAAATCCGTGCTGAAAGTCAATGGGTTCTCTCTATGAGAAAATGAAGGCGCTTCCCAAGATTTCCTGAGGGCTTATAAGGCAATGCTCTATAAGCATCTGTTCTCCTTCTAAAGTGGTGACAGGTAGGGTAAAGGGGAGAATTGAAGTCTGTGAAGCTGCATCTTCTACTGACATAAGAGTAGGGCTGGCAAATTGCCATGTGCCATAAATATAAGTTGTGATAATTGGGAATGTTACTGTCTGGAGTGACATTATCAACCAAGTCATATTCAGTAATGCTAATTGGTTAAAGAACATTCTCACATTCTAGCTTATCTAATGGAGAGCTTTTTCTTCGTACATATTATTCTCTATACATTTCTTATGAATTATACAAAGAAAGGCAGCATATAGGGAAGACAAAGTGAGTTCAACTTTTTAGTCCTAATCCTTCCTTTACTAGGTGAGTCTACTTCTGTGTTAGTACAGTGGAGTCTATAAAACCCATTCTGTCCCTCATGGAGAGCTGTAATAATAAAATAAAATAGCATGAAAATGCTTGGTATGCCATAAAGAACCACACAAACACTTAGCACATATACTACTGAATTTTCTTTTCACTGCACTCTAACTGGGAGTCCATTTACAATTTTTTTTTCAAAAAGTGAAACAGCACTTTTCAAACCCTAATAAATGTCAAGGTTATAATGGTACAAAACCATTTGTAAAGTTCAGCTTAAAGGTAAACAGGGCACCTTATTAGCATCCACAAGAACTGCAAGTTAATTTTAACCAAATAAGTATCCTGAAAACACCCATAAGAAGATAGTCCATCATAACAAAGAAACTTATGCTTTAAATTAATGTCATACTCTAGTGGTTTCTTGACATACTGCTGTTTACTCTTTTGCAATCTTTTATGATACTACTATCTTCAGCTACAGATTCATTTTGGTACACAATTCAGACATCCTGTATTCAAATTCCTCTTCCCTGCATATTAGCTGTGTGATTTTGGACAATGTATATAACTTCTCTATGCCTCAATTTGTTTAACTATAAGGTAAAGAATACTTGCCTCATAAGAATGCTATGCAGATTAAATGAACTAGTGCACAGAACACTTAGTTTGGTATTTTTTATATAGTAATATGTCTTAAATGTTAGCTATTAATATTCGTAATAATGACAACAATTACAATTGCCAATAATTGTTATACATTATTGATATCAACCTGTGCATTAGGAATCTTCATAATCACTTTATTATTGAACAACCTAATATGTAAGCATCAGCTGTTCCAGAGTGAGCAAGATATTTCCATTCAAGAAATACAAATAGAGCAATTTTTCATTACCAATTTGCATTGAATAGGCATAAGTTGGTTACAATCATTTTCTACATTTCTTTATTTATTTTTTCCTTTTAGTTGTTGAGTATAACAGTCCATTGTGGCAGAATTCTCAGAAACTTCCAAACATTAGAGTAGGATTTTAAGCTGCTATACTTAAGAAATAAAATAAATCAAATAAAGTTTAGGAAACTTAGGAGTTGAACACATGTTAACAATTATATATCATGAGTTATACATAGATTTTGAGCACAATGCCAGCATTGTAAGTTAAAAGTGGCAATAGACAAAATTCAGGATAAAGATTTCCTTTTTCATGTTGCATAGACTTTAAATCATGCAAAAGCATGATATTTCTTCCTAGGGTCAACATTCTCACATCCAGTCACTCATCTTAGGCAGAGAAAATAAAAACCAATATATCTGGAGATTAATATTCTGTTTCTTCATTAGAAAATAAAAGGAACCAAAATGTGTGTCCAGGCCTACAAAATGTACTCATTTGGTGAATATTTTATATACCCTAAGAAAAAATAAACTTGGATGCTTACAATTGATAGAGCCACAGAAAAATTGCATGACAACTATATTTTCCCTATAATGCTCATTTTCATAATTGTTTGCCATATTTATCTACTGCCTTACCTATTTCCCCCACCAGACAGGCAAAGCACTGCAGGTTTAATCCTCAGTACTGAAGAAAAAAAGCAAAAATATTTTATTTTTCCATGCTCACCACCAAGAATTCCTTTAGAAACAATTTTAGAATAAGCAATCAGAGTTAGCTTCATTTTTCCATTTTCCAGGGAAGTAAGCACCAAGGACTTCCAAGAGCACCTTAGCCATATTTGCATTCTCAGATACCACAAGAGCCATTTACTCTGTATCTTAGTCAGGAACTGCATGATGTAAAGGAAAGATAAATGGCCTGAGAGGCAGACAAAAGTCCTGGCTCCAGTCTATCCCTGCCAAGACCTGACTTCTGGTCTGCTCAAACTCTGTAAACAGAAAGCCACTTAACTTCTCCAATTTCTGATGTGTGGAGTTATAAAATTGTGTCAGGTGATTTCTAATATCCCTTCTTCTTTTTCCTTAGAGAACGGAGATTAAACAATTATAAAAACCTTGTCCCACACAGCACTGCCACTTGCCTGCATGCCCACATTTCTATAACCGGTGATTGTGAAATGGAAGAATAAAGTGTTTACTGTTACAAGCATTGGTGGAAATCAAAACTAGTTAATGAAAATAATACAGTGATGATGAGAAAGTTTTGTAGTTTTATAGACACATTTGTGTTCTCAGTTTTATTGAACTATTAATTAGTGAGTTTAACTGTGCCCCTGTTTAATGGGATGCAGTAACAGCATCAGGCCTCTAGAGTTCTCCTGAACCAATTGCTTCTTTCAGTGCTCAAAGCTGAGTTCTGTATGAAACCAGTAAATCTCAGCTTATAATGTTATTAGAAAAAGATTCTTTCCTCATTTGTTTGATTTTATTTGTTAGTTCCTATCAAGCAAAATAAGAAAGAATACAAATAACACACATTTCTTAATAATTACTTTAGACTGGGTTTTCTGGCAACTGTTACCACTAATCTTATCCTACTCAGTGGTGTAACATGAAAAATGTGAGAGTTCTCATGTGTACATGGAGGGGGAGTAAAGTGAGTGTGATCTCAAAAATTGAATAAACCAAACCAAACCTGTGACAACGAAGAGCCCTCCAGGACTTGTTATAAGAGAAGACTGGATTGGAACTAATATTATACTGACCTCCACATGCACATCAGAAGCTTACTATCCTATAGATGAAAGGAAGTATGTATGACAGGGAAGGCATTAGAATTTCAAAAGGATATGAAATTTCTGAAAGTTTTAAAAGAGAAAATAAGTCACAATTTCTTGGTTTCTTTGCTCTATCTAATTCAGTGTTTGATCCATACCAATTCCACTGCTACTATATCCATCAAACATCCATGAGAACCCATAGTGTCTTTTTATTTGGGGGTGAGATGAGGGTGGGGTTTGAACCCAGAGGTGTTTAACCACTGAGCCACATCCCAAGACTTTTTTATTTTTTATTTTGAGACAGAGTCTTATTAAGTTGTTTAGGACCTTTCTAAGTTGCTAAGGCTGGCCTTGAACTTGTGATCCTACTGCCTTAGCTCCTGAGCCACTGGAATTACAGACATGTGTCACCATGCCCAGCCCATAGTGTCTTAAATAGACTTATTTAAAAAGTATGTTTTCAGTGGCATCTCTGTACCTGTTGATTCAAAGTATCATCGTATAATAGTGAACCAAATTTCTCTGGGAGTCACCAGTGTAGCCCTCATGTAATCAGATTTCCAAGGAGTTTTGTTTTATTCCAGAAAGAAAAAGAAGAAAAAAAGTAAAAATTCCGGGTGGCCGGGGGTTTTTTTTTTTTTTTTTTTAACATAGATTCTAAGGAAATGATTTTTTTTATGATTTTTTTTTTCTTTTTCCTTTTCTTTTAAACAGCCCTCTTTTCATTATTCTCCATAGAATTTAGATGATTCTAACAGGGATCTAAACAAATGATGGACAACATGTTGAGCTCAAGGCTGTTCATAAAATTTGCCAGCTGGTTGCCTTAACAAGACATACTCATTCTTTTTTACTCCCTCAGGACAAGTTATTCTAAAGGTAAATGTACCCAGGCATGGTGGTGCATGCTTGTAATTCCAGCAGCTCAGGAGACTAAGAGAGGAAGATCACAAGTTCAAGACTAGCCTCAACAATTTAGTGAGGGCTGAAGCAACTTAGTGAGACTCTGTCTCAAAAACAAACAAACAAACAACCAACATCATTAAAATGCTGGGGTTGCAGCTCAGTGGTAAAGTGGCCCTTGGTTAAATCTCTAGTAGCAAAAAATAATAAAATAAAATAAAATAAAATAAAATAAAATAAAATAAAATAAAATACAAATGCATAGAAAATGCACTCACTCCTTCAATTTTTCCAGACAAATGACATCATGTTTGCACATAATTGCATCTCATCTAAAACCTCTCTATTCTTGTAAAATTGCACAGAGATACAGAATACCATGATTTAATAATTCAATATAATTAGAATATAAAATAACAAGGTTGAGTAAGGGGACAGAAAGGGGTGACAGTTGCAAGAAGTGGAATCATTCCATTGAAAAGGACTTGTTAATAAATGTTAAACCTCTCACATTTACCTTGAGGACAATGAGAAGCAATTTCTATTTTTTATAAATAAAATTGGAATCAGAAGATAGCCAGGGATGGGGAAAAGGGGAGATTAATCTAAAAGAAGAGAACCCTTTATCTGCCACCTATCTTGCTATGGAACAGAGATTACTAACAGAATCTGGGCCAATATTGATAAAATACTTTCAATTTCTCTTAGAAAAAAATGTTCTCTAACATGAAACAAGATAGAAAAGGCAGTACTGCTCACTTAATCTGATTTTTTAAAGGTAATACTGAATTTAATCTCTATTCTTACAAAGAACGATAAATCTGATTTTCAATGGATGTAATTCTTGAGTTCCTCATCAATTTTTAAGAAAAATGACTATACCTTCCAAAGATGATATGTGAGAATTCAATATACAGAAAGACAAAATGGGAAACCATTGTTAAACATAAATAGTTGAGTTATTTCTTGAATGCAATTGAAATAATCTTTCTATACTTGTTAGTTCTGCATACTTCTTAAGAGATCTTTAAAAGACAGAAGGCTTATTTTATAAGTTACAAACTTTAATTCCTCAGTAATCACTGATCCCAATTAATGAAGAAAACTTGTCCATCTTTGTTATCCTGTGGTTATATGCTTCCGTATTGTTACATTAAAACTTTTGTACAAGTAAATAAAAGAAAAAGTGCATTCAGTCAAGAGAATTTTTTTTTTAATGATACCAGGAATTGAACTCAGGGGTGCTTAACCCCTGAGCCACATCCCTAGTCCTTTTTATTTTTTATTTGGAGACAGGGTCTTGCCAAGTTTTTTAGGACCATGCTACGTTGCTGAGGCTGGCTTTGAACTTATGATCCTCCTACCCCAGCCTCCCAATCAGCTGGGATTATAGGCATGCACCATGAAGGCTTGCACTCAAAGAGAATTTTTTAAAACATATTATAAAAATAAAACTTAAAGAATATTTTCATATGTTCAGGTAAGGAATAGCATTAATAGGTGTACCTTGGACAAATAAGAACATTTATAATTTCATGCTGTGATAATACTTTTGAGCCTACATATAAGTAAAGGATGGATTTTAGGGAATTGTCCATATGATTGAAATACATTGTACCTCCTTGTGGAGTTGAAAAGTTTCTTAAGATTTGTAGCTACCACATCTTAACTTCTATCACTCTGGTCCTAGGACTGCCTTAATGAGTCTTGCCTATTTTCTAATTCACAACCAAAGGATCAAGAAACAGTCTCTTGCTTAATTTCTTAGTGAGATCCTTTGTTCAATATCCCCAGCAATGCAAAAAAAAAAAGGAAGAAAGAAGAGTCTATTCCTAAACAAATACCCAATACAAATAGAATACAGTAAATTGCAATATCAGAAAAAATGGAATAAGGAAAAGGAAAAAATTTTTTAAATTTCTTGTTTTGTAAGTATACATTTTAATTTTTCCCCATCTTCACAGTTTTTTTCTGTTCAGACCTTTCACTTCTTATTGCCATCTCCTTTACATGTTTCTGGTTGCTTGTTTTTGCTACAAAACATTAATGATGACATTAGAAAGTGTTTGTGATGAAGATGAAATGAGATGAGTAGTTTCCTGTGGCTGTCAAAACAAGTTACCACAAATCGAGTGACCTAAACCAATAGTTGTTTTCTCTCACAGTTCTGGAAGCCCAAAGTCAGAAATGGAGGTGTATCAGGGCTTCACTTTCCTTGGAGTTTCCAGGGAGATTGTATTCTTTCCCTCTCAGCTTCCTGTGGTCACCACTCCAGTGTCTACTGCAGCAGTCACATTGCTGCTTCTTTTGTGTTTTGTGTCTCCAATCATTAGTTTCAGGGTCCACCTGGAAAACTGAGGATGGCCTTTTTTATCTTAAGATCCCTAATTTAATTACAGTTGCAAAGACCCTTTTTCCAAATAAGATAACATTTGCAAACTCCAGAAATTAGGGCTTCAATTTATCTTATGGGAACCATCATTTAACCCATTACAAATGGCATGACAAGCAAGTGAAACATAATTGATAGGAAATACATACATTTGTATGTTGCAAATACTAGTAGAATCACTATTACTTCTTTTTAAAAAATTTATTTGTTCTTTTTAGTTATACATGACAGTAGAATGTATTTTGACATATCATTCATACATAGAGTATAACTTCCCATTTTTGTGGTTATACATGATGTGGAGTTACACTGGTTGTATATACATTTATAAACATAGGAAAGTTAAGTTGGATTCATTTTACTGACTTTCCTATTCCCATCCTCCCTCCCTTCCCTTCTTTCCCTTCATTCTAATCCAGTGAAATCCTGTTCTCCCCACCCACCTCTGCTTATTGTGAGTTAGCATCCAAATACCAGAACATTCAGACTTTGCATTTGGGGGATTGGCTTATTTCACTTAGCATGATAGTCTCCAACTCCATCCATTTATGGGAAAATGCCATAATTGCATTCTTCTTTATGGCTGAGTAATAGTCCACTGTGTATATGTACCACATATTCTTTATCCTTTCATCTGTTGTAGGGCACCTAAGTTGGTTCCATAGCTTAGCTATTGTGAATTGAGCTGCTATAAATATTGATGTGGCCACATTAATATAATATGCTGATTATAAGTCCTTTGGGTATATGCTGAGGAGTGGGTTAACTGGGTCAAATGGTGGAATCATTCCAAGATTTTGAGGAGTCTCTATACTGCTTTTTTCCCACATCCTTGCCAACATTTATTGTTACTTGTATTCTTGATAATTGCCATTCTGACTGGAGTGAGATAAAATCTCAGTGTAGTTTCAATTTGCATTTCTCTAATTGCTAGAGATGTTGAACATTTTTCATGCATTTGTGAGCTAATTGTATTTCATCTTCTGTGAAGTGTTTGTTCGGTTCCTTTGCCCATTTATTGCTTGGGATATTTGTTTGTTCGGTGTTAAGTTTTTTGAATTCTGTATATCCTGGAGATTAATGCTCTATCTGAGGTGCAGGTGGTGACGTTCCTCATAGAAATATAAAAAGTGGTCATGAAATTCATTTGGAAAAATAAGAGGTTCAGATAGCCAAAGCAATCCTTAGTGAGATAAATAATGCAGGAGGTATCACAGTACCAGATCTTAAATTGTACTACATAACTATAGTAACAAAAAGGGCATGGTATTGGCACAGAAATAGAATTGAAGACCAATGGAACATAATAGAAGATACAGAGACATGCCCACATAAATACAGTTTTCTCATACAAAACAAGGGCACCATAAACATACATTGGATAAAAGATAGCCTCTTCAACAAATAGTGTTGGGAAAACTGGAAATCTATATGTAATAAATTGAATTTGAACTCCTATATCTCACCCTGCACAAAACTCACCCCAAAGTGACCAGAGACCCTGCACCTATCAGAAGAAAAAGAAGGACCAACTCTCTATTATATTGATATAGGAACAGACTTTCTCAATAAGACTCCTAAAACACAAGAAGTAAAATCAAGAATCAATAAATGGCATGGTATCAAACTAAAAAGCTCCTTAACAGCAAAGGAAACCACCAAGAACATAAACAGAGAGACTACAGAATGGGAGAAACTCTTTACCACCTGCACCACAAATCCTATTTTAAAGTCAAATATTATACTTTCCACAAACAGATGAATCAATAGATGAATAGATTTTTAAAAATTTAACATGGCCATTTAAATCACTTTGATGTAGAACTACAAACTCCAATAAGATATTACTAGTGTTACTTCCAAGACACAACTGTGTAAAATTTGAATCCCATGTTGTTAAGTATAAGAAGACATGAGGAGGCTTAGTATTAGACTGCAAATTCTACTAGAGTAATAATATCAGTTTCCTTACTAATGAATAATCAGGAACATTGTTCATACCTGAAGGTGTACATGCTGATATGCTTTAAATATTGTATTAGATTTAAGACTGAACAAATATCAATTGGAATGTCAGAATTACTATCTACAGAGAGTCTCATTTTCATAATCATCTTTTGCCTACTTAAAGAAAAAATTAGGTAACCCATGTGCCACTAGTCTGATCACAGTAAGAAAAATTTACTGAGAATAACAAAATAATCATTTAAAGCTGTTTGTCAATAGCTCACTTTGTCATGTAAGGTATACAATGAAATTCCTAAGAATAAACTAGTAGAGTAATCTGCTTTGTGTTTTTATAAAAAGGAAATGGCATTCTAAGATACAGCTGCATAGAGTATATGATGAATATTCAACATATGAGAAACTGACAAATTTATCTTTACTCCATCATTAAGCATTTTTGTGACAAGCTGGGTATTCATTCCATTAGGGTTTTTTTTTTTTCTGTGTGTTCTTTTTGTCTAATGCTTGCTCATGCCCTTTCTTGACATCCTGCAAGACTAGCCTTTTCTTTTCTTCTCAAAATTTCTGATTACACATATTGTTAGAAACTCATACTGAGAGAACTCTTTTCAGATAGAAAGACAAGACCTTGGTCAAAACTTTCATTCCATAATCAAAAGCTTGATATTTTCTCTCAACCAATCAAAAAAAGTTTGTAAGATATGTAAGTTTTCCACTGGCAAATATATATATATATTCTGCCTCCTTTATACATTCATATTGTTCCTAATTTGAGAAAAAATAAGTCCTTGTTTATAACAGTGTACAACTTTGAAAATTTCATATTCTCAAATTAAATAAATTAAATTATTCTTTTCATATATCTTCCAATGCTGTGTACAATAAAAAACATTTGATGGTGTGGGGGTTCTCCTACCAGTTTTTGATAACACACTGAGGTAATATTTACCAAAAATTCGTTGAATTCAGTCTGCAAAATAGTCCTACTCAATAGCTGGAAAGTAACACAGATAATAGGACCACAGATAATAGGATCTCCAAAATCCCTATTATACCACCTTAAAAAGAAGTTTAATCTGAGATTTTATTCATAAATTTTTGAAGTTTGGCAAATCTGTATACTAAATCATTCCATAGTTCCTTTCCAAAAATTCAACAGTAAAAAATATTTTTCATGTGAAGAAAAAATTCCATATGAAAATACATCAATTAAGAGCACTCCTTGCTCCTTCTTCATTTATTATGGATTTGGTGTCTTTATGTATCTCACTGCCCCTAGAGTTCATGATCAAACATCAATACATGTTAACACATTTTCAATATTTGTATGCTAAAGGCTTAGACCCAAGAATTATCGAAAATTGTCCTGCTACTCCAGTTATACTCACTAGCATCTCAATTATAATGCCTACCAAGAGGCATCTTCAGGAATTTAGGTGTGCAACATTTTTTAAAAGTCAGTTTAAATCTGATACTATTAGGATTGTCAAATGTTTCACTATCATGTCTTTCTTGAAATACTTTCTCTAAAAGGAGTTTTGTTTGCTGCATGACAGAGTATATAAACATTTGAACTAAAAATTATTTTTGCATGGTGATTATACCAAAGTTAAATAGGAAACAGCATTGCCTACTAATATAAATATCAGTGACTGGCAAATATAATAAATAAATACCAGAAATTCAAATTTGTCTCAACAAAGACAAATGAGGAATGGTACCTTTTTACCATAAATATCCAGCAACAAGACTTATCGTGTATTTTACTCAACATCAAATGGAACTACTTACTTTGTTAAAATAAATGCAATGATCTAAGTAGAGCGTTTTAGCAAATGCCACTGATTTCCTATTAACAATGCAAATGAACAGGAAGAATTAACATAAGAATCCTGTCTAAATACATAGAAAATAAATGTCAAATTTATTTTTGAACTGTATCTCATTAGAATTTGATTTGTAAGATAATTTTAATACAGGATTACTGTCTTTTTAATTAATTTATTTTTTAAAATTTTAGGTCATTGTACACAAATGGAGTACAACTATCATTTTTTCTGGTTGTACACAAAGTAGAATCATGCAATTTGCATACTTATACATATGCATAGGGTATAGATGTTTGTCTCATTCTATTATCTTTCCTTCCCTGCCCCCTCCCCACCCCTCATTTTCTTCTATACAATCCATCCCTTCTCCATTCCTCCCGTGCCTCCCCACCCCTGCTATGTGTCATCAACCACTTATAAGAGAGATCATTTGGCCTTTGGATTTTGGGGATTGGCTTATTTCACTTAACATCTTCTCTAATTCCATCCATTTACCTGCAAATGTCATAATTTTATTATTCTTTATGACTGAATAATATTCCATTGTGCATATATACCACAGTTTCTTTATCCATTTCTCTATTGAAGGGCATCTAGGTTGGCCTATAGCCACAATCTAGCTATAATGAATTGGGCTGCTATATACATTGATGTGACTGCATCACTGTAGTATGCTGATTTTAAGTCCTTTGGGTATAGGCCAAAGAGAGGGATGGCTGGGTCAAATGGTGGTTCCATTCCAAGTTTTCAAAGGAATCTCCATACTGCTTTCCAGAGTGGCTGCACCAATTTGCAATCCCACCAGCAATGTATGAGTGTGCCTTTTCCCCCACATCCTTGCCAACACCTATTATTGCTTGTATTCTTGATAATAGAATTCTAATTGGGGTGAGATGATATCTTAGGGTAGTTTTGATTTGCATTTATCTTATTATTAGAGATGTTGAACATTTTTTCATATATCTGTTGATTGCTTGTAGATCCTCTTCTGTGAAGTGTCTGCTTATTTCCTTAGCCCATTTATTGACTGGGTTATTTGTATTCTTGGGGTAAAGTTTGTTGAGTTCTTTATATATTCTGGAGATTAGCGCTCTATCTGTCGTGTGTGTGGCAAAGATTTTCTCCCACTCTGTAGGTCTCTGGTCACATTGATGACTATTTCCTTTGCTGTGAAAAAGCTTTTTAGTTTGAATCTATCCCAATTAAAGAAAATCTTAGAAGATAGAAAGATCTCCCATGTTCTTGGATAGGCAGAATTAATATCATCAAAATGGTCCTACTACCAAAAGCACTATACAAATTTAATGCAATTCCAATTAAAATTCCAATAATGGACCTCATAGAAATAGAGTAAGCAATCATGAAATACATTTGGAGGAATAAGAGGCCCAGAATTGCTAAAGCAATTCTGAGCAAGAAGAGTGAAGCAGGAGGTATCACAATACCAGACCTTCAACTATACTACAGAGCAATAGTAACAAAAACAGCATGGTATTGGCATCAAAATAGGCAGGTAGATCAATGGTACAGAATAGAGGACACAGAGCCAAACCCACATACAGTTTTCTCATACTAGACAAAGGCTCCAAAAACATACAATGCAGAAAAGATAGCCTCTTTGACAACTGGTGCTGGGAAAACTGGAAATCCATATGCAGCAAAATGAAACTAAACCCCTATCTCTCACCCTGCACAAAACTCAACTCAAAATGGATCAAAGACCTAGGAATTAGGCCAGAGACCCTGCACCTAATAGAACAAAAAATAGGCCCAAATATTCATCATGTGGGCCTAGGACCAGACTTCCTTAACATCACTCCCAAAGCACAAGAAATAAAAGCAGGATTACTGTCTTGATAGAGGACAAATTTCTACTTTAAAAATACTGTTACAATTCAATCAACAATGTTAAACCAGGATTGGAAGAATGAACACTGTTTTGAAAACATTTGTTTATTTTTAACTTTAATATGATATTGAAAAATCTTTTTTGAAGAATGCTAAATTATCTTATTAGAGTAGATATTATTTTACTATTAAAATCATTTTGATTTATACTCCTAATAAACAGATCTTTGATCAATTAAAGTTTCACTGACTAGAAACTGAAATGGGCACCTGAATCCTGATATGTGTTCATGTCCAAATTGGGAGAGTTATCCCCATTCAAAAGTTACTCCTGTTATTCAATAACAAGCTGTGCCACAATGACAAATTTATCACCAGAAAGCTTCTGTCAAATGAATATTCTTCTTTGCAGTATTTCAAATATTCAGTTGACTGCCAAAATGAGAAATCACAACTCCAGGTTGATGATTTTCTGTTTTATTTTGTCTAACATTCATCTACACAACACACATCCTACTCTGATCTCCAAACTAAATATATTCTCTAAAACAACAAATGTATGGAATGTGTCCCTAAACAAAACAAGGATGGAAGTCAGATTGCTGCTAGCCTGATAATGATGTTGAAAACTGTGATTCAAATTAGTGAAATAAGCTATAGGTGGCTATTAAATGAGTTTTAAACTACCATTTTTGGTCTATTCATCCCAGAGAGGAGAGAATTATCTCTCTGTCTCTGTCTGTCTGTCTCCCTCTCAAACACACACACACACACACACACACACACACACTCTTTCTCTCATTTCTTTCTTTCCTCTCTCCCCCTGCCTCACTCTTTTTTCCTGGGTGACTATCATGTATCAAATGCTTGCATACAAGATGTTTTTAAAACTTCATGGCATTTTAATAGTTGATTTACCTATAATCGTATTTCACTTAGAAATAGTCAAATATTTCAACATCACACTTGCCCATTATTTCATATCCTCCAACAAGGAAGGAAGAAATAAAATGTTTTATTAAATTAAATGTTTTATTTTTGCCTCAAAAAGGCAAAAACAGAAGTCAAAATTGTATGCTAATTTCATACTTATGTTTTTTTAAAAATATCACTTAGTGACTACTCCACATATAACAGAATTCTATGTAGTTTAGACATGATTTTTGTCTAGTCCAAATTAGATTAAAAACAACAAACTAGAAAAGGGAAGAAATGCCTATTTTCAATGTATCTTTGATGTGAGAGAGTGAGTGAGAGATACAAATCTTTAATATGTGCTTTCCCTCTCTCTGTATAGATAGATAGATAGATAGATAGATAGATAGATAGATAGATAGATAGGGATATAAGCATAATAAATCAGATTAAACCATTTGTAAGTGATGGAACATGATCACTGAATACTATGTAACAGGTTCTCATAAGAATTTTTAAATTTATTTTAACAGATACATAAAAACATAAAATTATGCAAATTAATAGGGTGTCATATAATTTTTTGATATATGCATACATTGAATAATGTTTAAATCAGATTAATCATATTTGTCTCCTCAAACATTTATCATTGTTATGATCTCAGGAATTTCTGGGACATTGGGTAATTCTCTTCTTAGGCTAAAGGAACATTATGATTCTTTGTTATTGATACATCCTTCTCTCTATATGTATATATATTGTTATTGATATATCTACATATAAGTATATATCTATATATTATGATACTTTGTTATTCACATATCTATATATACCTTTGTTATTTATATATCTATATATGTATCTTAATCTCCATCTCTAGATATATATGTAGAGAGATAAATTTAGAGATAGATATATCTCAATCTATCTCTCTATATATGTAGATAGATAAATTTAAAAATTGTTATGTGTACCTGCTATATTGTATTCAGTGATCATGTTCCATCACTTACAAATGGTTTAATCTGATTTATTATACTTGATATAGGGACAGATATTAGTGACTTTTAGACAAAAATTTCTCTATATAGTGGTTTAAAACTATAGTCTAATAATAAAATCAAATTTTTGTTCTTGGAAAATTTGCTTATGAATAATATTGCATTCATTGATAGTTATACCTTAATTAGGATATGAACTTACTGTATTTATTTAGCATATGCTTAAATACATTAGCATTTACTCTCATGTACACACTTTGCATTGTGGGTTATTCTTAAAGCCTAAGGATAAAAGGATATATTAATAATTCTGTACCTACCTGGAATAATAGAAGAGGAGTCCACGTCAAGCAAGTAACTGGTCTAATTAATGAACCCCAAACCAAGGTGTTTGGGCTGTTTCTGATGCAAAAAACAGAGAATCAAGGGAGGAAATGACATGACAATAAAAGGAATGATGTAATAACTGACCCTGAAAACTGATATAATAACTGGCCCAGAAAAAAGCAATGACATACCACAAAAAGAGAAGATCCATGTATATGTGATACATGTCATACAAATGAAGAAATAAGAGAAGGTGGGAAAAGGGAGGGAGAAAGTTCAAATACTTTAAGATGTAAGAACAGAAAAAGCAGGCCCTCCCTTCTTAAATGCAAGACTGCAGGCTTCCTGGAAAAGAGGATTTACTAAGAAAGGACTGTTAACATTCTGACCCAAGGGTCAGCCTTCGGACTTCCTCTAGGAAATAGAAAATTATACAAATGAATAGTCTAGCCAATAAAGTAAAGCATTCTGTATTTCTGTTGAAAACTACATAACCATAAGTCTGACGACTATGGCTTTAGGAACAATAATAACAAAAACTAACTACTATGAAATGATGGGCTCAAAATAATTTTGTCACAAGTTTAGAAGTTGTTTTGTAAAATTGAAAGATGATTAAAGTATTTTCCTTAATCTTTCTCCCAACTCTAACAATTTCTTTCCTTTCCTTTTGTCCTTTGTGTGGAGGACAAAGCCCATCAAGATTCATGCCTGCAACACAAACACAACCATGGGCTTTCTCTAGGTCCCAACCCAACCGTAGATCCATCATTTCAAACGACAATTCCATAGGAAATCAATATTTTGAAAGGAAGATTGCTTCAACTCGTGCAGTGTGGACTGTGGATGCAGTCAGTGAATTCAAGAAAGCAGATCTATTTGTATCTGCTGCTCATTCTAGCAGGATTGATTGCAGGTAACTTCCTCAGAGAGGAGGTGGAAGAGTTATTCATTTCTTCTTTTTTTCAACTTGTTCCTCTATTCTGGATTTAATAACAATAGTCCTAAATTTTAAATAGCAACAGGACATAAACAAACACTCTGCCCACTCAAAATGCTAAATAATAATTTCACCTGTGCTTTAAAGATTGATGTTCTTTCTATTCAATATCTTTTTTCATATTTTGTGTTACTAATAGTGGCTGTGATTCATGGACCTTACATCACAGGATAATCCATCTGAGAAACTACTAATTCCCCAACTCACAAAACTCCCTTAAAGATTGTACAGATGCAATTGTACTCAAACACAATATAAGATCTTAAATTTTTGAAACCTGATCATTTTTTTGCTTTCAGTATTTTAAACCTATCTTATATACCTTATTGCTTCTTTTACCTTCTTTTATGTTTTTTTATCTGTAATCTGTATCTGTAATACATAATAATTAAAGACCTTAAAATTTAGAAGGGAAGAAGAAAACATATGACCACCATATTCCACCTCCAAAGCCAAACACATCTTGATTCATTTCTTCTAATATTTTTCTATGCAATTATTTTTACATATTTAATTTCATATTGAGGATACAATTTCATATGTCTTTAATAAAACCTTTAAAGCACAAACATTCTCCATATTCTTTAATTTCTGGAACCATGGATTGAATTCAGTGGCACTCCACCACTGAGCCACATCCCCAGCCCTATTTTGTATTTTATTTAGAGACAGGGTCTCACTGAGTTGCTAAGGGTCTCACTAAGTTGCTGAGGCTGGGCTGGCTTTGAACTCTCGATCCTCCTGCCTCAGCCTCCTCAGTCGCTGGGATTACAGGCGAGCACCACCATGCCCCGCTCTTGAATATAGATCATTAGTATCATATTTCAGTGGTGCATAATAATTTATTTTGTACAAGTATCATAATCTATTTTATCACCTCATGCTGATATTTAAGTTTTATCCCATATTTTGTTATTAAACATAATTCTGAGATAAATACTGATATATATTTCAAAAATCTTTGACACATATTGATAAATCACTTTCTAAAAGAGTTAAGCACTTTTTCTTAAGATAAATATTTTTTAAAATAAAACTCTCCTTGCCCATTTCTGATATAGCTCATCAGAACTATTCAGCTATTTTCATGTCAGTGTATACAATACATTTTCTCTAAGAAGAGCAAAATAGAGAATGGTACTATTTTACTGAGTAAATTGGCCAAAGAGCAAAGTGACAATCAGTTTAATCTTTAAAAGTTTGTTTTATAGCACATGAATCATTAAGACTCCTTAAGACTAAGGCCTGATAATGACTCCAGAGAAGGATAGGCAGCATGCTTCACCCTGAGTTTGGTGAAAAGAAGGAAAATGTAGAGAGAAATAAAAGAGAAAATTAGGGGATCTGCAACTACCATAATGAATACTTCAACCTCAGACCCATTAAGGTCAGGGGATAAAAGTATCATTAAGTATATAATGTGAATCACCACCCCATTTTAATGCACTTTATGTACTTTTATTGACCAATTTTCTGTAAGAAGAGATTGGACAGTATATTCTGGTTAGATGATAGCCAAGAGCCAAGGGATTGAATTTAAGCTCTAACCAACTCTATGATCTTAGACAAGTTAGATAACCCCTCTGAACATTAGTGTCCATTGTGAATTACACAATTGGGAGAGTTTATACCTCTCAGGTTTTGTGGCATTTTAATATTCTGTGCTGCTGAGTCTGATTTATGTGTAGCAGGTAAATTTGTAGATTCTTTCTCTCATTTTTCTTACTGTTCTGTACTCATGTACCTAAAAATATTCAGAGAGTGAGACATAGAACAACAACAAAAAAGTATTAAAAAATTGTTGGCAGTACTGGGGATTGAATCCAGAACTTCTAGCATGTCAAACAAGCACTCTACCACTGAGCTACATCCCCAGGCCACAAATGGATTTTTGAATGGATTCTTTAACCACATGGCATACATAGTTAGTTCTAATGATCAAAGCTTTTTCTGTTTGCAAGACTCAGCTACTTAGGAGGAGAAAATGTCTAAATGTTTATAAAAACCTGGTGCTGCTTTTCAGGAGTGGAGAGGCACTTAGAATAAAGGTTTATAGCACTGTGTTATCAAAATATTGGTCAAGACCCACAAGCACATCATGAAATCAATTTACAAAGTCTAGACCAGCATTTTTTTCCGTAATGAAATGAAATAGAGTATACTGCAATTAGTAAGAATGCTTTGGGTGTGATTTCTAAAGTTAATACGAAAACATATTTCCCACAGAAGATTTCTACTGAAACACTTTGAAAAATACCAGATTAGTTTGTAAACCACAGAGGACCAGAGGAAGAAATATGCTTACGTAAGCTTCATTGTCCAGAACTTGGGATATGTGAGGTGGAAGAAATAGCTTGGAGAGGACTGAGAGAGAGCAGCTACATGCAACTGTTGTCCCTGGGTCCTTTTTTTCTTCCACTGAAGCTTTGACACCCGTAGAAGTAGAGTACAAAGTAACCATCAAACACTACAATACAAAGACAGAAAAGTTCCATTCCATATCTGGATTTCTGAAAAGAGGCCTACTAGCAGTATGATGCTCATTAACAGGGAACCACTGCTTTTAGGTATAAATTACAACAGGGCAAGTCTAGGCAGAGAAGTATCTTGAGATTCATGCCCACTCCACCATCTTTCCTGGAGTGCTATAGGATACAGTGAGGATCCAAAATAACTTACCTGAACAGTGAGACACAAAGGTTAGATGAAAATTAAGATATGGCCAACCTGAAGGGTAAGTGGATGATGAGTTAGGGCAGCTACTACACTGCATGAGCTTCCCAGAATAATCACTATACTCTGCTGACACTGAGAGGACAAATGGAAAGTCATTCTAGCAGATAGGAGCTAGATTATGCCCCCTCATTCAATGTCAGGGAGATAAAGAAGTATAAAGAGCCTAGATAGTCCAGGAAAAAGAAGTAGGAGAGAAGTCTGAAGTTGACTTGATTTATATAGAAGATATAGACTTAACCTAGAAGTTACCTCAAACTAGCAAGACCCATTTCCAGCACAGAGGACTTGGGAGCTTGGAATATATGATAAATTCATTCAAATATAAATTAAGGGATGTGGGTGTAACTCAGTGATGAAGCACTTGCCTCGCATGTGTGAAGTCCTAGGTTCAATCCATAATAACACACCACAAAAAAAGAACACATAAAAAAGATAAAATAAAAATCATTGAGTTTGGGTCTGTTTTTTATTCATTACATATCTCTCTGTGGTTTTATCAATTGCATATCTTATACCTATGTATTCATTACATAAAATATCTTGTTTGTTTTTAAATGACTTTTAACTCATAGACCAGTACCTTCCATATAATTGTTGCTCAACAAATGCTGCTTTCAGTGTTTCCCAACATTTTATTGAAACAGTATACATAGAAATTGGACTTTATATTATGAGCTAAGAAAAATGAATGAGGTTCACCTGCCCAGAGTCTTGGACCACCCCACATCTCACTATTGTATTTGAAGACAGGATGCCAATCAGTGATGGCACACTGATAATCATTTCAAATTATGTGGTGTCTTGCATTACCAAAGACAATTCACAAGGTGGATCAAAATTATTCAACTGATACCTAACATAGTACCACATATATAAAACCACATTTACTAAGGTACTCACAAATGTTATTAGAAAATGTGTGTAGTTTCTCATCTATTAAGACAATCTTGGGGGCATGAGAGTATATTGCTATGTCAACATCTGATCATCATTTAGAAAAATTGTGATCACAAGTTTCTACAGTGGTCTCTTATCCATGTGGGTCAAATCAGGCTGCTAATGCTACATACAAAACAAGTCCTCAGGAGATTAATTCAGAATTTATGCCAAGGATGAATCATAATTTCTTAAATATTTCATAAATAATCAGCAGCACTTTTCTACTTAGCATTGGCTTCATGAAAAAGCTCCTCAGTACACATAAATGTCAGAGGTCCTGTTGTAATCAATTACAAATATGGTATCTTTTTTCTAATGCTTCTAAATGCCATGATGATTTTTTCCTGCTTTAAAGTATATTTTTATAGCTTTGGAGATTGTTTTATCACTCTAAAAAGCCATTTGAGTCACTTCTTAAATCTAAAAGCATATTGTACTGAGTGACCACATTGATTCTTTGATCTCTGGTAAGTAAATAATGTTTGCTTTTAATGACCTATTATTTTTTCCAAGAGGTCATTAACATTTTAAAACAGCTCTTTTGCTGAAACTTGTCAGTCAACTACAAGTAAATATATAGTATAGAATCTTAGTTAAATATAATACAATATTCAATCATAAATTTTGCAGAGGAATAATTTTTTAGAAGATGCCTTCTATCACAATGGCAAGAGGAAGGTTCAAAGAAGGCATGATTTAAAATAATTGTAATCTGTCCTTTTAGGTTTGATGATTTTAACAGGATGTTCAAACTACTTCAAAGAAGAATCTGAATAACTTTTGGAAGGAGAATATATTGTCTGAACCCCAGTTTAGTACACTGCATACATAATGTAATTTAATAAATTTACTCTAATTAATGCCAGTGGTCTCTTGACACCAACAATTTACAAGGACCAGATCCAGTGCCACCTTCTCTGTGAAGCCTTCCCTGGGCTCTTTAACCCACCCATTGTATTCTCCCTCTTCCCATATCCAGCAGCATATGCCATCTGGACTTAAAGAAAAGAGAGTATTCACTCCCAAATGGAAAAGATATCAAAGTATCTTAAATTATTCAATAAAGGTCATGGTCATATTTAGGGGTCCTTCTTATCATTTATATTTTAAACACCTGTTCCCAAGGGAACCTCAAACTCAATATTGTGAGAACTAATGGAAATAGAAAAGTGCTTTAGCCATCATGGCGTTAAATCTTTCATTTTAAGATCTCAGTTCATGAATATTTTATTTATTAACATATACACCAAAGAAGTAATCTACATATGTACTTGTGAATTCATAGCAATGTATCCTGTTCTTTTGTGCAAACTACACTTGTACCTTGTTTATCAACATTAAAATGCTTATACTAAACAATAAAGTCACTTGTAATGAAAAGTGTATTTCTCAAAAACAAGAAATATATTAGAAATGCTTTACAGTGTATTTATAACCCTTTAGTAAACACATCATTTCCATATAAGGTTATTTATTTTTCATTTTTCCTCCTCATTCTTTTTCATAACAATGAGTTAAATTTTCATTGCCAATAGACTGGATAACCCATGCAAATTATGAAATACATGTAAATGGTTTAGCACAGAAGTTAGCTCCTTCTAAGGGTCCTATAAAAGGTTCTATTATAGGTCTTACTTTGGTTGCAAGAGTTGAAAATTTATTTAAAATTGCCTAAAAGAACAAAAAGGAATTGTCTAAAGGACATTAGTTTATTTCATGAAATTCAAGCAACACCTGGACAACCAACTAGAAACAAATTCCTGGATATTAGAAATAATTGAGACCAAGAACTTAATAACATTGTGTCATTTCTTGAATGCTAATTTCTTTTTCTTTTTTCACATTAATCTAATTCTTTCTAGTGGAGAAATACCTGTCACAACACTCACCATATCAACCAGAAATCCCACTCCTACACATTTACTCAAGTGAAATAAAAATTCATGTTACATAAAACCCATACATAAATTCATTATATCTGGTTTATTTATAATTTCCTCAAACTGGAAACAATATAATGTTCTTAATTGTGATGATGGTTATAATGCTTTGTGAATTTCTTAAAATCCACAGGACTATACACAAAAGCAGATGAATTTTACTTTATTTGAAATATACTTTAAAATTAAAAAAAATTAAAAGAAATTGGTTTGAAGGAAGTTGAAGACAATGAAGAGAGAAAATATTGAAGATGCTTTCTTGGAAAGACAATACAAGATGTGGATCACAAGAATCCCTGAAATAAAAACCCCAAGCAATGGGACAGAACAAATACGAAAAACTAAAAACTAGAACTTTTCTTCAAGACTCTTTTTCTTTTCTTCTCTTTGCTTTTATTTGGTTGTTTGTTCGATTTTGCTTTGGTACTGGGAATTTTTCAAGACTTTCTTGAAGTAAAGATTGGAAATGACATAGTACAAAAACATACATGTACCTGAAAATTTAGACTTGGATTACTATCACTAATGTCTTAATATAGCAAAATTACTGGACTTGAAGAAAAAAAATTCCTTTGGATAACTTTAAAAAGATCAATCGTTTTAAAAGGAAAAGAAATTAGGTTATCATCACACTTAGACAACAATGCTTTATAACATAAGAGAATATAATAACATATATACCTAATAACATATTAAGAAATTTCAGTAACAAAATACATGTCAAGGATTTTATATTCAGCAAAACTGACTTTCAAATATAAAGAGTATAAGTCAAATATTTATTAAACAGAAGAAATCAGGAATGTTCTTGTGAGCACATTCTGAGAATTCTAGCAATGAAAATAGCTAGAGATACATCAAAAATAAGCGCTGATGGTGAGCACTATATTTATAATTACATTTAGAGCTAAAACTAAATGAGAGTTAAAAGTATTTACTGTATGTAATTTTTATATGCCCATATATTGTAGGTATATTCAACTACTAAAATATGAACAAGGTATAAGATAGTATAAGTTAAAAATCACATACATAACTGTGTTTTATAATCATATCGACAGTGGTAATATTAGTATTGTTATTATGAGACAATGGTATGTGAAACACAGGAAAAATTAAAAAATAAAATATAAAATAATTCTATCAATTTCTATGCTTTTAAGTAGAAGTTAGATTTAAAAAATCCCTGTAACAGTGAAACTGAATTCAAAATTTCAATATAAGCATATGAAGTATATTTAGATATGCATATATTTAAAGATACACATATATATCTGTGTGTATATATATATACATGTTATATATATATAATATATATTTCTGTGGGGGTGTTTCACAGCTATCTACACATTTAATCTTGATACATGCCTAGAAACATCATCTCAAGATAAAGCATAATCCCGAACAACTATATTTTAATCTTGAAGTTAAATCTTCCACTACAATTAACCAGAATTTGATTTTTTGGAAAAAGGCTGATTTTAGAACTTAGACAATAATATGTAAGATTAAGCCTGGAACATTCTGTCAAACAAGATAGAAGGGAAGCAATCAGAAAGTTAGAGAAATTAGAGAAAGTACAGAAATACTCAGGATCTGACAGAAAACATTTTCATTGGCCAAAAAATGGATCATTTTGAGCTTCAATAAGATAGCAACATCAATTGATCAAAACACACAAATTAGTTTACAATAATAGGGACAAAAGACAAGTGAATTTTCAGAAGATGACTGGAATCAGCATCTTGGAAACCTGTAAATAAAGGGAAATAATTAAGCATCTATGCATCTTTTCCTATATACTACTGCATTCCAATGGATCATGACATAGTAGATGAAGAGAAGCATCTCTTCAGAAAAATTTTTCTAGCTGACAAATGAATATAAAAGACTAGGCCTTTTTGTAACCCCTAATGAATTAATTAATCAAGGCATTAAGAACCAATGGTTGCTAACATGAGAGAGAATAAAAGATTTAGAGACAGTGAAATAGACAGGAGAGAGAGAAAGAGGCCAGAGATTATGTGTATCTTGATGAGAAACCACTATCAACAAGAACAGGTTTCTAAAAGGTCAAACCTTAGTCCCATCAAGGCTCTGGATCTGGCTGCCATTCCTCAGGAAATCAGAAGGCAAAGGAATGTGTTCAATAGGATAGCAGTAGAGTATGAAATTATCAAAACCCAGAAGGGAAATCTGTAGGTTAATGGATATGTGTTTCTCAACCAATGAATTTCAAAGAAAAATGGAAATAGGATCTATATATTAAAAGATATAGAAGGCATAGCCAATATGCAAAGAATGTCTAATAACATAATTTAGGAATGCACATATAGGTGATATAACTATAATAAATTTAAGGAAGTTATTAGTAAAAAATATCAGGATAGTGGTTAATATTGGGACCATTAGGATTTGGGTAGAGCACATGGATAGATTCTAATATAGTAGGAAAAAAAAATCTGTTTTCTAACTCAGGTAGTAGCTACAAGAGTAACCACATTATATTAACTTATTAAACTACATGTATGCATGTGGTTTTAATGTATGCATTTTAGAACAAAATGTATACTTAATGTAGAAAATTGACATTTAAGTGATTCTAGAGAGCATAAATCACAGAAATTAATTTGTGAAAGAATAATAATATCATGGACAGTTATGAACCTAAAACTCTGGTAACTAGAGCAATATGATACCAGGAGAGAAATAAGCAAATAGATCAATGAAACCTAAACAAGAACACATTTTTATACTCATAACAGAAATACACAACACATACCTTTTAATATAAGAATGTAATGAATATCTAATACAACAGTAGCAAAGTGCCAATATTCAAATTAAGATCTAAAGTTTAAAAGAAAAGTATAAATGAGTTTTTTAAAAGGATTTTTAGGAGTTTTTAAAATGTAACTTAGGCTGGGGAACTAGGCAAAATATAATAGCAGTTCTTAAGAAAGTCATATGTGACTTAGGAAACCTTTAATAAACATCAACATATTAGAATAAATGAGAAAAACAGTCTTCTGGAATACATTATTCTATAGTTTGCTCTTCAGTGTCCCCTAAACATCCATGTGTTGGAAGCTTTTTTAGGAAGTGACAGAACCTTTAAGAGGTAGAGCTCTAATAGAAGGTCATTAGGTCACCAGATGAATACTCTTAAAGGGGATTGTGGGGTCCGACCATTCCTCTTCCTCTCTCTTTGGCTCCCTGACCATGTGGTGATCAGTTTGCTCCACCACATGTTCCCATCATGATACATTGCCTCACCACAGGCCCAAAAGCAACAGGGCCAATTGATCAAGTATTGAAACCTCCATAATTGTTAGGCAAAATAAAAGCTTTCACTTTATAAGTCAAATTATCTCAAGAATTTGTTAGTGACAGAAAGGTAACATATTATAAATTACCTTTTTAAATGGCAAACAGATATATTTCAAATCTTATATGACTTGTTCACATACAAAGAAGATGTATGTCAGCGTATAAAAAAGCATAATAATAAAAAATCAAGCCATTAATAGGTAATACACAGAAAAACTACACACACATACATATATATAGGAAATGATGTTACACTTCATTAATTTGTCATATAAATTAAATACAAATTTTAAAACTTTTCACAATTTTTAACCTATTGGATTTGCAAATAAATCCAATAGCAGTGTTTGAGACTATACAGAAAAACAGATATTATCACACAATGTTTTATCTCCCTATGGAATTTCTAGATGGATATAACAACTTGAACCTACATCAAATTTTCTTTTCTAATTTTCACCTTTTTCTTTGTGCTATGTTCTAGGTGAAATCTTTTGTCCAGTTTAATTAATCACTAAATAAATCTTAATCTACTGTTAGTCTACTATCTACTCTAATTATCAAGCTTATTATTTTGATGAACTCTGATTACTTTTTTCTAAAAATCTTTTGATATTTCACTGCCGAATTATTTTTATCATTTTAAGGACACGTTATACTTCTTTAAAATCTAATTCATTCTTTAATTCTGTGTCTTCTTGTGTTATTCATGTATTTTCATGGATTTGATTATGTGCAAATGTTTATAAATACTTGATTACCTGCTTGCCTTCAGTGCTTCTTTTAAACATCTCATTTTCACATGTCTATGACTCTTTTAAACCACTGACTACTTCCAGTGATTGGGGGAGGGCAGCGGAGGGACATGTTGCTTACTGCTGACTGTAGTGCCAAGAACTAACCTTTCAAATATGGGTGCTTTCTCCTTACCCAGGGTGATATCAGTCATCCAGGCACTGCATTTACTATCCATGTCACACCACTACCCAATTTGTGGACAGCCATAAATAGAAGCATTTGCCTTTAGCTAGAGCAGGATCAAGAATGTGGACTGAGTGTGAACATGAACAGAAAATGCACAGCAGGGCCTGGATGGCTGGTGTTGCCCTGTGTAAAGGTAAGTACCACATCCAAAGAAATGAACTAATGAACTCTTGACAGTTCAGTCAACATCAAATACCAGTGACCTATGGGGCAGCCCCAGGGAACTTTCTGATCCACATCTGCATTCTAGGGTCATGGAGGCATGAAGTCCTCTCCAGAACCAATTTTACCTCTCTCCACTTTTATCTTAAGTGCTTTCCTATTATGCTTTCCTACTAATATGATAATATCAGAAATTTCACATATTTCTATTCCTCTTATAGTTTCCCTTCTAGAAACTCAGAGTAGGTGTGGATTTACTCATTTTTAAACTTTATTTTCTGTGTTCTAAATCTGGAAGGAGGAGCCAGAAAAATATGCATCTATTCATGCTACAGCTATTTTTAACATCTAATTATTTTAAATTGTCTTGGTTGATTTATATATTACAAAAGAAATGTACTATTATAAAATAAAACAATTCAATCACATAAAAATTTTCTTTTTACTCCTTTCTCTTCCTAGCCCCTTGGGATCACTCTGGTGACCATGAAAGTGAACCATACGTATTTTGCTCTTGAGAACTTGCTACAGGGAGCATAATTGACTGACAGCTTCTAGTTGCCACACCTCCTATCTACCTCAGCAGGCCAAGACTATGCTACCTTCAGGCTCTTCCCATCCCTACAGGGACTAACCCCAATCAATTAGGGGACACTAGGATCCTGACAGGATTCCTCTAACAGGCACTTTTGCTCTAATATTTTTTATCAGCCAAGACTTTCTCAGAACTCCACTTTAGTCTGCAGCTTTTCTTATCCAACCCTCATTATTACACTCACTTTTCCAATTGTCACAATCGCATTATAATCAAGTTTCCCCCAGTCCCTCATACTTTCTCCACTATATTCTTCATGGGTATCTTCTTCAATATTATCTCTTGCACATATAATACCATCTTGATGTCGGCTCTTGGAGAACTTGAACTTACACAGTTAGTAAGAGCAGTAGTCTAAGAAAACTGACAGAATGCAAGATTTGGAGATTGACTCACTCTCTCCCAGCTGTCAAGTAATGCCTCAACCAGAATAAACTATAACACAGACAGTTGCTGGCACAAGACAAAGTTTAAGTTTTTGAAGATTTTGCTGGTGATGTCCTGGGGAAATGTCTCTGTAGAGGGAAATGTCTCTGCAATGCAAGGATTCAGACATTTGAAAGATAGGAGGAGGGAGATTAGAAATAGAAATGCTTACATAAACAGTGAAGTTCACTGATAGTTCTAAGAATTATTGATGCTATGAAAAAAGATAATGAAAAATTGAGGCTAAAGGTAAGCCAGAAATTTGCTGAAAAAAGATAATGAAAATGAAGGCTAAAAAAGAAAGAAAGAAAGAAAGAAAATGAAGGCTAAAGGTAAGCCAGAAATTTGCTGAGGTAATTTACAAAGAGACCCTTATCGCCTATGGTGGGAAGACTGGACAGAGTTGAAAAGTAACTTGAGGACTTAAAAGTGATGGAGCTCCAAAGATGTTTAAAAGTTGAGTGAAGGGATTGACATACTTGCCAGTTGATATAATCCCCACTTTGGTCATTGGTCTCTGAAGTAAGAGTTATCATATTGGTTAAGACCCAGAAAACATCTCTGAAAATTCACCTAACTAAACCAAGGTAATGAACAACAATAAAAATCAGCTCTCAGACTTCCCCAGATAAATTCTTGTGTAAAAGCCAAATATCACCACAAACTGAAACAAGTAGTATCCCCAATCCTAGTGACTTTTTCTATTGTAGTTTTGTTGGTAAAACAAATAAGGTGTCAGGCACAGAGTATACAGCCATAGAGATGGCAAATGTACTTTAATCTGTAAGATATATAAAATAAGATGAGAAGCATTTTGGTATTCATCTAGAACAGAAAATGAAGCTTCTATATAGTTTTACCCAGAATTATATTAACTCTATCACCTGTTACAACAAAACCTTGAGACTTCTTATCCGAATTTCATCAATTGTTAAGCACAATGCTTTTAATATTGTTGCACTTGTCACTCGAGAACAAGAGTACTGAAAGGGTTGTTTTTATCGAGTTCATCTAGCTTCTATTTGCTTTATTCAATAATTCTCAGTTGGTCAAAGTAGGAATTCCCACGTGAGAATTTTTAAATTAATAATCACTGAAAGAATTCACCATAAAATAGTCACAAGCAAAGTAACTCAATTTATTTTAGCTAGCCTCCATCATTGATCATCCTAAAAACACCAAAGTATGCACATGAAAGGAGTGGTCACAGTTGCAGAAATGGAGAGTACATTCTGATCCAACAGTTCAGGAATCCACGTACCAAGACCAATAATAACCACCTTGGAATCTCTAATCTGTCAGCAACAAAAACAAGTGCTGACCCCTTGATATGAAACCAGTCTTCGAAGAAACCAACCAGCCACTCTAGACCAGTTGACTATAGTAGGCCTATTCTTTCCTTGGAAGCACTGACAATTGTTCCTCACAGGGAAGTATACATATTCCAGATAAAGTTTCCTTCCTTTACAGAGCTACATTGAGCCTCTTCTTCCCACAGTCTCTCCTTCAGTCAAGGCCATTATTTGAGGACTTACAGATTATTACAATTCATAGGCATGCATTCCAAACAAAGGAGCATGTAAGTAGGGCACTGACTTAAAAGGGAAAGATGTATATATCAAAAAGTATAGGACTTCATACACTAGGTATCCTACTGAAGATGGAATTGCAGCATCAGATGAAATATTCTGTGAGGAAAGGGTGTGCCATACTTCAGAATGCAGTATATGCATCCATTAAATCAGAGACCTCTATGATACTCCCTCAAGAATTCAAAGGGAACTAGGACTCAGTGGTGGAAGCAGGAGTGGCTCTACTTTCCATCACACCCGACGATCCACTAGACAACTATTTGAAACATCCACTTAAAATCACTAGTTAGGACCTTTACAATATTTATTCCTTATAAAGATTTTGTAAAGAACTTATTATGAAGGTATTCTGCTTCCTCCAACAAATATTACTAATTCCTACAACCATGTATAGCTTCCAAGCTAGCTACACAACAACCTGTTACAGACAGGAAATCAATATAACATGCTTCCTTCTGGGAATCCATTCAGGAAACATAAGCCACCAGCAGAAATACAAGAACATGTGCTCATCTATAATTGGCTTCTGAGTGTGAACCCTGAGGTCTCTGTCTTAGAGACAAGCTCTAATTTAGTCATAAGCAATTTAACAAGCATATTAGTCATTCTGAAATTAACAATAACAAAATAGCATCAATTTGGATAATTAAAAATTGTCATTTTAAGAACCAGACATCAAATAATGTGATTTAAATGAAGTTTATTTAATATATACCAATAAGATGACTTCCTGTTTTCATGATTACCTTAAACACTGTACCTCTACATAGCACTTCATAGTTTTCCTTTGAGTCCCAACACAACCCTGGGAGCTAGGTAGAACAATATTATTGTTCTCATTTTAAAGATCAGGAAACTGAATCCAAAAAAATTGTCTGGCTAAGTGGAATAATGCCAACACTTGAGTACATGCCTTTGGACTCTTCTTTCTGAAGAAGCAAGAAATTATAAAGCAAATATGTGGAGTCAGAAGTGGATTTCTAGTCCAACTCCATAATTACTACCTATGGAAATATCGACAACTGGATTATCTAGTTTAAGCATCAATCTAACATATTCTTATTTTCCATTAAGCAGAAAGGGATAAGAAAACAGTCATGTATTGAATGAAATCTATTATTCAATTATCTATATATTGAAAATACATTAAGGATTCTTCTTTAAATTGTTTTTTTTCCCCCATGGGGGTTTCTCTGAAACATGATGTTGCTCTCTATTTTCCTTCCTTTAGCTAAACACCTATAGGTCTCTTAAGAATTTATTCATGTCATTTATCTTTCTACCACCACCCAACAGGACTGCCAAAGCTGGGACAGACGCCTGGTACTGTACTATAAAGCTGCTACAAGAATAGGCTCTGTTTTTCTATCTCTGTCGGTTTTCTTCTCTTCCAAGGAATCCACAGCCATTGGTAGTATTGCCACATCAATCTTATTCTACCCTTCCCCCCACCCCTAGTTTCCCAGCCTTCAATGTTTTTGGAGTTGTATTAGTCTTGATCATGATTCAGGCTAAGTCACAAAGTCTTTGTCTTCTTAATTCTCCTCTCCTATGTCCTCTTTGGCTAGTATGCTCATTAATCTGTCATGTCATAAGGAACACTGATCAATTTAACGAACATTACTAGAGTGCTTTCTATGCTGGCAATACTATAGTGCTGAGAATAGAAAGATGTAGAACACAATCTCTATCCTTAAGGAGCTTACAGTTTATTAAAGGAGAGAGATAATTAAAGGAATCATATTACTATAATTCAATAGCAGTGTTTAAAGATAAGCTCAAGGTGTTATGGAAACAATTAATGGCTCTGAGGGTGGGAATCACGTTTATTAAAGACTACAAGAAGAAATGAAATCTGATCTTGCAGCATGAGTAGAAATTAACAGGTGAAGTAGAGTGTTATAGGTGCTAAAATAACATAAGTAATTGCATAGAAGAATAAAGCCACAGGTTTTGTTCAGGTTATAAGCAGTTATGTACTACCAGCACATAAAATGAGTTTCAGTTTTGGATGTGAATTCAAGGGGTCTGGGGGATGATTAAGTAGAAATGTTTATCAGGAAGAAGGAAGAGAAAATAAGACTAAGTATTTAACAGCTAGCAACAGTATTATACAATGAAGAAAAATCAAGTAAAGTAAGGGGGTAGGGAGTTTTTAATTAAAATAGAGTGATCAGGAAGTTCTATACTTTTAAAGTGGTTGTGAGCATAGAACCTAAGTAAGTAAAAAGGTGAGTCACATAAATATCTTAGGAAAGAGTTTTCCAAGAAAAAGAAAGAGAAAATGCAAAGACCCAAAGGTAAGAGTATATAAACCTGGGAAATTTGAGAAAAAACAAAGGGGGACTATAAATGAAAAATATCAATCAAGGAGAGAGGAAGTCAGAGAAATAACAGGAACCAGATTTAAAAAGGCCTACATGATCATGGTATGGATTTCAGTTTTTACTCTGAAAAATATTAAAAGCCACTAGAAATTCAGATTTGAAAAGTAATGTGATTTATGTCCTAATAGACCTACTCTGCCTATTGTATATATAACCTACTTATGAGGCAAAGGGAAAAACAGAATGATTTTGTAATGATACAGGAAGCTATACCATTAATAAGGAAAATACATAGTAGTTTAGAGTGGTAATAAGAAATGTAGTTCACAGGATTTTCTGAGTTTAAGAATGTGAGAAAGGATGAAATAAAAGTTGTAAAGGTAGTGAAATATCTCAAATAAGAAGGAACTATGAGTGAGAAATGGAAGGAAAAAAAAAAACAAGGCACAAACAATACATAGGGCAAAAGAAGTCTATTTTTTAAAAGTTTAACAAAAGCTAATATAGCCATATTGTCTAGAGCAGTAGAATGAAAAGAAGCTAAAAGCATCTGTTGGGTTTTTTTTTTTTTTTTCTCTTGCTGTACTAGGGATTGAACCCAGAAGCATTCTACCACTGAGCTACATTCCTGGCCCCTTTTATTTATTTATTTTTTCATTTTGAGACAGGATCTTTCTAAATGGGCGGGGCTGGCTTCGAATTTATAATCCTCCTGCCTCAGCCTCTTGAGTAGCTGGGATTGCAGGCATGTGTCACTCTGCCCAGCAGAGTTTAACAATTTTGAGGTCATTATCCCTTGCCAAAAGAATTTCCATGGACTAGGAAGGAAGAAATCAGATTGCAACGCGTTGAAGAATAAATGAGAGCAAGGAATGAGAAATGGCACTAAATGTTAACCTGTCAAAATTTGACAGAGGAGAAAGAAAAGGGTTATACTTGCATGGTATTTGGAGTAAAAAGATTTAATCATTCATGTCTTGTGATGTGATTCAGAGGCAAGAAAGATCCATCATAATCTGTTCTAATCCAGGGTTTTAAGAACAACCCAGTGGAATGGGTCAGTTCCACTTTCTAGTCATAAAGATTTAAATGTCAGTTTTTCCTGGAACCTGGATCAAGTATAGAATTCCAGAATAATAACTCAAGTATTCAGCAATCATCCAAACAAAGGCATTATGGATTCAAAGTCACCAAAGCAATAGCTAAACATTCTCCGGGAAGATGACACATACATTAAATTTGCGTGGCATTTTGTTCAGTTGTGCTAATATCTAGTTTAATAACATTGACTGATTAAATCATCTACCCATCTTCATGGTTTACTAAGCAGATAGAAAAAATCAGATTCTATAAAATGAGTATGCATCTTACTTTTACTTTCTTATATGATATTTGTGTAAGTTAAACACTAATTACAGCGGTCTCAATAAGTCCTTAAATATATTTAACTGTTAAATCCAATCTATCATAGATTATGTAACTTCCTCCTGAAGATTAATACACTAACTTGTATTTTAAAAATACCCTCCCATTGACAGAAACCAATAATAGTCATAAAACTGTTAAACTAGAAGAAGTCTGAGAGACAACAAGTCCGAACAACTTTATAATCGAGGAATCTTGAGCATAGGAAAGCTTCTTAGTGAGGCTAAGGTTAGATAAATACCCATAGAAACAAGATAAAGTCAGGTGCGGTGGTACATGCCTGTAATCCCAGTGACTCCAGAGATGGAGGCAGGCAGATTTTGAGTTCGAAGTTAGCCTCAGTAATTTAGTGAGACCCTAAACAACTTAATGAGACCATATCTCAAAATAAAAAATTAAAAGGGCTGGGAATGTGACTCAATGGCTAAGCACCCCTGAGTTTGGTCCCTGGTACCAAAAGAAGAAGGAAAAAAACAAGATGAAAATCTTTAGTCCTGGATTTCAGTGGTTTTCTTCTTGTTATGGTAATCTATAACCCTTTTAAGTATTCCACAATAAAGTTACTAAGATACCATGACCAAAATTAAATTTATAAAATTTATTGCTGATTTCTTGTGTGACTCTAAGTTTTGTTCTATGTCTTTGCATAAATGATTTCATTCAGTATTCACAGAATTCTGACAGAAATGTGCTATTATTACCCTATCTTACAGCTGAAGAAATTAAGATTTAGAGATTTTGAATAACTTTTTCCAAGAAAATTCAGGTAGCAAAACTGGAATAGAAACTAGGTTCAAACTGTCTGCTCATTTCTTGAGAAAGGCTAGGCATTTTTCAAGATTCATTTTAAAAAGCATTAATTGAAAGGCTACTATGAGTAACCCAACTTTTTTTGGAGTTGAATCAGATATCTACTATACAGACCTTCAAGTCCTATCAAAAAAGATAGATGTTTACACCACTAACTGTAATACACAACAAAATGGGTGAAGTGCTACAAAAAAAAAAACAAAAACAAAAACAAAAAAAGACAAAAATAAAGTGCACAGAAGAGAAAGCAATTTCAGGCTTGTGGTGAGCAAGGACATTGAAAATAACCTGTTGAGATTTGCTTCAGACAAATCTCTTATCACCAAAGCCCAGCAAATATGGAAACACTTTATTTTGTTATACTTATAGGCCTTTTATTCAGCTTGGCTTTTTTACCATATCACCCTCAACACAGCCATTTCTAGATTTAAAAATTACTTAATTTTTTAATGTCTATGGTGCAGAGGGTGAAGAACTATGAAAGCAAATAAATCAGCTATGCCAAAGCTTTTTTGTTATATCAAATCATCTTTAAAGAACATTATTATGTCTCCATAAAATAATCCATTTACATTCACTGTCCACTTTAGCAAACTCCAAATTTATGAGTCATCTACTTGCTGAAAAGTCATAAAACTTGCTGAGTACCAATTTCTTAGATGACCCTGGTCTGGTAAAGAAAAATGCAAATAAGAGTCACAGTAAGGAAACAAATTCCCGTTAAAAACATCCCAGACTATAAAGAATCACTCTATCCTCAAAAATATATTTTTACATGCTTATGGTATAGTTTATTAAAGATAAGGGAAAATGTCTGTGATGACTGAGTAAAGTGTAGTATGTTAACTATTTAACAACTAAATTTAATCAAATGTAGTTTGTTTTCAACTGCCCACCTTGCATAATAAACTTTATACATGAAAAAGATAACGGAAAACCATCGTTTTCTCTACTTTCTTTACTATAAATTTTACTACTGCATGTTAATTTGTACAAACATGAAGTGTGAGTATCTAGCAGTAAAGAGAGTATTATGTTTCTCCTTTATATCAGAAGTGGCTCATTTGTATTCACATCTTCACAGTCTATCCAAGCTGCCACTTTAACATTTTGATTGTTTTCCTTAGTGTTGGGCAACAGCAGTCTTGCATCTCTTCTCAGGAACTTGGGTTCTTATCAGTGAGAATATGGAAGTACACTGGGGAGTTTTTGGCACATGCTACTTGGCCACACTCACCAGAACCTTTCATAAGGAGAAGAGGGTTTGAAGCATTTTTCTAGATCAATGCTGCCTAAACTCCCATTTGTCATTGCTTGTGTCTTATCTCCCAAGACCTAAACTTGACCTAAACTTGTGTCATATCTCAACAAGCCCTAAATTCTTAATTTCTTAACTTAAATGGAGTAACTCTTTTTCCTTAAATAAATCTACCATAAAAATGCCATCAGAATAAATTAAAAAACAAATTTTTTAAATTAAAAAATAGAAACAGTAAATAAAACAATAATTGAACAATAATTGACTAAAAAGGAATAATATAAATATTGTAGATGAAAAATGACTACTTACCACATCACAAAAAACATCTAGCTAGATGCAGTTACTTGCCAATGCTACTCTCCAATTCTTCAATAGGGAGATTAACAAGTATTAGAGAGTTGATAAGGATATATTAGTACTACCCCGATATTTTTTTCCTCCTTACTATAATTTTTTAAAAGATGCAATGGTAAATCAGGTACTTCTCTTTCCACGTGGCTCAGTTTTATCCAATGCCATGCCCAGGTACCTTCTAATATCATCTCTAGTACCCCAGGAAGCCAAGTAGCACACTGAAAAGCACTTTAAAATTATCTAGAATTTCTTGAATCCAAACCTTTGCACTTCTAATTGATCCAGAGTAAGTTTAGTATCACTATTGTCATCTATAATCTTATCTGAGTGATTCCTTTTCCCACCCCACCAGTGCTTAAACTATATTGTATTTTTCTCAGCACAACACTAAGTCTGGTTGCCTGGAAACTCTATTTGGCATGTCCCCATAGGCTAGTCATAACCTAGTAATTTCTGGCCTAGTTCTTATCTCCAAAATAACAATAATAACAACAACAGCAACAAGGCTGGACCCATACTCAGATCTCCTTTAGATTTATTTTCACCTTAATGCTTTATTTTCAGTTTTGTCATTTCTCAGTTATAATGAGATAGCTAAAAAGGGCTATGTCCCTTGATTTCTTCTGTTCTGAACTTTAACACTCATTTTAACATGAATTATTTTCTTTCATTCTCTATGTTAATAACTCTACATTCCATTTGGAAACAAGATTCATGTTTTCAGCTTGGGAATAACTAAATTACTCATTATAGTCTCCATGAAGTTTAACTTAAGATATGATTTTTTTTATCCACTGTATTAAACAAAAACTTATTTTGTACTAGAAAATAATCAAACAACTCCAGCACAATTCATATTTCTCTTCAAAACTAGAGAAAGAGCTATGTGACCTTATAAAGAAGAGTTAGCAGCCAAATTGTTATGCACTAGCTTTAGTGTATCCCCTTCCCAATTATCCTATTTTTAAAAATCTCAAATTTAGTATTGTTGAAAACCAGGAAGATTCAGCATCAACACAAACTGAGTCATAGAGCAGGGTTTGTTGTAGCATGTGCTTGTAATTTTCCACATAACCAGAAGTCTACCAAGTATTTCTTAAACATTACATGATATCAAGTAGATTTTCACCATTTTATGGGCTTTCAAAGGCTCACCATGATTTTATTTATAGCACACAATTGGGCACTGCCATAATAACCCACCAAGTCACATAGAATATGAAAATGAAAGATACATAATGATCAACTTTTGGCTGGCAAATCCAACTGACCAAGCCATGAGTAGGAAGAAAAAATTAACAGGAAGAGAAGGAAAATCTTCAGCTCATATGCAGTAAAACTAGCAGTCATATGTAGACAATTAAACATAAAACTCAGCCATATTGGCACAGAACTTTATACCAAGATACAAGGTATTTCTAAAGAATTTAAATGTCCTTTCACTAATCAATAAATGGTGCCTACATTTGATAGAGTCAATGAATTAAATGGAAAATAAAATATTCATTCTATAGAGATGACCCAAATATTAATAATTCATTAAAATGGTCTCAATGGATTTTTTTTTTGAGAGAGGAAAATTTGCAAGAAAGAGGAAATTAGATTATAAATACGGTATTTTTCAGGTGAACTACTGCAGCAGCTCATCATATTTACCCAGGTATCTTTTTAAGGTTTTACTTGTGAAAGGTTGTGATAACACTGAAAAGATCTTTAAATTCATTTGGCTTGTGAGATTATCACTCTATTTAACCTTGAAAGCTTTTTGCATTTTTTCATGCCTTTGTTTGCTTTCAGGAATTTATCTTCATTTTAACTTTAATCCGTTTTATATCACCTGCCTCATCTTTGATCCACAAGGTTCAATCTTTTATTTTTTTTAAATCTTCAGTGTCTATAGTGTGGTAGGGTGGCAGTAGGGGAGCCTCTTGTATATACAAAGGGCATAAAATATGATTAGCTTTAAAAGGTTGTGCACAATATACATGTGTATGCATGACAATGTATGATTAAGTGGTGATCATTTTATCTGTTAGACTGAAAAACAAGTAGTCCTAGTTTCATATTAATTAGCAATTTCCCTGAGAGTTTAACACCAATTCTTTCAGTTATACTATCCCTAAAGTGACAACATTTTTATGTTGGCCTCAGCATTTCAACATTACTTCTTAGAATGTGGAAACAAATACTTAACCAATGTTGTCCTAAGAACCATAAAACTATCATTGAAATGGCAGTCTTACAACTTTGTATAGAATAGCAGTAGTTTTGATTAGCTTTACCCACTCAGGGACATTTTTTAATATTAGGTATTACAAACACAGATGCTAGAATCTATGATGCTTCCAGGGACATGAAAATAATTTTATACCATTGACTCTAAAAATTAACAAAATTAAAAATATTCAAATAGTGTCAGCTAAACTTTTGTGTCAACTGTGACTGAAATCGCATTTAAATATAATAAAATTTGAATTTAAAGAGCAAAGGAAATAATTTACTACATTAAAATAAACTTTTCTTAAAATTTTACATCAAAAATTAAATTTAATATGATGAGTTAAATATTTATGTTAGAATTTATTTGATAGAATATGAAATGGGGTGTACCAAAGTAAGCATGCCTAGGGCAGATATTGTGATCACTATAAATCTTTATTCATATGTCAACAAAATAGTAATTACAGACTGTGAAACACTGAACATTTTATTAAGCAACAAAAATATCTGTATGAGAACTAGTTGTAGGCTGGAAATTTCATTCTCACAGACATTAAATCAGATAACTTGGGATTTTCCAGAAATCTTACCCAAAGAAAGAAAATCCCTGGAGCCTTAAGACTTATTATAATTAGCCTTAGTCCTATCTCATTTCTGAAAACAATATGAGTAGAACAGCTGAACTCTAAGATAATTAAAGATGGTTTGTACCATCTTAAAGTTATCATGGGTATCAACATATCTATGATTTTATGATCCTTTTTTCTTCACTAATTTAAATTTGCCAAAAATAAACCTTAGCAGGGATGCTCAGGAAGTGTGCCCTTGCAGTAATAATTGTTTCCAATTTATCTAACAACTTGAAGTATCTAATAATGACCTCCATATATTTCTTACCTGAGAAAAATCAGAGCAAAGAATTCCCGGAAGAAAGTCATGGGCTTTTAAGGATCAGATTTATAAACCATCTTATATCAAACTACCACATCCTATTATAGTTCCACACCTTGTTGAAGACCCAATATAAACTTGGACTTGAAATCAAGTACCCCAGTGTTACAAGCTAGTCTGTTTTTTTTTTTTTTTCACAATAACAATCCCATGGAGAGACATTGCTCTTACTTCCTAACAGGTTTGAGACACTGAAATGTGACTGCTTCTCTTCAGCAATTTTCCATCAAATGTGCAAGACACATCTTGACAGTGAAACATCATTTCTCATTTACCTCTTCAACAAGATTGAAATATTCCTTTTCTAGAACGGGACATTCATTTAACTTAAATAAAACCCAGGTTGCTCTCTGTGGCTTCATTTCTTTTTCCAAATACTTTCTCATTAAAAAAACATTGATTTCTTAGCTCATAGGATCTGATAAGGAAATTCCTTTTTAACATGCCTTGCTACCTGACAGTGATATGCTATTTGAGTTTTACTGTCAGCCACATTTGGTGGCTAGCTTTCCTGGTCACCACCAACTAGTCACTGAGAATGCAGGCTGCAATAATGGACACAATTTAAAACCATGCACTGAGTATATAGATTCCCAAATCAATGCAAGTTAAGCCTACTGAGACTGAAAGTTTTTAATTAAAGTAAAACGTGTTCTGTAGTAGAAATGGAAATAATTTTGAAAAGTCGAAAACAGTGTTAAACTATAGCACAAAGTTTTAAAACTCCATCTACCAACGCCCCTCATCAGAGGACTTACTCCACTGCAATATGAATGAAAATTCCAACCACTTTTGAATCAATCGGAAGTGGTATTAGCGATGAAGTTCATTCTGACCTGCAAATCCCCATACAGGAATTTGTCTTTGTCAAACAGCCAATGGTTCCATTTTTCCCACCTTCTAAAATAGTGCCTTGCTCTAGTAAAATAGCAAGTTGGATGATAAATAATAAGAAAGGCATTCAATCTTCAAGGCTTCTAAAAATAACCTTCAGTTAACTATAAATTATCTCAATGACTTGAAATACTCCAAAATTTCCTAAGAATAGAAAGAATACGTAGGATTTATCAAAGTTTACATATGTAAATAAGTATCTATAGTTCATCATATTTAAAAAAGAATCTCTCTGCTCAGAACTAAAGTATAGATCCTCTTGAAAGAGTGAAAGATCATAAATATTCTGTTTATTTATTAAGAATACTACTACTTTCCAACTGCAAAAGCACTAGAATAGAGAAAGGCATGGCCAGTTGGTACTTATGGCCACAAGAGCACAGCTCTCCCACTGCTTAAGTTATTAAATTCTCTGTACCTCAGGTTCTTTGTCTTGAAATAGGGAAGGACTAAAGGAGAAATCATGCAATAACATGGGTACTCACAAACATTCTCTAACTTTACATTCCATGATAATTATACAAGGTTAACAGAACATTTTAAATAACTATTAGGGAATTCTGCTTCAGTGAATTATATAACAAAGACTTGTTTTATTTTTTTGGGTAGCACTGTTTTTATGATTAGATACTTCCAGAGATCTAAAAATTTGCTTGCTAATTAGGTCAAATAAATTCTATATACTGATAACTTATTTGTACTTTTCATCTGATTATCAAAAGCATTAAACAAAACACATAAACAATGGACTTGATTTGGTTTCAAAATTTCCAAATTCAGAATGCCAGGATGAAATAAAAATGGGCTAGGAAGAGAGAAATAACTGTTCAAAACCTAGTTTTGCTATACATATGTTCAAATCATTTGAGAAGCTTGAGCTTCAGTTTCCTCATCTGCCAAATTGAGCTAATACTGCTTTGAGAAGTATCAACAAACTAAAAATTACATGTAGAACGTGTATGTTTGTGAAATTATATGTTTAAAATTACATATATACATATATGTACACAAATCTGGCATAAATCTAGTTATGGAAAACTCAGTAAGTTTAGATGTGTTTAGATCAAGAATTTAAATTAAGAATGACTGGATTCATGAAATACTTCTATATACCACTTAAGCACTTGGTAAATGTCCAGTTGCTTCAAATTCATATGTACAAGCTATGATGGCTAGATATGGACTTTGGGACCATCAAGCTTTCATCTAGAAGAGTATTCTCAGAATCTGCCTGTGATAAGAGATTTTTTTTTTGTTACCCACCTAAATTCCAAATACTACAAAAGAAGAACTGTAAATAAAACAATTGCTATGAGGATTCTTAATTTTCAGAACAACTCCTACAAAATGCTAAATTAGCTGTTCTTTATTCTTCCCCTGGGATATTACATAGATTCATGGTTCAAAAGATTTACCATACAATGTCCTCACTAGGCACTGGATTTTTTTAAATTGGCAAAAAGAAAGGACACAAATATAAAAATAATATTAATTTATTTGGCTTTTTACATTTGAGAAATTGTCTTTGTTTTTAGAGACAGTGATGAGACCATCAAACAGCAAAACCTGTTAAGTGGTTCATGAACCATTGTAATGGGTCGAATGAACCATTGTCATGGGTTACCTGAACACCTCTAGAGTCATCAAAGGGAAATTGTTGACCAGTCTCTTGCCACATATAGCTTTGTTCCTTCTATCGAGTTGTTGACTATGCTATGATTTGCTTTCCTCTGCTTCAAGCATTCAGACTTCTCTCCATCCCAGACCTTCACATCACATACTTTTTATCCCATCTCTTTTGTCCTTTTTTTTTTGCAATTATCATTATTCTGTTTATGTACTTATTTACTTGTTCAATGAACTTGTTTAGCTTGGAATTCTGGCATGACTTGTTCACCACTGTACTGCTAACATCAGAATACTGCCATGAATTCTGTTGCACATTACATAGAATAGAAAGACTAAGCACTTTCAAAAGCACACTGCCTATCTAGACAATCTACATTAAGGTATGATTCCACCTTCCTTTACAAGCTGTATTTTCTTCAAAAGAACATAAATCTATGATGGTACTATGTTTGGCTCAACTCATCTCACATCACATGTAAAAGTAGAGAGCCACTTATAAAGAAAGATACTAACAAAACCAGATTCCCATTAGGATCGAAACCAAATGTACCCTCATAAAGTGAAAGTTGGAAAGAACAGTTCCAAACATTAAATATGTCTTAGCAAAGCTGACAAAGATTTCTTCACCAGGAAAATGACATACCGCTTAACAAGATTTTTTAAGTGGTAAAAGTAGAGAATATCACCTTGATAGTGATCTATCATGATGTATAGCCACAAAATATGTCCTTCTGAATTCATTACAATTAGCACTCAAGAATCTCTTCCCTAAAAAACAATACAAAATAAAATCACATGATTCCAACTTTATTTTTCAGTTGTTGATAGACCTTTATTTTTATTTATTTATTTATTTATTTATTTATTTATTTATATGCAGTGCTGAGAATCAAACCCAGTTCCTCACACGTGCTAGGCAAGCGCTCCACCACTGAGCTACAACCCCAGCCCCCTATGACTCCAACTTTGAAAATAAAAGCATGAATGCTTATGGACAAGACTAACAGGGTATATATAAATATTAGATGCACTGGTTTAGGGTATAAGAATTATTAATTTCTTTTTCTTTAAAGTCATTAAACTGTTTCAGTTTATGCAATAAAGAAAAAATGATATAAAACAAATAAAAAAATAAAAGAATAGCTCCAAAGCCGGGGACCAATGCACTGCTCCATGTCCAAGGTCAGCTGCACAACAGAGAACAAATCGTGTGGGCAATTTTGGTATTTAGGATGAGTCTTTCATGGGCTTCACATTTACTTTATCCCATCTCTGATGGACGTTCTCATCATTTATTCTATAGAAAACTGAATAAAGAGACAGTATAATTCCTCCCCCCATAAAAGAATCTCTTCCCTGGGATGGGTGATGTAGTTTGGGGGTAGAGCACCTGCTTGGCAAGCACAAGGACCATGATACAATTTCCAGCACCATATAAAAAAAAACACTAAAATAATAATTTCCTTATATAAAAAAGACCTTCTTAATATTTTATGCTGATTAACATGTATTATATATATGTGTGTGTGTGTGTGTGTGTATATATATATGAGGTTCAGTGTGATATTTCAACACATGTATACAACAATGCACTGACCAACTACAACCTCCCTCCATCTTTTCCAAACTGGTGAACTTTTCTTAGCTGCCACATATGAAACGTGGTACTATATTTCTGTGTCTGCCTTATTTCATTTAACATAATATTCTCCAATTCCATCATGTGCAAAGGAGAGGATTTCATTCTTTTTGAAGACTGAATAGTGTACCACTGTGCATATGTTTCACATTTTCTTTATTCATTCATCTGTTGGGTAGTTAGTTGGAATCCACATCTTAACGTTGTAAATAGTACTACAACAAACATGGGCATGCAGGAATCTTTCTGGCATGCTGGTTTGATTTCCTTTGGATGTGTCCCCAAAAATGAGATAGCTGGATTGTAATTTGAATTATTTTTGAGGAATCTCCAGGGCTTTCTCCATAATGATTGTATTCATTTATATTCCTACAAATAGTGTATGAGCATTCCTTTCATGACACATCCTTTCAGCTTTTGTTAATATTCATTTTTGTTTGTGGTTGTTCTGTTTTTTAAAAGACCTTCCAACTGGGTTGAGATGGAATCTCTCTATAGTTTTGATTTGCATTTTCCTAATGGCTAATGATATTGAGGATTTTTTCTTCTTTCTTTCTTTTTTTTTTTTTTTTGGCCATTTGTATTTCCTCTTCTGAGAAGAATCTATTCAAATCATTTGCCAATTTTTCATTGATTTCCAGGATGTACAAAGAACTCAAAAAGGGTAATACCAAAAAAAAAAACAAAAACAAATAACCCAATCAATAAATGGGCAAAGGAACTGAACAAACACTTCTCAAAAGAAGAAATATAAAAGGTCAACAAATACATTAAAAATTGTTCAAAATCTCTAGCAATTAGAGAAATGTAAATTAAAACTACACTGAGATTATACCTCACTCCAGTCGGTATAGCAACTATCAAGAATATAAGTAATGGAAATGAGAGGGGGAGGGGCAGGGGTATGAAAGATGGTGGAATGAGACAGACATCATTACCCTATGTACATGCACGATTACATGAATGGTGGGAATCTACATCATGTACAACCATAAAAATGAAAAGTTGTACCCCATTTGTGTTCAGAGAATCAAAGTGCAGTCTGTAAAAATAAAAAAAATATATATATTTAAGTAACAATAAATGTTGGTTAGGATGTGTGGAAAAGTGTACACTCACATTGCTGGTGGGAATGCAAATTGGTACAACTACTCAGGAAGGTAGTATGGATACTCCTCAAAAACTAGGAATGGAACTACCATTTGACACAGTTATACCACTTCTTGGTTTATATCCAAAGGAGTTAAAATTAGCACACTACAGTGACACAGCCACATCAATGTTTACTGCAGTTCAATTCACAATAGCTAAACTATGGAACCAACCTCAGTACTCTTCAAAGATGAATGGAGAAAGAAAGAACGGTATATACAAAATGGAATATTATTGAGCCATAAAAAGAATGAAATTATGGCATTTGCCAGTAAATGAAAGGATCTGGAGACTATCATGCTAAGTGAAATAAGCCAATCCCAAGAAACAAAGGTGGAATGTTCTTTCTAGTATGTGGATGCTAACACATAACAAGGGGAGGAGGGGAAGAATAGACATTCAGTAGATTAGACAGGGGAATGAAGGGAAAGGAGGGGCATAGGAATAGGAAAGACAATGGAATGAATCTGACATAACTCTTCTAATCACATATATGAATACACCACAATGAATTGCCACATCATGTACATAAACTAGACTGGGATCCTAATTAGAATAAGACATACTCCATGTTTGTAGAAATATGTCCAAACTGAGTCTACTGTCATGTATAACTAAAAAGAACTAATAGAAAACTGGCAAAAGATTTATTTGGCAATTTTTAATTGAATTACTTATTTTTTGTTATTAAATTTTTTGAATTCTTTATGTATTCTGTATATTAATTCTTTGTTAGATAAATATTTGGCAAATATTTTCTTTCATGAAGTAGTTTATCTTTTAATTAATTAATTCCCTACCATTCCCTCCTCCCTTCCTCTCAATCCCCTTCCACTCTTCCATTGTTCTCCTTTCTGTTTTCATGAGATTCCTTTATATTCCTTTTCTTCTCTCAAGCTTCCAAATAATGAGAAAAACATTCAACCCTTGACTTTATGAGTCTGGCTTATTTCACTTAGCCTGATGTTCTCTAGTTCCATTCATTGACCAGCAAATGACATAATTTCTTTCTTCTTTATGGCTGAATAAAGCTTCATTTTGAATGTATAATGTATTTTCTTTATCTATTTGTTTGTTGATGGATACCTAGGCTGCTTCCATAACTTGGCTATTGTGAACTGTGCTGCTATAAACATTGGTGTGTATATATCACTATAGTATGCTGATTTTAGATCTTTTGGATAAATACCAAGAAGAGGGATAAGCTGGGGTTCCTATGATGGATTCATTTCTAGTGTTTAGATGAATCTCCATACTGCTTTCCAAAGTAGATGTACTAATTTGCAGCTCCACCACCAATGTATAAGTATACATTTTCCTATATATCCTCATCAGCAATTATTGTTACTATATTCTTGAATGTATATGAATATGAATACACCACAATGAATGTATTCATTCATGATTGCCATTCTAATGGGAGTATACTTTTGATTGCAATTCTGCAATTTCAAAAGATGCTGAACAGATCTGTTGGCAACTTATACATTTTCTTTTGATAAGTGTGTTTAGATCATCTGCCCACTTATTGATTGGTTTATGAGTTTCTGTTGTTACATTTTTTGAAGTCTCTATATATGTTGTGTATTAATCCCATCAAAAGAGTAGCTGGCAAAAATTTTCTCTCACTCCAAGTTCTTCTTTTAATATTCTTATTTCCTTTCTTGTACACAAGTTTTTAAATTTTATGCTCTCCCACACATTGATGCTTGGTATTAGTTCTTGACTTTTAGGAATCTTGTTTTAAAAAAAAATCTCATTATTGTCTTCACCACCATGTTTTCTTCTAGTGGTTTCAGTGTTTCTGGATTCATTCCTAGGTCTTTGATCCACTTTGAGTTGATTTTTGTACAGGGCGAGAGACAGGGATCTAATCTCATGATTCTACATATGGCACATTATAAAGGCTATATATGATAAAAGCTAAAATCATACTGAAAGTAGAAAAATTGAAAGAATTTCCTCTAAAATCAGGAACAATCATGTTCTTCTTTGCTGATAACATGATCCTGTATGTCAAAGACCCACCCCCCCAAAAAACTGAACAGACTTCTAGAAGATATAGTAGAATGCAATATCAACATACAAAAATCAACAGCTTTGTTATACTCCAAATAAGGAATCTGCTCAGAAAGATATCAAGAAAATAATTCCATTAACAATAGCCTCAAAAAATTAAATAAATGGGAATAAATCTAGTTAAGGAGGTGAAAGAACTCTATAATGAAAATTATAGAACACTGAAGAAAGAATTGAATGAAGACACAAGAAGATGGAAAGACACTCCCCTGAATGTTCTTAGAATTAATACTGTCAAAATGGCCATATTACAAAAAGCAATCTGCAGATTAAATGCAATCCAAATCAAAATACCAATGGCATTCTTCACAGAAATAAATTCATATTTCCATAAAAGACTCAGAATAGCCAAAGCAACTCAGTAATAACATCAATGTTGGAGATATCACAATATCCAATCTCAGATTATACTACAAATCAATAGTAACAAAAACAGCATAGTGTTGGCATAAAAACAGATATGAGGACCAATGGAAAAGAAGACACAGAGACAAATCCACATAGATACAGTCATCTGATCCTTGGGAAATATGCCAAAAGCATTTGTTGAAGAAATAAAAGCCTTTAAACAAGTGTCTCTTCATCCTTAATTGTTTCCTTTCCTTGGCTGTGCCTTAGTGTTTTAGTTTGATGTAGTCACATTTGTCTATTGTTACTTTTTTTTTCCTATGCTTTTGGAATCATATCCAAAAATGATACCATTGCCTATACCAGTGCCTTGAAGAGTTTCATCTGCGTTTTCCTTCAGTGGTTTCATAGTTTTAGTTCTTCATTTTAAATTGAGAGGATGAGCGATGGTGGTCAAGTTTCAATCTTCTTCATGTGAATATCCAGAAATATGTTTTCATTTATTAGTTATCAAATCAACCATAACATCCTCCAATATTTTTATAATTTTTTCTGAGTTGTCTACCTTTTATAACCCTTTCATATACAGTCAACTACTACCTGAAAACAATGTTCCTAGGAACATTGGGCAAAGTCATACAACTCTGACATCAGAATTAGTCCCCAATTTTGTCCCCTTTTCTCTCAATTTATCTTTCCAGCTTATCCCTACCAAAAACATCCAGAAATCTACTTAAAGTTACCTCAGGCTCTTCTTCCTTTTGCAATCTGCATTTTCCATGAATGCCATTTATTTTTCTATTTTTCGTGTTTCTGGTTCTCTCCCATAAAAGATGAGGTCTTCTGTTTTCCAACATTTTAGAAAAAAGGAAATTTTCATGCCTCTTTTTATGTTTTTGGCCTGTTATAGTCTCATTATAATAACTGCAATAGTTATCATTTAACTTGAGAATGTTTTTGTAACGCTCTTCTATTGTGTTGAATCTCTTGACCCTCATCACAAATTCTTTGAGGACAAGTACCATAATTCACTCAGCTTGAATACGTAACTCAGTACTTCCACGTAGTACTTTTTAAAGAGTTGCTAAATTATCTAAATTGAGTCAAATTTGGACAAATGGGAGTTGTTTAATGTCACATCTTAATTTTTAACTGTTTTTGCTTCCCTGTGTATAAACTAAAGGACCACTATTTTATATCTCTGTTTTGTTTGGAAAAACTGTATTATCTATTTAATAAGTGCTGTTCAGCTAGGGAAATCTGGCTTACAAATAAATATATGCAAAGAAGCATATAAAATATTCAGAGAAACTGATCCTGATGGTGTGTGTTAGACTACCTTGGGAAACTAAAAATGGAGAGAAGTACTTCCTGACTTGGAATCCCAGCTGACCAGGATTTATACTTTCATAAAGCACCACTGACAGAAGCATTTACAAATAAAAGAATTCAGGAAATTAAGATACTTACCTTACAACTATTTTGTGAAAATCAAATAAGTTCATTATGAAAAAGTACATCAAAGATTGGAAAGTCCTAAAAGATGTTAGTGACCATTACCATAATGTCACCACTTCTAGAAGGAATTTGCATGCAGCAGCTTAGAGGGAATCATTTTAGCTCATCCTTAGAGAACACTGTATGTGAGACAACATATTTTTAAATAGCGCATGAATCTTCACTTCTCCAGTATGATCAGCATTAGTGGTTTATTCTTTTTCCATTCAGTCCAACCTAAAAATCACCTCTTTACCAGATTTTAAATATCCTCCTTTTTAAAGCTCACTTCAATTTTAAATCCATTTGACTACTTCTAACTTGGTAAATAATTTTTTCTTAATTTTTAAAATTCATAAAATGGGACATATTATTCATTAGACATTCCAAATTGCAAAATATGTGGTGTTGGTATGACTCAAGCTATCAGGCACTACATAGTATGACTTGCATATTGATCTTAAAATATTAATACATTTATTACACTCTAAATAATTTGATAACCATTTTATTTCCTGCAACATGAAACTTTACCACCTTGTATCTGGCTTTACGCCATCATTCTTAATTAATACTCTCAGGTTCCACAACATGTTCAAAAACAATGGTAAATCATTGCACTCCAGACAGTGATTTCTGAATTAATTTCTAAGCACCAGGAGTAATTTTGCTATCACAAGCTGCATTTAGGTCATAAATTATTCTAGGGGCTTTTGCCTGTACCAAATAAATAAGAAGTTACTAATATATATGGCAATTTGGAAAAATATTTAGAACAAAGGCAAAGTTCTCCTTCTATTGGTCAGAACCCTCTTCTAACTGAAAATGATAATGAAAAACTAGCCAAATAGACCATGAAATGCATTTGTTGAAAACCTGTTTCATCTATAGCAGACACTTGAGAAAGAACTGGTTAATAGCTTGACAGATTCAAGAAAGGGAAAAGCATTCTTCCTTAGCACTGTTTTAAACTGCTGTGAGGGAGGGTGAGTCAGTGAAACTGCAGTCAGGAAAAAAAGTAATAAATGCTTGTTTGGAAAAAAAAGAGACATGCCTTAGATAATGCTAAAGACAATGTGACGCTTCCAAAATTACATTTAAAATAAACCATTATTGAATTCATGTATTTAAGAAAACTCTTTTGAATATTAGTTTGATTCCGTCTAGGACATAAAACACATATGCCTAGAAATCACAATGAGGTTTGAGTTTTAAAAAAATGATATCAAATTTCAAGAGTATATTCAAAAATTAGCTGACTCCATAACTCTTAAAATATTGCATGAGTTTAAATAGAGTCTGAGGATACAGGAAATATTTTCCAAATATCATCCTGATGTAAAATAGCCTAAAGTAGATACAATGACAACAGCACAATGGTACAGGAGTCAGCAAACATAACTTATACTCATGATCACTTTAACTAAGTATTGAAGTTCCAGGCACAAAGGAATAATGAACATTATATTGCTTAAAATAAGGCTATCCCTGTGTTTTTTTTTTAATTTTTCTTTTATTATTTTTTTTACTGTTAATTAAGTGACTTTATCACAAATAATAAGCTCGTTTTGTATCTAAAGATACCTTTATATGTAGACTTCATTTTTAAAACATTCACATAAATTCAAGAGCAAGACGAAACTATGAAAATAAAATTCATTTTCAGATTTTTAGTAAGATATAATCAAACATTTTAATACATTAAACAACCTAAGACTGTTTTAGGGAACTATTATTTAAAACCATAAGTTAAAACATATTCCCTATTATACCCTTATTTTATTAACAAAACATTTTGAGGATACTTACTGGGTAGTAATTATTGATAATATCTCCTCTCTCTCTCTCCACATTACTCAAAACTTCAGTAGCATCTGGACTCTTCCCTCTTTAATTGAAAACTTACTTGGTTTCTTGAACCTCAAATTTAATAATTGGCTCCCTACCTTCTGGTTCAGTTATCTAAGGTAAGGCCTTGATTTTTTTTTACCAGAAACCTTTTTCTCTTATCCTTTCCATGGCATTATTTAAGATTTTTGCCTGCATCTCTGGTCCGCTACTTCACCTGTTCAGAATGGTAGAGTCTGCCACATTCTACCTGAGGCATTCTGCTCCCATCTGGGCCTTAGTACTGATGATTTTCAGGCTATCAATCATGGTAGCATACATGTTATGGCGGTGGAATCTTCCACAGCTAGAAAAACAAGGTACATATTAATTACAGTTCTGTTTAAACTTATGTTGTCAAGAATAAATGTTTAAGTAAAATACTTCCTTATAAAGCATCCACAATATTGAAAAAATTAAACGACCTTTTGAATTTCCTCAAGTTAGCAAGTTAATATAAACTACATAAACTAGCCTAAATTAATATCAGTTCTCAATGATCTTAAATACATGACTTTTATTGAATTAATTTAAGTAAATTCTCTAAACTGTGGACCATGCCTATAATATCTGTACTGTTTTATTTGCTGATATTCCTTTCCATTTATGGCTATCATCTAACCCACTTTCTTAAGTGAGCACACTAATTTGTCTGAGTGCCAAACTGCATGGGCACTGACTAATCAGAATGTAGGCTGAACATCATACTTCCAGGATACAATAAGGATTGCTTTCCTCTCCACTGTACATGCCAGTTGGATTTCTGTGGACATTCTGGTACACTGGGATTCCAAAAGCCAAGTCCATCCTTCTTGTGGCTCCTACTGATCATGTGCCTTCAGCCAAGGGATGAAGAACAAGAGGGGAAACAAGGAGAAGAACACTGGCTTTTAATTATCTTATTCTAGAGGTGGTAACACAAAACTTCCCTGCAAATTCTATCAGCAAGAATGAGTCAGTGTCACACTAAAATGCAAGAGGCCTGGAGGTGCAACCTAGCAATATATGCAGTGAGTACAAACTACTGTACTGTCACATATGAAACTACTAGAAGGCAGAAAGTGCTGTGGGAAATAAACCGGACAAGAATAAGAGACATCTGAAGTGGAGGGAAGAGAACAGCAATATGCTCTAATTAGGTCTCAATGAAGAGGTGATAAGTGAGGAGAGGACAGAAGGGAAATGTAAGTGGGACCATACATGTATCTCAGGGAAGAGCATTTCAGGAGGAAACAGCCAGTTCAAAGTCATGATGTAGGATAGCACCTGGTAGGTTCAAGGAAAAGTGAAGAGGCAAGTGTGGTTAGAGCACAGTATTGCAGGGAACATCTGAGAAGCAGAGGTGCCCCACAGAGTTGTATAAGTCATTGTAAAAACTCGTCTTTGATTCTGAAGAGAATGAGAGGCTCTTGAATTTTGAGTTGAAAAGGAGTATGATCTGGGTTACATTTTAAACAAGATCATTCAGACTGTTCCTTGAAAATACACTAGAGAGGTCAGGTATGGAGCCTGTGAGACCAGTTGGGAAACTATTCCAACAATCCTAATAGTAGTAGATTGGACCCAGGTAGTAGCAGAGGAGATTTTGAGAAGTGGCAATTCTGGATATTCTCTACTTTTGAAAGTAGAGTCACACGTGTTTCTGAAGGGTTAGATATAAACCATGTGAGAATGAAAGCTGTTGAAGATGATCCCAAGATTTTTGACCTGAGATACTGAAAGTTAGATTTGCCATTTACCAATATGGGACAGACTGTGAGTGAAGCTAATGTGCAGGGAGGCAGGAGTATAAATCCCTTCTCAGACATGTTAATTTTGACGTATCTATTAGACATCTGTTTTCAAATGACCAGCTGGAATCATGGCAAAAGTCTGGACCAAGATATAAATTTGCAGTTGTCACAAGTCATGAGACAGATGAGACCAGCAAGGTAATAAGGAAGGATAGAGAGAAGAGGTCCAAGGTCTGAGTGATGGTTCAAAGCAACATTAAGAGGTCAAGATAAATAAGGACAAATCAAAAAAGTGAAGAGAGAAAAGATATGGAGAATTACAGAAAGAAATCCAGGAGAGTGTGGTATCCTGGGAGATAAGTGAAGAAAGAGTTTTCAGGAAATAGAAACTGCTGACTGTGAAAATGCTGCTAAAAGGTCAAGTAAGATGGGGACTGAGAATTGGATTTGGTGCCTAAGGGTCTTTGTTGACCTTGATAAAAGTAAGTTTGGTGGGTTATGGAGTGGCAATAGTCTGAGAAGAGTGAATATAAGAGAGATACAAAGAGAGGAATTGGAGACTGGAAGTGCAGATAAATTTTGCTGCAAAAAAAGAAACAGAGAAACCAGGCTGGAGTAGAAGTTTTGTTAAGAGAGAGATTTTTAAGACAAGCTAATATCAAGTTGTTTCTAACATGTGTTTAATAGTAAACTGCTTGAGACTCAAATATTATCACAGATTTACTCCACCTTACACATTTCTTTAGATACTAGTGCTAATGACACAATTCTCAATTCTATTCTTGGTCAACAATATATAATTATTTGAAATACATTAAATGATTAACAGAAAAATTCCTATTTGACCTTACTGACAATTTATACCTTTTAAAATATCAATAGCACTATCAATAGTGCTCTCTCCCATTTCACCTTAGCACAATTGTCACCTTGAGAAAATGCAAAAGGTGCATTTATCTCTTTGTGCCATTTGCCAAAATATGACAAACACTAGTGTCTCTCCTTCTTTAACTTATCGTCAAATTATTTCTCTCCTCCAGGCTGTTTGCTTAAAACAATCTGTATCTTCCAAAATTAAAAGAAAGAAAGAGCCATGTCTTTCATAATTAGTAGAAATTAAGTCTTCAGGAGATGGTATGTATCTAAAAATCTCAGTTCATCATGCACACATGAAATGACCCTCACCATCAGCATCTCTACAGTTGATTTTTTTAGAAGAAGCTCCTATCATCAAGAAAAAACTAGCTTTTCCTCAACCTTCCACCCTCAAGAAGAATTCATGTAGCCACATTACAATAAACTGTTGACAAGTTTCCATAAGCATACAGCCAAAGCTTTTAAAATTTGAGATTAGTAGGTTCAGGGGAAAAGGCTAGAGTTCAGTTAAAATTCATCTGTTTTTCTATAGTAAACACATAAAGTTCAACTTTCTGAGCCATCTGTTAGTTCTAGTAGAGCAAAGAAATGATAGGCTTAGAAATACACAATGCAAAAATTAAATATCTGTTTAAATGAGCACACATAAAATTAGTTTTAATAAGAAAATGTACTTAAAACTATTCAGTAATAGTTTTGATTATTTAATAAAATGGTTACCAATAAAAATAAATTGAAATTGAACAGGAATTGATACAGTGCCTTTAATGTTCTAAGCAAGCATTTCATCAGAGCCTACAATGCAGCAGGCTCTGTGCTAGAACATTTTTATTTGCCTTTGAATTGCTCACATTTTAGAAGAAGAGAGAAAACATTACACAATGAAGATATGATGTGTCAGGTGCTCTATAAAATTTAGCGATAGGTACTAAAAGATGTATAGTCACAGTCTAATACCATTCATGTCATTGGAGAAAATTTTTAAAAAGAATTAATATTTGAAGGACAAAAATGTCTTTCTATAGGTTGAAGTAGGTTAGAGAAGGACAGAAAGAGTGAATGACTTAAAGTACAGGTAACAGCAAGAACAAGGATATATATATATATTATATATATATAACACATATTATATATAATATATATATTTATATATATATATAAAATGATGTTAAGAAGATAGAAAGATGAAGTTCCCAAAATTCTTGTGAGCCTGTTTCTTTAAATGAAGGAAGTCAGAGAAAAGGATAAACTTTACTTTCCAGAGAGTGTCTCTGAAGACATTACGTAAAAGGGGATTCATTACTAACATGACATGGGAAGACGTGGAGGAGGTCAGGAGGAATAGCGATTTATGAAGAGACTGTTTGAAGAACAAAAGAAACAGAAAAGTTATCGCTCTTGATTCCCCTCTTTTCCCTGCTACCACTTTCCCTCCCATTATCTCAATCCTTAAACAGTCCTGTGGTTGTATTTTCAAAGTATATCTTAATTCTACCACTTCTCACCATCTTCTCTGACATGTCAAAAACCCCAAATCATCACCTCTATCCTGGATTACAATAGCTAAACTGTCTGCCACTTCTCTTCCTCCCTGACAACCTTATGTCCCCAAAATCTATAGTGATCATTTAAAATCATAAATCAGATTATATTATTCCCCTGCTAAAAAGTATCAATTGGGGTCTTAAAATTATTGATTGGAATCCTACTACAATCAGAATAAAAATCAAAATGCCTTATTTTGTCTATAAGGCCATATGCAATTTAGATCCTGCCTACTCCTCTACCCTCATGTTCTCTTATTCCTGTGCTGGAATTCTCCCTGTGACCTTGACATAGGGAACTCTCTCATGGTACAGTTTTCAGGTCAAGTGTCTTGTCACCTCATCAAGGCCTTTTCTAAAATCATTCTCTGAAGAGGCTCCCCTGTCCCACTCTCTATCCATTACCCTGTTGTATTTTCTATATAGCACTTGTCACAATTTAAAATGATATTGTTTACTTGTTTTACTGTCTCTTCTGAGTATTCTAGTAAATTCCAAATACCTAAGGAATTGTTCTGTTTTATTTATGTTTCCCCAGTACTTATAATGGTGTCTGTAGATAAAGATCTACACAACAGAAGATTGTTAAGTATGTGAGAAAAGTTTAGGTAGAGGAAAGAAATAAGAAAACTTTTTAAAATTTACTCTGTGATGTCCTACTTAAGATTTCTGTGCATTTGTGCATCTACCTCTGAAATCTATTACAAGGCCTATATTCTACAAGTCATTCAGAGACACATGGAATTTGCTTGATATTCCATGGAGTCTTGGGTTTCAAAGTAAGGGAAAACAAGCTATGTGGAATATAAGTATAAGCCCTATTTAAAGGTTCTTCCTTCCACAAATAGTCTAATTTCTGTTAATGAAAATATTTATGCATTCATTTATCTTTTTTGAACCAATATAATTTTATCTGTAATAATCAAAAGAAAGAAGAACTACATGGAATCTATAATTCATAAAAGTCTTCATGAGAACTTTCCGGAAAAACTAGAAAACAAGGAAAATTAAATTTTGTTATGAAAATTTTATGGTGAGTAATGGAACTGGAAAATTAGGGTTTCAGCAGCAGAACTGGCACTGTGATTCTCTCCAGCACATTCCATGGGAAATAGAACCCATATCTTGGAAGCATAAATGGTCACTAGAAAGAAACATTTAACTGTGCAAGATTCCTCAGTGTTTACAGTTGATTGAAAAATGTCTACCTCTTCCTGTTCTTATTCCATGCTTCTTATGTGACTTTCTGATTACAGTTCAATTTCCCTGGTCTCTTTATGCTAAAAAAATTGTTAAGCAAGATGAAGACTCAGGCATTCTAAACATCAGAGTGGGATTGTCCACAGTCCTAGTTGAGACTGAATCACAGCTCAGCTTCTCCTTTTGCCCAGTGCAACTTCTTCCACTTCTTCCACAGGTGTTGACCTCAAGAGTACTCCCAAATATATTCCCTGCATGACAATCTGCAGCTCACATTTTGCATTCCTAGAAACCCAGATGGGACTCTATCTGTAAGTATAGCAGGATTCAGGTGTTCAAGTGAGGTACCCAGCAATCTGACTCTATCTTCCAGCTTTACATTAAATTCATTTATAGACTCTCCTCTGGTTGAGAGAGGATTTTATTTTTTTATTTTTTATTTTTTAATTTGTTCTATTTATATGTGACAGCATAATGCATTTCAATTCATTGTACACAAATGGAGTACAACTTTTCATTTCCCAGGTTTTACAGGATATAGAGTCACACCATTTGTGCAATCATACATGTATATAGGGTAATGATGTCCATCTGAAAGAGGATTTTAGAACATTTCATGAAAATTTGTTTTTCTACAGTCAGTTCTATGCAAATAAATTTATTTAATGACCATTTTGTTTCAGAATTTTTGGTAAATGGTAGAAATAAAGTAGGATGATGTGCCATTTGAGGAATTGGCAAAGAAAATTTTAAAATGCCTGGAAGTAGAGAGAACACAATATCAAAACTCACTTAAAAGAAATAATGTTACTTTGATTCCTCACAATAAATAATTAGATATATTAACTTGGAAATAATCCACCATGAGATTTGACTTAAAGGGGTAAAATTATTCAAAATAGCATGTGAGAAATTAGGATGACCTGAAGTAATTATTATTACTACTTTACTATGTAATTTGTGTATCATATTTGACATATATAAAACAAAAATACAAGAACTAAAGAATAAAAATTTGGCTAAAAATTCTAAAAATGATGTGTCCAAATTATAAAATTAACTAGGAAGAAGAAAAATCACACTAAAGATTAAATTTTGCTACCAAGTTTCAAAAATAAATTAGGATTTTAGTGCCAAATGGGAAACTGGCAGAGAATCTTGGCAATGTGAAAGTACTGATGACACATGAAGTAAAGAGAAATTGAAAAACAATTCATATGAATCACTATTGGTTACTGATGATGAAATAATGTTTTTAAAAATATTAAATATATATTTAAGAATAAAGCTATCTATAAACCTTAGAATTCATCAGTTAGAACATGCTTTAAAACATTTCTAGGTATAAATATAAAAATCAGGAATCCTCAAAATCCTTTTCTGTGTGTGTGTTTTTTGTTTGTGCTTTTTAGTTATGCACGACGGTAGAACTTATTTTGACATATCATACACACATGGAATATAACTTCCCATTCCTGTGGTTGTGCACAATGTGGAGTTACACTTGTCATGTATTCACATATGAACATAGGAAAGTTATGACCGATTCATTCTCCTGTCTTTCCCATTTCCATCCCCCTTCTTTCCACCTATCCAATCCAGTGAATCTACACTCCTCCCTCCCCCACACTTATTATGAGTCAGCATCCAAATATCAGAGAGAACATTTAGCCTTTGGTTTTTTGGGATTGGCTTATTTCACTTAGCATGATAATTTCCAACTCCATCCATTTACCAGCAAATGCCATAATTGCATTCTTCTTTAGTAATATTGGCTTAGTAATATTTCATTGTGTATATGTACTACATTTTCTTTATCCATTCATCTGTTGAAGGGTACCAAGGTTGGTTCCATAGCCTAGCTATTGTGAATTGAGCAGCTATGATCATTGATGTGGGCCCATCACTATAGCATGCTGATTTTAACTCCTTTGGGTATACACTGAGGAGTGGGATAACTGGGTCAAATGATGGTTCCATTCCAAGTTTTCTGAGAAATCTCCATATTGCTTTCCAGAGTGGTTGCATCAATTTGCAGTTGTACCAGCAGTGGATGAGTGCACCTTTTCTCCCACTTCTTAGTCAACATTTACTTGTATTCTTGATAATTGCCATTCTGCATAGAGACAAAATCTCAGTGTAGTTTTAATTTGCATTTCTCTAATTGCTAGTGATGTTGAACATTTTTTCATATATTGGTTGACCATTCATTTTTATTCTTCCATGAAGTGTCCATTCAGTTCCTTTGCCCATTTATTGATTGGGTTATTTGGTAATAAGGTTTTTGAGTTCTTTATATATCTTGGAGATTAATGCTTTATCTGAGGTGCAGGTGGCAAAGATTTTCACCCATTCTCTAGGCTCGCTCTTCATGTTCTTGATTGTTTCCTTTGCTTGTGAAGATGCTGTATAGTTTGATACAATTCCATTTATTGATAATTGATTTTATTTCTTGCACTTTTGGAATCTTGTTGAGGAATGTGGTTCCTAAGCTGACATGATGGAGATTTGGGCCTACTTTTTCTTCTAGTAGGTACAGAGTCTCTAGACTAATACTTTTGAGTTTTGCAGGGTGAGAGATAGGGGTCTAATTTCAACTTGCTACATATGGATTTCCAGTTTTCCCAGCACCATTTGTTGAAGAGGCTATCTTTTCTCCAATGTATGCTTATGGCACCTTTGTCTAGTATAAGGTAACTATAGTTATGTGGTTTGTCTCTAGTAATCTTTGTAAAGTGTTAAAACAAATAAGATTTTTGCAAACTGATAGATTTGTTACATGGAGAATTTTCATTTGGGAAATTTAATTTCAGAAAATTACTTTCACAGAATTGATATTCCATGAGTTGGCCTGTCTCCACCAAGTTGGCCACTGGCAGCCACAGTTTTAAACTCTACGAAGCAGATCAAATGCACACTTGGTTCCCAAGACCTTCAAAAAAATCTTGGCACTAACATTTTAGGACAGCTTGATCAGGATGAAGATTCTCATCTCTGCACTAGTGACCATGGCCAAGACATGATCACACAGTGATCCTGTCTTGCACTTTATAATCCTCTCTGGAGTTAGGAGAGCAACCAGGCCCCTGTGAGTTGCATGGACTGCAAATGGGAGAGGAAAAACTCCTGAAAGAAAATCCTGCGTCCCTGCTCAGAAAGAAAGGAATGGTAGAGGTCTCATACATTTTTCATTCCAAAATTTGGAACAAATTTTTGCCTTATTTAGCAGTACTTCTCTAACATAGATAATACAAGCGAATTTTTCATGACTTTCAAAAGAGAACTTCTTATATATGTAATTTTTCAATCCACCTCTACTCAGAGAGAGTACAAAAAGCTTATAAACCAAATTTAGTTTGTTCCTTATACCATGCCATAAAAGCAATTTATAATCTTTCTCATTTGAAAATTTTTAAAAATATTAACTTGTCTTTGCTTGAATTCTAACATTCAAACTACTCTTCTATAGTTCTGGCTGACAAGGTGAAAAATGTTTCCAAGTTTAAGTAGACGTGATTTGATATGTCAGTTATAACAAACTTCAGTGGAAAATAGACTCTGGTATGCACAATTTTTATTTTTATTTTTTGGTACCAGAGATTGAATCCAGGGATGCTTAACCACTGAGCCACGTCCCCAGCCCTTTTTACTAATTTTTAAAAAAATTTTATTTTTTTATTTTGAGACAAAGTCTCATTAGGTTGCGTACAGCCTCACTAAATTGCTGAGACTGGCTTTGAACCTGCAATCCTCCTGCCTCGGGCTTTGGAGCTTCTGGGGTTATAGGCATGTGCCACCATGCCTAGCTAGTATACAGAATTTTTGATGATTTGTAGTTACTTTAACTTTTAATATATTAACCATCTATTATTGCTTTTTATCATGTTTTCTCTCCAAATAAATTGACTTTACCCTAGGTAACTGAGAGTTGATATGTCTGTAATAAATCAAAATAAAAGTACAAGTTTAAATTGAACCCTTAGATGATACTGACGTTCTTCTCACATTCTTTACTTCAACAATCATCTGACAAATATACATTGTGCACCTGCTCTGAGCCAAGAACTGTTCCAAGCTCTGGAAAGAAAGCCACAACAAACTTCCAACACTCATGGAATTTTTATATTTAGCAAAAAGACAGAACCCAAATAAATACATTGGTAAGTATTGTGAGGAAAATTGCAGCAAAACAAAGCTGTAGAGGGTGAAAGAGGGTAGAGAATGTTGAGTTTGGTGAAAACTCCATAAATATTATAATCAAGTTTTATTTTAATTGATAAAAAATGAGAAAGGGTAAATAAGAAATAAGATATCACCTTTATCCTTGATAATTTTGATTTAGGAAAATATGTCTAGACAGGCCCAAGGCTTGAATCCCCAGCGCAGAGCTCAGACCCGCCCACGCCATCAGGCCTGGCTCTGAATCGCCAGGTCTAAGCACAGGGCCGCCTGGATAACAAATGATAGTTGTACTCCATTTGTGTACAATGAATCAAAATAAAAAATAAAATAAAATAAAATAAAATAAAATACAATGGGAATTAAAAAATAGAAAATATGTCTAATACCTGCCAGTAAGTGGACTGCCTGATATTTTTTTCTAATATTTTTATTTGTTCTTTTTAGATATTCATGACAATAGAGTTTATTTTAGCATATTATACATACATGAAGTATTGCTTATTTTAATCAGGATCCTATTCTTGTGGTTATACATGATGTGGAGTTTCACTGCCTAATATTGAAGTCCAAAATTAGACCCACCAACCCATTTCTTTTCAGTGCTAGAAAAATGTAAACTTCCCAAAGAGTCAGACCACTCTTACAGAAGCATAAGTAGGGGGAGCTCAAAATTCCTGCAAGCAGTTGGATCTCAAGGAGGAAGGAGGAAATGCTCCCAGTCTCCCGGCCCCCACCCCTATTTACCTCCCAAGTAAATAAAGTCCCAGGACAGTGAATGAGAGAATAGAGACAAGGAAGTATGTTATTAAAATCCCTCATACAAGGTATGCTATTAAAGGAACCAGGAAAAGGAGGATAAGAAAAATTCGTACTGTACTTGTTTTCTCCCAGCCACATTGTGCTGTTCAGATGCAGGTGTATAGAAAGTAGACAGAGAATTGATTGGATTTTATCAAGGACACAGCCTGCTGAGTATTATAGAGGCAGGAGTAGATGAGGGGATGTGAGTACCTGCAAGGGAACAATTGTAGTAAAGGACTATAGAACACAAATTGGGTAGAGAAAAGTGAGTCCATTAAGACAATAATAGACAATGAATAACTGATACAAAATGAACTCTGTGAGACAGGGAATTAGTAAGTACCCTGGAAATATAAATAGTTCACTGATAGAAAAACTAATCACCTATCAAAGACATCCATATCCTAATCCCCAGAACCTGAGAATATGTTACCTTACATACACAGCAAAGAGGAATTTATAGATATGATTATAAGTCTTCATATGCAAAGTTTTTTCCAGATTATCTGTGTGGACCCAATATGATCACAGGAGTCCTTTTAAGAGGAAGATATTGGAATAAGAAAAAGAAAGGAAATGTGATGACAGAAACAAACAGAGAGTCAAAGTTGGAGAGCTATGCTGCTGGCTTTGAAGAAGAAAGCCACGAAAAGAAGTTGGCCTTCAGAGATGAGAAAACTAAAGAAATACATTCTCTCCTAGAAGACTGCTCTGTTTTTCCTTGATTTTGACCTGAAATACCCATTTTGGATGTCTAACCCCCAAGACTATGATTTAGAATAACTGTTTAAGCCACTGAGTTTGTTAAGATGTAATACAAAGCCAACAGCTGGTTAAAGAGAATTTTGAAGATGGTACAAATATTAGGAATACAAAGTCTAGGGTGTGCCATGGGCTAAAGTAGGGTCAGGGAAAGTGAGAAGTAAGAGCACTGAGGTCTGAGAGGTGGTTCTCCGCATGGATACTGAAGTCTTTTGAAGAATGAAGATGGCAATTTAGATGATCAAATTCCCTACGAATGAAAGAGAGGTTGCCTGATTAGTGAGAAGGGATGCACTTCAGAGGCTCTTGTTTTTGAGGGGTCAGTGATCTGGAAGAAACAATAAAACAGAAGGAGGACACATAAAATAAGTACTAGTTGAGAAAACTAAAGCACAATCAGTGTCCTTAAGAATGGCCAGGTTTTAGTTAAAAAGAGTGAAGGGAATGATAAGAAGAGAGTTGAAAATACCAGAGTTTATTGATGACAAATTGTAAGATCACAGTCAAAGAGTTTGGAGTATAGGGTGAAAGTGAGTGATGCGCTCATATTGGGGGACATTCAAGGCTCTGGTGTCATGAACAAGACCATAATTTATGATCTGAGATACCTGAATTTTTTAAAGTGATTTAGGTAGACAAGGGCATAAACTATGATGGCTTTTGTCCTGATACTTTTTAAGGAGGATAAGGATCTAAGGATGTAGCTCAGTGGTAGAATGTATGCCTAGCATGTGCAAGGCCCTGGGACCAATCCCTGGCACCACAAAAAAAAAAAAAAAAAAAAAAAAAGCCTGGTTGGGACAGGTTGCAGGGGTGGGCTAGCAGCTTCAAATGTGGAAATTGGTTTTTTGTTTGTTTTGGGATTTTTTTTTTTTTGAACCCAGGGGCACTTAACCACTGAGCCACATTTACAGTGTTTTTTGTATTTTATTTAGAAACAGGGCCTAACTGAGTTGCTTAGGTCCTCACTAAAGTTACTGAGGCTGGCTTTGAACTTGCGATCCTCCCAAGCTGCTGGGAATGCAGGTATGCACTACCAGGCTCTGCTCAAATGTAGGAGTTTTTAAGGATTGATCATTAGATAGTTGGAGACATGAGGTGGATTAAATTCTCTTACTGGAAAGGACCAAGAGTTCTCTGGGCTTCTTTCAAGGCCATTGTAGGGAGGTAGAAATATCAGGAAGACACAGTACTGGGAGTTATTGTGAAATCTAGGAATTCACGAATCCCGGAGGACTTCTTTGCAGATTTCAGAACGGGTCATGACTATAGGAGACAAGGTAGGCCTGTGGAGCATTCATCAAGTTGCTGTGGTATCTGCTGGAGTCATGGTTGGAAAAGGGCAAGCAATGGAATTAACATTATCATATAATTATTTGCAATCCTATAATTCCCATTAACTCAAGTACCTTAGCAGTATCGTTCTTTTTAGAAAATAATCTCATATTTGGAGAAGGTATAAGTAGATTTAAGAACTGAATAGTTTAAAGGAATTAGAAAAATGAACATGAAAGGGAAAAAACTGCAAATGAGAAACAGCCCAGATTGAAATGGCTTTTGCTGACACAAATGAGAACTACTTTTTAAGACCTACAAATGTTTGAGCAATCTTAAAAACTCAAACCTCTGGTAGAAAAGTCCTGACACCAGGGAAAAAGATATATTCATCGAATTTATTCTCAAAGAGAATTCTACTTCCTTACAAAAATAAAACTATCTTTCTACTATTTTTGTTTTCCTCAGACAGAGGAGTATAAGATTTTAGTTTTTGCATGTAAATTGCAGTTGATGTTTAAAGAAATGTTCTTAGTCCTGTAATTCATGTAGTCAAAGAATGATAAATAAATTATTCCTTCTTCAGAATGGGGGTTCTTAGCACGTCTTCAGAGTGTGCATGTAGCCAAGTGTGGGGTGTATGCCTGTAGTCCAAGACTTGGCAGACTGAGGCAGGTGAATCACAAATTTGAGGCCAGCCTCAGCAACTTAACAGAGTTCTAGACAATTGAGGCAGACCCTGTCTCAAAATAAAAAATAAAAATAGCTGGATGTAGCTCAATGATAAAGGGTCCTTGTGTTAGATCCCTTGTTTAAAAAAAAAACAAAAAAACAAAGAAACAGTATACATGAAGTCAGTGAAATTATATGTGAAACTATGTGATAAAGTGGACGTTGATAATTGTGGTTTCAGGGTCTTTAGCTGTCTTCAAATTCTTAAAGTAGTTCATCTAAACAAAAATTTAAAAAGTAAATGACAATGTTCTAGGTATTTATAATGAAAAATAAGTTCATTCTCATGTGTTTATAATATAAATGTACTATATAAATATATTTTAAATGCATGAACCAGCACAAAAGACAAGAACTCATATGTCTCTACATCATGAGTGGTTGAAGTTAGACAGTGAGTAAAAGACAGGAAGTGAAGCAAGAAATATTGATTCAAAATTTATTGAGCACCAGGGGTGGGGCTGTAACTGAGTGGTAGAGCACTTGCCTCACATGTGTGAGGCACTGGGTTTGATCCTTAGCACCACATAAAAATAAGCAAATAAAATAAAGGCATTCTGTACATCTACAACTACAAAAAAAAATTTAAAATATTTATTGAGCACCAATTTTATATCATGTGCTATGAATACATAGATGAACGAGTCACAGTATCTCTGCTCTTCACACTTCAATTTCTTGATGTGTAAGTAGACAAAGTATAAAATGCTATCAAAATATTATAATTTTGTTCCCAGATTGGCAATAGAAAGGGGTATGAGTTCAGACTGAGGTGCCAGAATCCAGGGGCTGCTGTGGATGTATATGAGTAACCTGAATTTTATGGCACAGAGAAAATAAGTAGTACGAGAATTATTAGGATCATGAGAACAAAGACCAAGCAAGATGATTTTCAAAAACAATAATAGTTATTCTTTCAATAACACTATCTCTTCAAGTATTAATGGAGTTTTACTATGTGCTAGTCTATCTTCCCAACTAGGATTATAGTGAATGCAAGATAAATACGTCATATAAATATTATCAGTTCCATTGTCATAGTTTAGATATGAGGTGTCCCCCAAAAGCTTAAGTGTAAGACAATATAAGAAGGTTCAGAAGTGAAATGATTAGATGATAATAATTATAATCCAATCAGTACATTAAGCCACCAATAAGGATTAACTGGGTGATAATTTCAGTTGATAGGGTATGGCTGGAGGAAATAGCCCACTGTGGCTTTGGGGTATATATTTTGCCCCTGGCGAGTGGAGCTCTCTCTGCTTTCTTATTGCCATGTCCAGAGCTGTTTTCCTCTTCACACGCTTTTACCATGATGTTCTGCCTCATCTTTCGCCCAGAGCTATGGAGTCAGCCATCTATGCACTGAGACCTCTAAAACCTTGAGCCTCAAATAAACTTCTCCTCTATCTTGTCAAGTCTTTTGGCTGAGAAGTGGGATCATTGCTGCAACTAACCTGACCATATGGTTCAGAAGCGTTCGGATCTGGTTTGTTGGGGGAAATTTTTTGAAGTCTAGGGATGCAAGGTGGAAAAGTCTTTAGAATGCTGTAAGTGGAGGTTAATGGGCCATTCTGGTGGGACCTCAGAAGACCAGAATGCTGATAGGACTGTGGACAGTACATTCTGGGCTGATAAGAATCTCAGAGAACTCTATTGTAAATTGGACTAGAGTCTGTTCTTCTTACACTCTGGCAAAGAAGCTGTCTACACTTTGCCCATGTCCTGAAACTTCTTGTGAGGCTGAATTTAAAGGTGATGGACTGATTTATCTGATGAAAAAAAAAAATATTAAGGCAGCACAGCATTCAGGCAAAGACATGGATACTGCTGGTTGATTTTAGCCAAGTTTACTATGATAATCAGGAATAGAAAGCAAAGAAAATTTGAAGAACCTGTAGTTTGCAGTTCAACAAGAATAGTATGATTAAAACTGACTAAAGAAAGTGTGGTTCTTAAAGAGATTACATCCGCTGAAGAAGTGCTTAATTTTTCACCCAGAGACTATAAGAAAGATGGCCTGAGTACATCTCAGGAGTTGGCAAGACCACCCCCCTCTCAGGCTCAAGGGTATAAAAGTGAAAGCTCCTTTGAGAAGAGAGCACTGGAGAATGCTGTTTGCACAGGGGAACCTAGGAAGTTGTTTCACCAAGCGCAGCTGCCCAGGCATTCAGAAGCTGCTGCAGTCATGAACCCAGGAGGCTTGGTTACTCCTTAAGATGGTGGCAGACGTTGGCATCAACCATATGGTGCTGGTTCTGCAGGAATGCAGGATGCTGGAATTAAGAGATAATGGAGGCTTCCACCACAATTTCAGTCTTTTGACTGAAATCAAAAGACCAGGCAAAATATAGCAGGTAGCCCTGATAGGATGATGCATAAAGATACAAGAAGCCAAAGCTGCAGCAGAAATCCCTGAGATTAAGAGATGCCAGTAAGATTAAACTTCTGACAAGAAAATCTGCAGGAATCAAGTAGAAACAAGCCAAGAAAGAGGCCATGTGGACTACAATCAGCAAGGCCATAAGAACAGAGCTATACCAACCCTTTTATACAAAGAACTATAGAACTTATCTGCCTAGCTGGATTTTGGCCTTGCTTTAGTCCCATCTCTTCTTTCTCTTCCTCTATTTCTCCCTTATGGAATGGAAATGTTCACTCCGTGCCATAATATATGGGATATATGAAACTTGCTTTTGATTTTTACAGGGGCTCATGCTGAGAGTTTGAGTCTCAGAGGAGACTTCAGACTTGGATATTTGGACAATGCTAAAAATGTTAAGACTATGGAACTCTCAAAAAAAAAAAAAAAGACTATATTTTACACTATGAGATGGGCATGAATTTTGGGGACCAGGGGCAGGATATTGTGGTTTAGATATGAGGTATCTCCCAAAAGCTCATGTGTAAGACAAAGCAAGGAAGTTCAGAGGACAAATGAGTAAATGATGACAGTTTTAACCCAATCAGTAGATTAATCCACTGACAGGAATTAACTCAGTGGTAACCAAAGGCAGGTAGTGTGGCTAGAGAGAGGTCTCTGGGTTGTAGCTTTGGGTTTATATTTTGTTCCTAAGCAGTGCACACTCCCGCTCTTCTTCCCTTCCCTCCCCTCCTTTCCTCTCCTCTCTTCTCTCTCTCCTCTCCTCCCTGATTGCCATGATTGCCACATCCTGAGCTTCTTTCCTCCTTCACATCCTTCCATCATATTGTTCTGCTTTACCTCAGGCTCAAAACAATGGAGTCAGTCATCTATAAAACTGAGACTTCTGAAACTGTGGGCACCAAATAAATGTTTCCTCCTCTGAAATCATTCTTGTTAAGTCTTTTGGTCACAGCAGTGAAAAGCTGATTGAAATAGCTATCATGAGGAAAAAAAAAACTATCAACAGGATAGTTGATAGGCTGTTGATAAATATTATCAACAGGATTATCACAGTAGATCCTGCAGATAAAAGGAGCAGTAATTAGGGGAGGAAAAGAGTAGAGCATACAGGAGAGTAAAAGTACCAAAAGGAACTACAATGGATAAAGGAGTGTCTGCAAGAGAATGTTGTAATTTAGATGAATAGTTGTGATATTGTGACAAAATAAGAAAAACACATTGGTCTCTGGTCACAGTTCCTGACATAAACTTTCCAGTAACTTCCTGAACATTGGGGCATTAGGAAAAACTTTTTGTTCTGATATTTGGTTTTTGACCCCAGTTACTGATACAGAGGTCTTAAGATTCTTGTAATTTCCTACTAGCAGTATCTGACACAATTCCCAAATCTTTAGAATTTCCACAGTGACAGATGCATCTTTTGTTCTAGTGAGGTAACTCTTATGGGGCTCCTGGATAGTCTCAAGATAGGGGCTGACCACCTGGAGAATCAACCACTACTTTAGAGGATTGGAATTTGATCTATAGATTCAATGCAATCTCAATCAATATGTTAACAAGTTATTTTGTATGCATTTACAAACTTATTCTGAAATTTATATGAAAAGGGGAAAGAGCCAGAAAACTCAACACAATGTTAAAGAATAAATTTGAAGAATTGACATTGCCTGATTTTAAGACTTATTATAAAATTATAGCAATCAAAACAACTAAGACATTGATGAAAGAATAAACAAATAGACAAGTAGAACAGATTAGAAGGCTCAGAAATAAATTTGCGCAAATAGTCAATTGATTTTTATGAGGGATCAAAGGCAATTTGAAGGAGAAAATACAGTGTTTTCTACAAATGGTATGGAAATGTTGGACATGTATATACAGAAAAAAAGAATCTGTACACAGAGTTAAAACCTCTCACAGCAGTTAATTCTAAATGGATCAAAGACTTAAATGAAACACAAAGCTATACAACTCCTATAAGAAAATGTATGAGAAAATCTCAGGGAACTTGGATTTGGCAATGACTTCTTGGAAACAACACAAAAAGCCTGATCCATGAAATAAAAACCTAAGAAGTTGGACTTCATGAAAACCGATAACTTCTACTCTACATATGAGACTGTTAAGAGAATGGCAAGATAAGCCATATATTGGGAGAGAATATTTCCAAAAAGCATATTTGATAAAAGACCAGTATCCAAAAAGTACAAGCAACTCAAAACTCAAAAAAAAAAAGAAAAAGAAAAACAACCCAATTTTAAAATTGGCAAAATATATGAGCAGATATTTCACCAGAGAAGATATACAGAGAGCAAATAAACATCATGTTGAACATCATATGAGAACAGCACATTGAAACAACAATGGGATATACTAATACACATCTACTAGAACTGCTCAAATTCAAACACTGACACCACCGGGTGCTGATCTGGGTGTGAAAGAACAGGAACTCTGATTAGTGCTTAGTAAGAATGCAAAACAGTACAGTCACTTTTAAGACAGTTTGGCATTTTCTCACAAAACTAAACATACTTTTTACCAGAGGAGAGCAATAGCACTTTTTAGTAATTACCTGCAGAAGTTGAAAATACATGTTAACTCAGAAACCTGCACCCATCTGTCAACAGCATCTTTATTCATAATTGTCAAACCCTGGAATCACCCAAGATGCTGCATTAAATAGGTGAATGAATAAACAAAATTTTGTACCTCCATACAATGGAGCATTATTCAGCAATAAAAATTACACAAAAACATAAAGGAAATTTAAACTCATATTGCTAAATGAAAAAATAATGAAAAGTCTACATGCTAAATTATTCAAGATTTATGAAATTATTTAAAAAGTTAAAATTACCAAGTTAAAAAAATGGTTGCAAAGGAAGAGATAGCAAGGGATGAATAGGCAGAACACAAGCAATTCTTAAGGCAGTAAAACTATTTTGTATGATACTATAATGGTATCATTATAAATTGTTGAAATCACAGGATGTTCAACACAGAGTAAACCTTGATGTCAACTATGGATTTTAGTATTAGTATTGGCTCACTAATTATAATAAATACAGCACAGTAATGAAAAAGATTATTAATAGATGAAATCATGGGGTGTCAGGGAGGTAAATGAGAACACTGTATGCTTTCCCCAATTTTATTTATACATCTAAAGCTACTTTTATAAATCTAAAACTTTTATAAATCTTAAAATAAGCTCATTAATTGAAAAAAATGATGGTCACTGTGGATTAATTAATTGGAGTTCAGTTATAGTATAAGTAGGATTCCACTAAGGAGACCTAAATCATTACGGAACGTATGATGGTAGGGTTGGACTAGGGTAGATATAAATAAAAATAACAGAATCAAAACACATTTGCAGTTGGTATGAGAATTTGCTGATTATTTGGATATGGGTAAGGAGGGAGGAGAAAATATCTATAAATGGTTTCTAAATTTTTGTCTGTGTTATGGGAAATAGGCAAAACTCCTAAGTATAGATTTTAAGAAATGGACACTTTCTAAAATCACCAGAGTGGGTTGATGGTAGAAAGGGCATTATTAAAATAGTTAGAAATTTCAATATTATATTTCAAAAAGAAAGCAATAGTAATATTTTTACTTTTTGGAATCATTTTCTTTTCACTCTCACCTCACTCCCAGTCCTACACCAGAATTGCATTATAACATAAATTTAACTCCATACAACTTAAAGTTCACAGTGATATCTGCAAAACAATATTTGAAACTTAAAAGCAACCAAAGTTATTTTAAGTAACTTAAGTATTTACAATATTAAATATTTAATAAAATTCTGATTTTCAAAAGAAACCATGTATCAATAGATACTGTTTACATATATCAATAGACACTATTTTCATGCTTAGAGGCTGTCTCTTTCCCCTCAACCCAAAAACTAGCTAGCATTTGCTAAGCAAGGAGGCATACATCTAAAACAAGTTTTATTTCCCAATTCTCCTCAATGTAATATGAAAACTAGCAGCAAGAATGCCCCAGAAGTCTATATTTACAATGCATCACATTAAGAGAAAATAAAGTAACCAAGATCCAAATAATTGTGAACTTTATAGTCTGCAGTCAACACCTTAAATTTCATCTGGAATCAGCAGAACACAGAACACTGATGTAATATCCAATGGAAACATTATCACAGCTTGATTATGTAGTAATATGATGCATTTCTCATGCTGGTTTCATTAAAATAGCATCATATCCACAAAATTCTTGAATAGACCATCTCCAGAGAGATTAGTCCAAAATTATCATCTTATTCAAACATAATTCCTGCCTTGGTTGCATTTTACATCTTGTTTTCTTCAAATTTCCATATGATGGTTTGTGTGGCCAAGAAACATGGGTGACCTCAGCCTCTTGTTTTAGGAATCAATTCCCACTCCCCAATCAACTGTCCATCTTTACAGATAAAGAGCAAAACTTAGAATTTAAATTTCTCTAAAATGGTAATTTATGATTTAGAAATCCTTAGTTGTTTCCAAAGCAACAACTGTAATAGCTATATTTTATACAGCTGAGGTTTATGTTACCTTTTTTTAAATTCTGACAATCAGAGCAGGACCATAATGCTATACAAAGGACCAATCTATTTTTCATTCTTCTCATACTAAATATATTTCCCTCACTTACCACCCATCCACTCAACCCCTGGAGCATTATTAACTTCTGTCTTAGGGTTGAAACAAACTGCCAGATGTTAATACTGCCCAACATTCACTTTAAGTTAGCTCCTCCTTCTTCTCCTTCTCCTCTCCTCCTTCTCTTTCTTCTTACTTCCTCTTCTCCCTTTTCCTCCTCCTTCTCCTTCTCATTCTCCTCCTCTTGCCTGTCAGAGCCTTGACTGTGCCATGACCTTTCATAACTAAATCTTGTGTTCATGGACAGGAATTTGGGATGAAATGAGCAGGGAGAAATAGATGTGACCAGAAGAAAAACAATAAGCTTTTATTTTTAAAAGGGGAGGTAGGCAGGGGGAGAAAAGAATTTTCAGTTTTCCTCAATCTCTCATTTTCCCCAAATTATTGCCTGGCAGCTATTTCTTACCTCTTTTCATGTAACATTTGGAGGATCATGATTATTTCAGGGAGAACACATAGGGAAAGTTAAGACCATGAGAGGTCATTTCTCCTCCATAGGGAGTATAAGAAATGTGTAGTCACCTCCCCTTTCTCAGAGTGACTCATCATAAAATATTATTTTTTATGTCAAACTAGAATATTCTTTATTCTTTCTTGTATAAATGAATGAGGGTTGTTCTATACTAAGAGGAGTCACCAAGGTAGCTTATAGATTTTCCTTCCCTTGATACTTTAAAGAAACTAAGTATAAATTTGAGTTTAAAGGATGGTATGGAATCCTCAGAATAGGTTAAGGAATAAATTAAATAATCTTGGCTACCCCTACTGCCTCAATAACAAAATATGTATTCTCACAATATAAATCAACTTTGTTTAAGCACTAATTCCTTATTAACAGTGTGGCATCTTCTTTTTTTAATGTAACTCTCTGTTACCTTGAGATTAGATGTCAAAGCAGCACAAACTCTGTGCAGTTGAGATACAAAATTAATTAACTGACTACTACTATGGAGAATGCTAATGTAGCATAATGAGCCTTGGAAGGCCCATGTCAACACTAAATTAGAAAACACAGTTACCTTTAATAATTGTTGTTCTGATTCTATGGTGTCCAGAAATTTTATCAAGATGAATGGAATGTTTATTAAAAGTAGTAGCATATATGATGTCTTCTGAGTAGTCATAGAATCTAAGGAGAAGCAAAGTTTACCTCCTTAAATCTCTATTAAGAACTGCTTGAGCTTAAACTATCAACAGATTGATCAATGTGTAGCACACAGAAAGTGAACATAGAATAAGTGGACTAGATCTGAAATATATTTCTTCTGGCCATTTTTAGATGACTAGTTATTACCCTTCACAAAATGTTCAAGCCTCTCTTTCCTTTAGGTATAAATTCTGGATTTATATATATATATGATATGTGTAATATATATTAATAAGATATTGATATATTATTTATAATCCTATTTATAATCTATTTTATACAGCTGAGGTTGATGCCATCCTTTTTTATTAATTCTAGAGATCAATAAATCTTAGTATATCTTTCTAATCATTAACAAAATACATTTCTGAGAGATTAGCAGGAACATTAATTTTTTTTCTTTAAGTTAACCAACTTTCTCCATCTCAACTAGAGACTGGAAGGTAAGAATATGAGCAATATTAGCCTCAAATCTCACTGATAATTTCTGGCATTCATACATAAATATGTAGTAGATTTATCCCTCCCACAAAATTTCTATAACAATTTCCCTGAAATAAAAATTTGCAGAGGTTCAAATGGAGATATCACTACCATCAGAATTCTAGGACTATAATCTAGATATCTACCTAAATGAGCAAGTCCCACAAATTTGATTCTCATGTACATACTAATGTAAAGAACAATATTACCAGATCATCCCTTAACCCAGTCTTAGGGACAATGGTCACAAAAAAGAAGAAAGATGGTAATAATTTTAGGGACTTCCTGTGAGTAAAGAATCCTGTTAGTGAAAAATTAAAGAATTCTGTGAGCTTTGAGGCATCTATTAATAGATGACAATTTACAAAAAAAAAAAAAAAAAGAATCACCAAAAGTTATTTCTAAGTAGTTCTTTCAGATAGTCTTAAAAGTGTTCAACAATTATTTATATTTCATCACTTATAACCAATAGAATATGTACTTCTCAATGTTTTTGAAAATTATAAGACAAACAAAACATATTATTTTGAAAAAATTCATTTCACCTAATTGTCCAAATATGATCATACAATGAAAATTTATTTTAATAACCTATTTTATTAGAGACAATTTGCATTTTCCTTTTGTCAGTTAAACCACTAATAGTTACAGTTAATTTTAGATTAGTTGTTTTGCCTAGGTTGGGTTTATTTCTGAAAATTTGCTAAGGATCAAATAATCCATTAGAGTCAGCCTTCAGATATGTTTCACAAATCTGCCTCATCTAAAACAGAAAACAATTTTAAGATTAATTTTAAAATTAATTTAAACTTTGCATTTTTGTATTTAGTCAGAAGACATTTCACAGCATTTGTCTCTTTCTCAGAGTTTCCCAAAGCCTCTTGTTCTAGGAATCAAAAGCCTCTCCTCAAATGTCCATTTTACAGATAAAGAGCAAGGCTTAGAATCAAAATTTCTCTAAAATAGTAAACTGTCTTTTTAAAAAAAAAATCCAGTTGTTTTGATAACAGCAGATGTAAAGGCATCCCCCCCTTTTTAACACTGCTTTACAGATTAGATCCTATTTAAGCTTTTCAAAAAGCAACATAGTGACAACTTGTTCATTCAGAAGAAATCAAGTAAGCAAAGCAGGATTATACTCATATGAGCATATACTCATCTCATGTTCAGAGAAATGCTCTGGAAGATTTGAATGTTTTCTGAAATATTAAGCATTTTGTGGTCCAAAAATGCACTTCTCTAGTTATTTCTCATCCTAGGAATAGTTTATTCATTTCTGCAATGCCTTTGCACCCTCTAATGGTCATTTTAGGATTTTCTTTATTGGGAGAAATTTATTCAAGGCTATTCAAAGGTTTCATCTTGTAAATTTGAATTTTTATTAGAATAATGACATTTACACACTTTATACCTTTAAATCTATGATTTCATAATCCCAAATATTAATTGAAGCTCACACCTCTTCACACCGTTGAGAAAATGGAAGTATATAGAGTTGAAGTTACTAGGATAATAATTAGGAAACACTCCATAATTTCCAATTATGTCTGACATATTAACAAGCTAATAAGAATTTAAGATTCTGCCTCCAGGCACAAAACAATTCAACAGTAAAGCCATGATTAGGTATCACAGTTCTTATTTCCTGATAGTAGCATGATGGAATCAACTCAGAATCTGTTTGGGCCTGTTTACACAAGGCACAGAAATGAGTTCTAATCTAGTACAATATCCCAAAATGAACAGCAGAAATGAGGCTTTATTTCATTAAGAGAATCAACATCAAGATTAAACACACACACTTTACAGTTTAACTGATTCCTGCGTTGTCTCAGGAACATTAAAATCCTTTAACTCAGAACTTTTTAAAAATATATCATGATCACTGGTTACCTTTTTTTATTTTGTTTGGCACCCATAATAACAACAAAAAATGCTTATTCTTTTCCTGATGTAAAAAAATCTTTTAATGTTTCATGTCTAGAAAACACTTAGGAAAAAATATGAAAGTGTTCAATGGCAAGATTTCTGAGTCAATGTTCTAGTGCTAGTTTTGATTCCTAGTTGGATCTAGGAATCATATGATTGCTCATATGATATGCTCATATGATTGCTAGTTGGACCTACCAATGTTCTAGTGCTAGTTTGATTCCTATGTTGTTCCTGACAACAAGGAACCCTGCTTTGTGATGAAGATAAGCAGGTGAAAAAGCTAAAGAGAAGCCAGAGAAACTATGGTTTAAAGCCTCTCTGAGAAGAACAATTGCATTTCCACCAATTTCTTTCCAGGCTGGTGCTTTACATTTAAAGTTACTTTTAACTTAAAAAGAGTGCTCTCTATATACTTTAGCCCTCTATATACCTATGTGTAAAGGCATGTAAAGTGCTTCCAAATCTATACATTTATCTGTAAATGAATAATTTTGGTTTCAAAATTGAACTATTCATTAAAAACACACAGAGCACTAACCAACAGCACAAGAAATCCAAAGTGGCTGAATAACTTTTGAGGAGACAGAATATGCAATCATCAAGCTGAAATAAGGTATTATTTAGGATGATGCTCTGAGTATTTCAACTTTCAATCAATTCCCAAAATACAAATAACTTTTAGAAATAAAAATTGGAGCAAAATACAATGGCACACAACTGTAATGCCACCCACTTTAGGGCTAAGATAGAATGACCATAAGTTCAAGGGCAGCCTACACAACTTAGCAAGACCCTGTCTCAAATTAAAATAAAAAGGGCTGGAAATATAGCTCAGTACTAGAATGCTTGCCCAGTATGTGTGAGGCCTTGGGTTTAATCCCAAGTACTATAATAAATAAATAAAATTTAAAATAAAATTTTAGGTTGCCCACCTTAAAATGTAATTATCTCAAACAGCAGAAAAATGGCACAAAGATCACCAACACCAGCAAGATGCCTATTATTAAGATTGCCTAAGTAGAGGCTGGGGGTGTGGCTTATTGATAGAGCGCTTGCGCATGCAAGAGGCACTGAGTTTGATTCCCAGCACCACATAAAAATAAATAAATAAAATAAAGGTATTGTGTCTATCTACAACTAATTGCCTAAGTATTGTTCAATCAGTGTGTCGATTATGATGGCAGCAAATAAGAAATTAGACATAAGACTATCAGCTCCACAAATATTTATTTTTTTCAATTATCCTTTCAAAAATTCTGAAATCCTAAAAGTCATCTGTTACAATACAACCATGCATATTACATAAAATCCCTTGTTAATTTTCATAAACACTGAAAAATCTGTTATAAAATTGCCAAATGACCACTATCAGTGGCTCATATTATATGCATTATTTTACAATAATTAAAATCTATAGTTTTAATATGTGCATATGTTTTTAAAAATGGGATATACTTTGTCAGTGGGCATTGTAAATAACTAATGTCAAACTCTATCTTGTCAAATATATCTTACAAAAGTCTTACATGCAAATACTTTATGGAGAAAAACTTTAAAATGATTAATCTTCAATAACTTGAAGTTTTAAACCATATAATGTACGTGCAAAAATATAAAGTTGTTAAATTCATTATCATCAACAACCATTTAGAAAACCAATAATGGGAATTGATGGAAAGCAGAGTACTTTCTTCAGCACTGTACTTTTTCACATATTAATGATTACAAATTTAGCTCCCTCTATCAAAAAATATTTTTCTGGTTTCACTGTACATATATTGGGACTTACTACATGGGAATGTAAACTATTCACTTGAATGATTTTCTCTCCTAATAGATTGTCATATGAATTTCTTGAAGATATGAACTGAGTTGATTCATTTCTATATCCCTAATACCTGAAAACTAGGAGATGATGAAGCAACTTGCTTTTGAGAACTGAAATGCCTTTATGGAAACCTGTGTTTTAATTCTAGGTTCAATAACGTTCCAATTTCCTTATATTTAGATGAGGAATAAAACATCCTGCAGGACTGTTATAAAACAAACAAACAAACAAACAAACAAAATTTAAAGAAACTAACCCAGTCCCTGATACATAGAAGACAATATTTTATATACTCAATGCTCTTGAATGTAAAAGTGCAGTTAAAGCATCTTTTTTTCTGCATTATTAAATCTGTGTTCTTGGCCTTTCACTGAGTTTAAACTGGCATTGCAAATAACTACTGTTAAACTCTATCTTGTCAAATATAGCTCTTCCCATTTATACATTAACTAAAATACTGTCAGATATCTCAAAATTCAAATCACTATCTTAATATTTTACTCTTTATCATATACTATAATTTAAATATAATCATAGCTAGAAATATAATGAATGCTCCTGTGTTTTCAAGCAATTTTAACATTTGAGGGCATTTAGTTCACTTTTTCAACAATTAAAACAGTTTAAAGCATCCTCAGAAAGGGACACTCAAGTTCAGGGCATTCAGCTTTATTTTCTCATCTACTACTCACCAAAGAGAATAAAGAAAGCTTCAATAGTTATACGACTAAACATAATGGATGTGCATAATATTGCCCTAACATAAATTTCTGCCTTTTAAACCCAGTTTAAACTCAGTGAAAGGACAAGAACACAGATTTAATTATGCAGAAAAAAAGATGCTTTAACTGCACTGCACATTCAATAGACAAAATCCAAAGAAAGCATTCCTGCCTGAAACATTTACAGATCAATTCATTATATTGATTGGGAATGAGTTGTTCTGTAATTTAAGACATAGATTACTACAGAACAAACTTGATAAAATTCTATTTCTAAGTCACTCTCACTTGGCTATACACTTGACCTGAGACTTCAAAAAACAGTGATTTGCCTAACCATAATAAACACTATTGTATGTAAATAATGGGTTTTAATGATGTAATGATTAAGAATTTAATCAAGATTATATTTCAAAAGTACACTAAACATTGTGGTTTTTTTTTAGCTAATAACTTCAATAAACTATTGATATCTTATTAGGAACAGTAAAAGTGTTTAGATTTCAAAATGATTGATATCACAATGAATAGACGTTTCCATTTCATTTCCTAGTTCTAATACAATCCTTTGAGGAAAATTTAAGATTTTGGTTTTGTCTTGTTGGTTCTCATGAATAAAGCTGTCCCTTTGGGAAATCTGTAATTATGCCTAAGAGTCCTTTTGTCCTACTTAAATCTCCTGATGATTCATTATTTTATCTTAATGTAATTTAGATATGCTTATCTTTTTATCCTCTTTTACCTTGGAGAAGAAAGAGTATTTTTCAATCATTTTCATTATAATAAAATAAAGAACCTACTGAATTAAAGAGCCCTGAGACTGTGAGTAAATAAAATAATAATTTGCAACTTCAGCATTCCTAATCCAGTCTCAGAATCCAGTCAGAATATAGCAAGCTCCTTCCATACCTTAATGTCTCTCCTTCAGTGAACTCTTGCTGTTCTGGATTTCTTCATCATCTGAGCAAAAATGACCTCTCAATTCTGTTCTAATTTTATTTATTCTGAGTTCTTAATAATTTAAATAATTAGATTAGTAACAGAAATCAACTAACCTGCTCTTACCTGATAGGTAAAATGATACATGGACATTTAAATATATGAAATTTAAATAATCCATATGTAAGTTATTCAAATGAATACACAGTACTATTAAAATCCAAGCAATATTCAACAGTTTTTGATATATCATCCTCAAAAGTCTTCATTATTTCTAGTAAAATAATATAAAAACTGTGAAAAATAAAATAAAATACCTCAATCAAAACAAACGAAAAAATCCTTTTTCTGTCCAGGTTTCTTTCCTTTAAAATGAAAGAAGAGAATTTTAAGAAAATTATGGTCTCGCCTGTAATCCAAGCGACTTGGGAGGCTGAGTCAGGAGGATTGCGAGTTCAAAGCCAGCCTCAGCAACTTAGCGAGGCCCTAAGCAACTCAGTGAGACCCTGTCTCTAAATAAAATACAAAATAGGGCTGGGGATGTGGCTCAGTGGCCGAGTGTCCCTGAGTTCAATCCCTGGTTCCAAAAATAAATAAATAAATAAATAAATAAATAAATAAATAAATAAATAAATAAAAAAGAAAATTATGGTCTATGGAATCAAAACTAAAAAGAACTTTTTAAATTTCTTCAATAAATGTGAGCAATTTAAACTTTCAAAAAATTTGTTACCCTATTTAATCAGAATAGTTTAATTTTAAATAGCTTTCTTAAAGTTTTCCAGAAATTTTCAAAATAAACAGCTTTGCATCAACAGAAATAAATGATGTTGCTATGACATTCTTCCTGAAAAATTTAACAGGATTCAAATTACCTAATGTATTTAAGGTGCTTAGATTTTTTTTTTTTTTCCTGGTTGTGAAATAAGAACAAACAAGGGTAAAACAAACTGGCTATTCTGTTGATTCCATAATCAAAACAAACTTCAGTCTCCAAAACAATATTTTTAAATACATTTGTGATTTTCATCTGATTCCTAAAACAATTCCTGAAATAAATTAATAGAAGATAAATGTAGGTCTTCATTTAATGACTCCTTTATTTAACTTACTCATATGTAGGTTTGAAAAATACTCCTTTCCAAGCTGATACCAAAAGCACAACCTTTGCTGCCACCTGCTGTTGACTCTAACCGTTTTCCAGCCTATAGATATAGAAATAAAAATAAAAATAAACGAAATAGCACGGGCAAATTGGTCTAGAAAACAAGCTCCAACACAGATCTATGGATGATGGATTTTAGTGTACCTGGAGCATTGACCTAACATTGCCTATGAGGCAGGAATAAAATATATATATAAAAAACTGAATAGATCCAAATCTCTTTTACAAGTTAACATCTTCAAAAATGACTCATTATTTGCCTTCAAAGTTTTATCAGTGTTCTTCAATTTTCTCATCAAATAGTAAAAACTAAATATGCTAATAACTGAGAACTTCATTCAAACATTCATGAAGATGTTGGTATTAAATATAAAAATTTATTTTAAATTTCCTATTTTTAAAAAGAGATCTAACCTTTGCATAAACAGACAACTTTTCCATTGTATACCTGATCCTTTTCCTATATATTCTTCCTCCCATCTCTCCTATCCATACAAATTTAAATTCCATGACCCTAGCTGGTCATAACCTACCGGCTGGTGCTTCTTTTTTTTAATAATTCAGAACTCATATTCAGAAAGGATAGTTCAGTATCTCATGTTTTTTGAAGTAGTGACTGGTAAACTCAGGAGATAGGGTGCTATCACTAAAGGCCTAAATGCAATAAAATATAGATAAAAATATTCACATATAAAGGAAACACATTCAGAAGACAGGAGAGAAGAACCAGGGGACTGAGGGATAGATTCCTGATAGCTTTCCAGTTCCACATAAGTTCAGCAGTACTTCTGCCCATGGACCCTGACATTTCTGTGTTGTACACAACTGCCTTTCCCACTGCATTAACACCAGTTTGATGTGGAATTCTACTTCTTAAAGCCAAAAGTCTTAAAATTTCTTGAAACAAGAAATGCAGAGAAACTTCTGATACAATAAAAAATTAGAACACTACTCAAAAATAAAAAAAACTAAAAAAATGTAGATACTGCTTATGAGATGAAATTTTAGAGATAAGCACCCTCCACAGAAAACTCTAATATTTAACTTGGGCTGATTTGATACCTAGGAATTTCAATGTCACCTATAAGTAATTACACTATTAGTTCAAATGATTTGTCTTCCTTATAAATTCCCTTTCTAGCAATCCTTCAATCTCTTCTTAAGAGAGCAATATAATTCCCACCCCATAACCTCAGGCTTGACCATGTGATTTGCTTTGGAAAATCATAAGTTAGTCTAAGTGACTTGTAGCATTATCAAGCAGGAACTTTTGCACCACTGGTAGTTCCACTGTGGCTTTCCTTTCCTTTGCCCACACAAGAAAGAACAACTATATGAGGATAGGTTACATGTCAATCTTCAACAGAAATATAACATGAACAATTAATAAGACTATATTGCTATCACTGAAATTTGGGGGTAGATTTGTAACACAGTACAACCAGACAAAACCTGGTACATGTCTCAAATAGATTCTCATTACAAAAATGCTAATGGGTAAGAAAGAAGATACTTCATTATGAATTGCATTTACTTATTGTTAATAAGCTTATATTTTCAATAAGTCATTTAATTTTTCAAGTGATCATGTTATTAATGATTTTAAGGATTTTTACACATAATTATTACCAAAGGAGAAATTCACTACTTCACCTATGTTTTTAAGAAATGCCAACACATTTATTAAAAAACCTATATTTTTATGGTATGAAAATTTGTACCCCATATGTGTACAATGAATCAAAATGAAGTCTGTAAAAAGAAAAAAAAAGAATAAATAGAAAATCTTAATAGAAAAAAAGAAAAATAAAATAAAAATAGAGAAATAAAATTACAATTTATGCAGATATAATATAGTTTATAAAACTGAATAAAATAAGCAAAACTTGAAAAAATAAATAAAAAACCTATATTTTCTTAAATTATTATTTCAAAGATTTTCATTTGGGCATTTATACTTCACTAAAAACTGAGTATTATAACATTTTTCAAAACAACTAACAAAGTTCTTAGCTATTTTATATTTTCTTTTCATATTATGAAAACAATCTAAAACTAAAGATTATGAAGTTTTCAACCGTACAAACAAAAAAAAGCAACTTTTAACATTAGACCTTCTTTCTTGGTCGTTTTATAATAGCAATGGCTTTAAATTTTTAGACACTCCATATATTAATTCTACTTTTATGTAAGTACCTTTTTCTTAAAAACAAATTGTAATATGTAATAGAGATTTTCATAATTAAAAATACTGTAAATAACTATAAAACATGAGGCCAATTCCATATGTTGTCACTATGATTAGTATGTGATTTCATTTACCTCTTCGAAGCCAGGGAGTCTTCATCAGATAAAACAGGATAATAATCTATGCCTACTGCAAAGAGTCGCAGGAGCCATACAATACAATATCTGTTGTAATCTCTTAAAATATTAGAATTAAAATTACTTTCATGTATATCAACCTTAGATCCTTTGGGCTGACTAGAGCATACATACGGAAGGTCTAAATCTACTGCTAAAATCTATTGCTATAACTACTTACCTAAAAAGGGCCAAATGGTCACAATGGAAGTAGTGATGGTTGCATAGTTTCATAAACTTTATATTGAAGCTTAAAACTATTGAAAAACCAAATCATTTTGAAGACTATCATTACTTTTCTACTAATCCCACAACTACAATAAACTGCATTAATAAGAGAATTTACTCATGTAATTCACTTTATATTTTTATTAATTTTTAGTTGGTACAGTATAATTATACATAATAGTGGGATACATTGTGACACATTCATACATGCACATAACATAATTTGGCCAATTTCACTCCCCAGCAGCAATTCACTATATTATTCACAGTAGTCAGTAGATAAACACTCTTCATTTCAAGAATGAAAGCACTTATTTCCATAACAATAAAGACATGAAGAAATAACCCAAATGTTAAAATTACATATGCTAATGTTTCTCTAAGCTTTGCACATGTACTTAGTCACTGAACCATTATAACAATTTTATGACAAAATTACTATTAATTATTCCATTATTCAGATAAGAAGACTGAGGCACAGGTTAAGTAATTGGCCCAAAGTCACAGCTTAATCAGCAGAGTCAGTTTTTGAATCCAGGAATCATCAAAACTCCACTTCAATAAAAAATTATCACACCTATACAATCAAAGCAAAGAGAACTGGGAAAAGAAATGAAATACAGTTCTACCAAGAAAAATTTTTAAACAGCTATTATTTCATTAGTACATATAAAGTAGTCCTGAGTAATCATATTCATGTGGATTACTGAAGCTTCATATTTATATAAATCATGTGAATTCATCAAACAACATAAATGTTATGAATCTAGATTCCCTACAATATCTTTTTTAAATTTTCATTTCAACTTTGAAGAATTCATTTTTTCTTCATTAATGGTGCTTAGAAATTTTAGTCTGTGAGTGATATTTCTTCTTGATAATTAAAATATACAGTTGGAAGTGTTTAAATCAGGAACAAATAAATGTACATTAACTATAATACTATAAACAGCTATAGCATCTAGAATTCCTATATTTAATATAGCACAGTATATCATAGGTATACACCTAAACTGTACATTTAGCATGTTTCTACTACACCTTTTAAGAATAAATATATAGGTTCTGGAGATTTAGATCAATGGTAGAGCAGGTGCTTAGTATACACAAGGCTCTGGGTTTGATCCCTAGTACTACCATGAAGAACAAATGAAAGCAAATATATAAAGATGACAATGTAAAAAATGTTTCATGGCAGAACATATGTAAATATATAACCACCCTGGGCAGATACTGAAATAAGCACAACAAAGATTGATATTTGAAAATTGCTTCCAAGGTATTACTTTAGTAAAAGAAGATAATTCCATTTAAATAGAAACTTCAGCTCACGATTTAAGAAATTATTCACTTGCTGACAAAATAAAAAATTTTTCCAAATTCAAATCACATTTGAAACCTTCTAGAAAGAATGACAAGATAGAGTTTAAATAACTCAAATTTGAAGTATTCAAATAACTTGGACCTTCAAATTTTAAGGAAATACAAAACTTCAAGTCCCAATATCAGAGAAGGTGACAAAAATTCATTACTTGCAAGAGAAAAGAGTCGGTCATTTCCAAGGAGACTATTGACCCCTTAGAAGAACTAATTTGCCTAAAATTAGCTGGAATTTTGTGATTGGCCCATTATGGAAAAGTAGATCTTATGTATTTTATTCTAATTTGTCAATGAGAAAATCCAAATAAATTAAATAAAAAAAGAAAAACCCCTCTATTTTTACATCTCAATTTGCTCAAAATCAGGTTATCAACCAATGGACATTTGGTTATATCAATATGTCACAGAATAATGATTACTACAGTGAATGAAATGTGCAAATATTATTTTCTGTAAATTCTCAAAAAAAACCCCTTTATTTACTATTGTACAGTATAAAAAAACAAACAACAAATGGAAAATGTTTACATTTTAACTTTGAAGAGGCTGGGTGAGGACTCTAATTTTTTTTTTTCAGAATATATCTGGTGCTTTTCTAACAATATCAATAAACCCCACGGGACATCTATACACATTTCCAAGTTTCAATAATAGCTAAGGTATTAAATAACTAATCCAGTATAATGCGCTATTCCAAAGTAGAGTGGCCAATATACCTCTTCAGAGAGATATAGTAATAGCTTCACTTCACTTTCAATGAATGATCTATAATGAAAGTTGCATTTTAGGCTTAACCTAGAGTTGTGCCCTGTGGGAAAAGATTGAGTCTTTGTAAAATGTGTTACAGTTTACTAATAAGAATGCAGAAGCGGCACAACTGATGAACCAGCAAATCTGCTCTGACTTATTTAGTCTTTGCTGAATGAATTTGAATATCATCAAAATACATTATCCTTATCCATAACCTGCTTCCTATGATTCACTCTATCCTCACACTCATTTCAAAAGGAACCTTAAGCACTTCAATATTTTATGGACTTTTTTTGTGCTTTCTTTCAATATTTTATGTACTTATGCTACTCCTATGGCATTACATAAAACAGAAGAAAAATTTTTTTCTAAAGGACAAAAATGAAGCTTTCAATAAGAATAGGTTACAGGTAAGTATTTAAAACCTGGAAAAAAGTGTGGGGGGTGATTCTTATAGAGATGTTTACATTTGATTATGATATATAATAAATACAGCTTCTTACCTAAAAATAATGCAAAATCACCTTATTTGAATATTTATCATTCACATCAGAGAGTCATGAACATATGGATTAAAATCCTCCTTCTGCCAGTCACTGGCTCAAATATTAAGTCCTCCCTTCTCTCACTTGCTTGTACTGTTCTTCCTTTCCTTTCATCTGACAATCTCATGAATCCATTACTTCTGTTCAGGGTATTAACAAATACTGGACAACAGACTCTCACGTATAAAGATGAACAAGGTAATAGTTCCCCAGAGGAGCTCCTGATCTTTGGGATGATAGAAAAAAATAACTAAATATCCTTCAAAATATTGAGAAAGGCTAATTTAGAATGCTTTGCAAGGAAACAAGGAGATAAATTCAGTTCCCTTGAAATGGTGACACACGAACTTAGTCTTGAGAATTAAGTGGGAAATACACAATAAGAGATTGTATGGGTGAGTGAGTAGAGTGAGGTGGATATTTCTAACTGAATAGAAGGAGTTGACATGCCATAGCCCCTGTAACTATGTAGCTGTGGCTCTAGTTTAGGAAGTAAATAGGGGAATAATAAAAGAGTTGTCCAAAGTTAGGTGCATATACCCAAGAGTGTGCAAGACAAATACATGAGTAGAGGAAGAAAGAATTAAAGTTCTTTTTAAAAGTATCCTTACCATCTCCTTTTAAAATTCTGGTTTTGTACCTAGTATAAAATGTACCTAATATTTTAGTATTTTCAGAGCTATATATGTGTGTACTTTTTAATTAAATAAACATATATTGTACATACATTCTCAGAAAATTTTAAAAGGAAGGACCTTTTAAAATTAAAATTAAAGAAGGACCTCTATATTTTATTCTTCCAAAGATAGTGCATGGTAATAGGGGATTTTAGATAAATTTAAGAACAATCGGATTTCAAAAGATCAATCTCACTATATTTTAGAAGGTAAATTAAAAGATGAGACCTGGGACAAGTAAAGTAGTTATGAAATCCCATGTAATCCCAGTGAGAAGACCTTAAAGGATGATTGTTGCCTCATGGGAAAACGAAGGTCAAGGTAGAGACTGCTCATGAGGAAAAAGATTATAAACTATTAATCAGGTTGATTTACATCATTCATTACATTTTGACCCTATGCAATTCTACAAAGATAATTTATATGCCCTTCCAAAAGCAGGCTTAAAAATCAAGTTATAATGTACTATTATCCTATTTGAGATCATTAAAACTCACTGATTATATTCCGATTTCATGATGCTGATTTTAAAAGAGAAAAGTAAATATTATCCTGGTTCTAGGATTTTTTTTTTCATACAGGTGAAATTAAAATATTGATCACACAAGATGGGAGAGTAGGAGGGAGGGGAAATCAAAGGTGAGAGTGAAGACTATTGGCTGATAAAATGCTACAACCAACGTCCAATCATCCCATGCTGTCACAATAGTGAACAAGAAAAGATCATATTGTTTCTGCTTCCCTTCTGTTTTGTCAGACTCCACAGCACAGATGTTTAACTACATTTAAATATATCAAATTTCCTTTGCTAAGAAAAACAAGAAACAGAGAAAAAATGAATGGTGAGATATAACTTCAGTACTAAGTTATGTTTTATTCACTGAAGTTTCAATAGTTGGATTTAACAAATTCGACACATTTTGAACAACCATCTCTAGTAGGTTCAAACCTTAAAAAAGGAAAAAATATTTGGTAATAGAACTTGATTAAGTTGTTCATTCAAGTACTATTCATCAACGTTTTAAGAATCCCTTATCTATTTTTGAATGCAAGAATGAATGAATCATTTTTCAGAATTTATTTCAGATCAAAGTGCCTGATCCCGTATAAGAAGTATTACATTGGAAGTCCTGTTGCCAGAAAAGCTCCATGTGATTTAAATTGAAAATATTTTCACCCACAACAGATAACTTTTTAACTAGGGCAAAATGGAATATTATATGAGATACACCTAGTGGCATTTCCTAACAGGTAACAGATCCTTTTCCTGGCTTTCCATGTATTTCTTATGGCCTTCAGTAACACATATCCTCATTTAAGTCCCTCTAGTTTTCCCACAATTCTGTCAGATTTATGCTGAAACTAGCTAAACAGTGAATTCTAAAGGATTTTTCACAAGAACTTACAGTACAAAAGGCATTTTTAACACCACCGTAAAAAGTCACCACCACATAATATGGAAAAATGTTTTTATCTTAAAAATGCATCAGTTTTTTTTATCTAAAAAATATATAAGTGCTTTTTGGAATAACTGTATTCTCGGAAAAAAAGAATATAAATTTTCAAAACTCTAGAAATTCACTGAATTCAAATTGACAGTTCTGTTCATTAAGTAAAAACAGAAAGCTATCCTCCAGATTCAAAAAGTATTTATTAATCATTCTAAATTTCATTCCTCTTTTTAAATGTATTCCAAAAATATCACAGCAATCACCAACATATTATTGTTGTAATGATAGCTGAGGAGGCAAGAGAAATCCTCCCTGGGATACTAAAACTAGACAAGTTGGGATGGCTAAAAGAATACTAAAAGAATACTGACAGGGCACTTTGTTTAGAAATAACAGGTAAGGTGCCCTCTAATCACAGTAAAGTCATGCTAGCTTTTTATTCCAAATTTTCAGATTTACTTCTGAACTAACCTTAAATCAGGCTCAAAAACAGAATATATTCACCTCCAACAGTAAATTAACTGACATGTGAGCACATAACATGCGACTTTAAATATAGCATTAAATTACCCGTCCTCCATAGAGAAAGAATGGACTCTGATTCATAGAGCAGGTAACAAACCTAAGGCTCTCAATCATGGCTGAAGGAATTTACGTGCACCACAGACATTCACTCTCCGTAGAAGGTCATTGCTTCACAGCCTGGGAAATAATCCCTGCCAGCCGACTTGCAAAGTGCCTGAGGCATCGCTCCTGAGAGGCATAACTCGTCTTCTTTCAAGGCTAGAGGTCAGAGCCATGATCACAGCTCCGTCAAATTTAAAGGAAAAAGTATCTAGGGTCAAAAATAACCTAAGGAAAAAATAGAAGACTAAAACTCAAAAAATACATCGCACTCCTCTGGGCTTTGGCATGGTGATGGAAAAACCTGTTGCAGAATATTAAATTTGGATTTTTTTTCATCTGAAAGCTTCAAAATAAACTAAAACTGAATACAGAATCTGATGGATGTCATGCTGCAATCAGTTTTGAGGACATTTTTTAAATGCTACAAATTCATTTAAATGCTCATCAACCTAGACATTCTAAAAAAGAAAAAAAATCAAGTATAAGTGACTTAAAACATGAAGTGTGAACAGCAGCTCAATGATTAGATTACTGCATCAATTAACTTGAGTATACAAGAAAAATGCTGCTCTTTCAAGTCATGGTAATTCTGCCTATGATCAGGCGGACTCCTTCTCACTTCATAGTTGTTGCTTCATAAAACAACTTATAGAGAAAAAAGGGAGAGATGATTTGTAAATAAGAATAAACTAGTGTTTGGGAACTAAATACATACACTAAATTAATGTTTGCATGAAAAATAAAGTCATTTCCATATACTTACAAGAGTAAAAAGCTCTGGAAAATGTTTTTGAAAATCATTAGACAGATGAAATCCTCACTGAAGTTAATAAAACTGGCTTTGTACCCATAAAAATCATAAATGAGTATATTTAAAGATTAAAGGCATTTCACAATGAACCCATCACAAAAGGCAAAATGTTTTATTTCGGTCATCTCTGCCAATTGCTATTATATGCTATCATATTCAGTAAGGAGAAATATAGTTGCAAAAACAGTAAACACAATAGGCCTTAAAACAGACAAGTTTGGGACTATTTATAAAGATATGCCGGCACTCAGCTTACCAGAGTTCTTGAATGTCAGCATTTTATGGTGCATTTCTGAAACTTCAAACACTTAGTAGACTGTGGCACTACCCTCCTTAGCATATGGAATATTAATCTACTTTTATCTCTAAGTTTGTCCCTAGTCTTTTGAGGGACCTGGTTCAAGACAAGAAAGGAAAAGCCTCTGACAGCAGACTTTATCCTATCATTATTCCTGGTCCTTCCAAACTCAGTTCAGAGGTTATTTTCTCATTGTTTTCTGTATTACTCAGAATAAACTGAGGCAGCAACTTGACCCTAAAATCTCAATGGCTTATAGCACGAAGGTTAATTTTTTGCTCATACAAAGTTCATTGAAGATCTGGCAGTTTTCCATGACAGTGTACTCCCAAGGATGAATGGCAGTCCTATCTTCTTGTGCCTTTATCTTAACAGGTACTTCCAGATCACCATAAAAGGGTAAGAGCTATCTGGCTATATGCTGTCCTCAACCACATTAGCCAAACACTGCCTCTTCTGTTCATAGTGTACTGGCTAGAAATAGTTACACGGCCATGCCCAACTGCAAGGAACCTGGACAATATTCTCTTCCCAGAAGATACAAGGAAGAAGAAAAAGACATGGATGAGCACTTTATCCATTATATGTTTTTCTTTTCCTATTCTGAAAGCCTACACGGAGCACTCCCCATGGGCCCTCCAGTTCATCTTAGCATAATACAAGTAATTGTTTATCACCTATTTTAATTCATTAGAGAAGGAGATCCTTGAGGAGTGCAACCAGATTTATTTCCCTACCTAAATTCCATAAACATAACCACAGAAAGTTAGATGACTTCCTGCTTAATGTTATTTGAGAAGAAATGATAGCCAAAGAAAAAATCTAGGTATTTGAGAAACAGCAATAAGTAAGAAAAATAAGAACATTATCACTGAGCATTCCAATAGAAAAATACAATAAAGATCAAAACCAATAAATATAAAAAATATGAATTCCAAAAATAAGAAAATATCAGTAGAAGAGCCACTATGATCAGGAAGTCTCCCTAAAGAGAGAACTGTTGAGCTGATATACGAATGACAAAAAAAGTCTAAAATTAGAAAATCTGGGGGAAGCATTATTTCTTTGCTGCTGCTGTTGTTGCTGCTGTTATTGTTTTCCATTACTGGAGACTGAACCCAGGGCAACTCTACTTTTTTATTTTATTTTTGAGAATGCCTAACTAGGTTGCCAAGGCTGACTTGGAACTTGATGATCCTCCTTCCTCAGTCTCCTAAGTTCCTGGGATTACAGGAGTGCACCATCACACCCAGCCAGGGGAAGAATATTTTAAGAGGAGGAAATAGTTAGACCAAAGGTCCTAAGACCAGAAAACATTTGGTGTGTCAAGAATGCAAAATATGTATATACCTTATGTGAATTAGAAAATCCTCTATCTATAGTTACATTTGGAACTACTTCATATAAAATACCATATGTATGCAGAGTTCAAGATACCCTCACTTTTACAGAATTCAACTCTAAATGGTATAGTTCAAGCAGTTCCCAGATATGGCATCATTATCCTCCACCAACTTTTATCAGGTGCTTTATATGTGGAAGGAAATCAACTACTACTGTATAAGGTTTTTAAAAATCAGACTCTCTATACTGAAAGAAATGATAACCTGTCAAAAGAAAATTATTGGAAATGTTAATAAGTGTGGCAAGAATAAGGCACATCTCCAGATCCACAAATTTAATACCAAATAAAATTACCTACATAAACTTTTACTTATTTATATATTGCTCATAGCATCACATTTCCATCTGATTGAGAGAAAAATGACCAGACATATTTTCACTAAATTTGCAGGATACAGCTGACATGTATCTATCTGTCTTAAGAAATAAGCTATATGTTATACCAATATTCTTTTGCAGAGCACTCAAAAAAGGTAGCAAGTAACTTTCTAGATCAGCTAAAAGAGGTCCATGTGGTCTAAAGAGGGCTGGTAATAGTGAAGGACAAGCCATTTTGTGAAGTGATTCTATGGGCAGAGAAAAAAAAGAACATTGGTTTAAAGTCTGAACTACAAATTATTCGTTTCAAGGGCAATCAATCCAAATTTCATGCATTGATTTGCAATTACACTGTTCTTATAAAGGAAACAGAATATAATGTGTTCCAGAATGACTGATAATAGGGACTTATTTACTTAATGATGGTTAATGATCCTCCCAAGTCATGCAGGGGAGGCTAACTACTACATAATAGATGTTATGAATTGAAAAAAGGAAAAAAAATCCTTATCTTAGTTTATGTTCCCCAATAGCAGATCCTGAGATAAGGATGCACATGTAATTGGTCATCTAGGAGGAAACAAAGGTAGAGGAATAAGGAAGGGAAGGAATGGTAGGGAAATAGGCAAGGGGAGAGAGCCCAAAGAGAGTTGGTTATTAATCAAGTCTACTATAAATGAAGAGAACCTCATCACACCTGGGAAATCAAAAAACAGTGTAGAACATGTTCCTCTGAGACAGGAGGTGAAAAAGCTGTTATTTATATACCATTTTAAGTCATGTTGGTCATTGGTCGAGGATTTCTCTCAAGCAATATTAATTATCTGAATTTGTTGATCTTCTGAGCAGTAGAGCAGTGTGATCTGATGACAAGAAAACGCCCTCAGGTTAAAAAAAATGACAAGTATAGCAGTTAGAAAAATGGGCAGCATACACCAAGGTGGTGAGGTGGTAAGAGCAACAAAATATTAGTGGAAAACTGATAAGACTATGAACAGAAACCATCTAGATAATCTAATGGTAAAGGAACTTGAGCTGGGCTCTGAGAACTGGGTAGGATTTGAACAAAGGAAAGCACTTAAGTTAGGAAAAGTAGCATAGGCAGCAAGGCAGCAAAGCATGAGGTGTCCCAAGTCGGTGTATAGGCCAGTTTGGCTATATCAGACTGTTTATAAGAATTCTAAAAATATGCCTAAAAATATGTGTTAGATCCATTTAAGGAGAGTATCTAATGCTACAGAATTTCAACTTTTAAGTTAAAGTGTTTAGATTTCTAAATGGCAAGGTAATAAAATTAATACAGTATTTCATTAACATCTATGTTGGCCATTACTGCCCTTAGAATGTAAACTGCTATTTGGAAAGGATCTGTATCTGTTCAATTTGCCTAGGTGAGAGTTACATGCAGAGAGGTATATAATAACCCATCAGCAATAAGCACCCCAGAACAAAGGTTGGTATTCAAACACCATTGTCTCACGAAAAGGAACCTACACTCCATAGAGGAATGGCTGACTCCAGGCCTGGAACAGAATATCTACAAGATGAGTCTAAGCATTTTGTCATTGCAAAAAGGAAGTAAATTATCAAACACTACAGGAGTTTGGTTGAAAGAACTCAGGGCCCACTTGAGGAGGTTCCCCCTGGCTAAATAATTTACATATGAAAATAATAATTATAAACGTATTTTTAAATAACAACATCTTCAATTAACTAAATACAAAATATTAACAACCATGAGTTCATAAATAAACTTCAAAACTTGAAGGATATTAGAGAACTATTCAGAAAACCAGAAAATCACCTATTTATCACACCTCTCACAATTGTACATATACTTAATGAGGAAAAAAAAAGTTTATTATAAACTAGTTTTGTTTCCTAACTGTAGAGTGAATGATCAAATTAGAAATCACCATTTTGTACTACCTAATGAAATACTCATCAATGGCTATTAAAACCATTGACTCAAAAGCTGATAGAAAAATCTGGATGTTTATCATAAATTTTATCAGACTGACAACAATTGAAACCAATGATTAATTACAGCAGGACAAAACACACACACACACACACACAACCATACATTGCACATCCATTCATGTAAGGCAATAATACAGAAAGGATCATGGGAATACAACCTAAAAAATTCACAATGTGGGTAGTTCTACAGTTCATTGTTATTTAACAAATAAGCTGCTAGGAAAAAAAAGAGAGGATTCTATAATCTTAAAAACATCAAATGTAATGTGGAGACCTAATTTAGGTCCTGATTTGAGAAAACAACAGAAAACAAAATTTATGATATAATTGATTAAATGCGATATTGAATATTTCATATTACAGAATTTTTGTTAAAATTTTAGTAATACTTATGATACTGCAATATTTTATTTTAAAGTGCTTATTCTTTCTATATATATTCATAATTCCAAGAAGTTTATCCTTAAATATTATCAATAAAATAACTGTTTCTGGAATTTGTTTCAAAAGAATCCAAAGGGCTGGGAGAAGTGTATATTAATTGTTGATGCTAGATTATTAATTCATGAGGGTTCATTATACTAATTTATCTAATACATTGAATATAAAATTGAGTAGTGCAGTGAGATAACTAAGTAGTATTTCTGATCTCCTCTGATCACTGAAATCATTAAAGATTGAAGAAAAGGACAGAACAGTTAGGAAGAGCAACATAATATCATCCGGTATATGTGATTTTCCTGTGGGAAGAAGGAGCTTCCCCCGAGTAATATCGGATAGGAAACAATAACCAATCTTAAAAGACCCATATAGCTGTGGCTGACAGACAAAGAAAAATCACTGGTCTGGGGGTACCTAGCTTTGTAATCTCAGACTAACAACACTTTTTGAAGCTCAGCAGCATGAAAAGCATAGAAAATGAAACAAATAAAAGCAACAATAATTGAAATGTAGGTGCTGGCTCTACACTTGTCACATTCCAAAAAGCTTTACATGCATTATTCTAGTTAGACCTTACAACCCAAGATGTATTGTGGAAGCTTGATACATACTTTTTATAGGACTACTAAACGCGGTAGGCATTGGAACTCGGTATAATTTTTCACATGAGGTGAACTGACCTTTTACAGCAGCCAATACCTAAATAACTTGGTTCGGCCAACATTCCAGGTTTAGGTAACACGCAGAATGCTTTGAAAACTCAAAGCACTGATCTGCATTGGCTGAGGGAAAGTTGGGGAGCTGGCTGGGAAATACTGGAAAACAAACCTCAGACCTATACAGACTTCTGTTAGCCTGCACTGCTCTTTCCACACCTCGGTAACAGAGGAAGGACAACCTGCCAAGTCTCCACCCGGGTTAGCGCACGCCTCCAATCCCGAGCCCCGCCCCCGGTGCGGAGCGCACGGCCGTGACCTTTAAACTACAACTCCCGCTACGCCGCGCGAGCACACCGCACCTCCGCCGGAAGTCGGGAAGGTTACCTCCGGCGCTGGGGAAAGTGAGAGCTGGATTTTCCCAGTCCTTCTACTGTATCCTGATTGCCACTACTCAGGTCACCCGTGGGTTAGTAGCAGCAGCGGCGAGTTAGTCGACCCCAGGATCCCGTCTGGAGGCGGTGACCAGTTCCCCGGGTCCCCCGTTCGGTCGAGTGGCGCACCTTGCGCTGGGTTGGCGGGCGCCTGCGCGGGAGCCTCGGCCGGGGCTGCTGCGGCGCCCGGCACCGGGCAGGGGTTGCTGACGGCCCTGTGGCTGGTGGAGCTTCCAGCCCAAGTTTTGAGATGGGGTAAAAGAAACGCTACTTCGGATATGATTTCACATTTAAAAAGCAATCTCACGGTAGTGGCAAGAAAATAAACTATCTCCGTTTGGAGAGGCCGTGCTGGGGTTTTGCTAATTGGTTAATTGACTTTCTTGAGTGCCCAGGGAATGGAATTCGTTAAATAATGCTTGGGGACGTCAGTAATAGAGCCATATATGAGGTCTTGCTCTGTCCCACTGGAGCCATATGACCTTGGGACCTGGGTTACACATTAGTAAACGTGAATGTTGGTTTGATTAAAATCCTAAGTCCTTTTAAATCTAAGATTCTTTTAAATGACCTCCCAGAATAGTTCATGCTCTTCTTGGAATGCAAGGGCAGCACTTTATCCTGCCTTTAAATCCTTACCTTCTACAGGACGTGTCAATAAGAAATGAAAAGGTAAATCAAGCAGTAGAGCTGGATGTCAGATTTTCTGTGCTTCTCCGGAATGAGAAATGGTACTATTTTGAGTTGACTTTTCCTTTGAGAAAGCTAAGGGGAGAAGTGTGTATTTTTTCCACGTTCTCTTTCCAGAGAATACTGTATGCATAAGCATTGCATTAGTGATAGTGAATGACCCTACATTTTTGGAGGTCAATTTTGCAATCCCTTGGGGTGACCTGTGAGGAGGATGAGGGAGTGGCCATTACCTCGGAACAGGGGACAGTGAAATAAAACTAATCCTCACTGAAGACACTGGGGGGAAAAAAAAGCTAGAAAATAAATTTAAGAGAAAGGCAATTTGAAATAGAGAGGAGTCACTCAACAGTGCTTAAAAATAAAGTCCTGAAAAGTTAGAGCTTTTGTTATTTGTAATATTTTAAAGGCATTTGGAAACTTCAGTATGAAAGGTATGGGAGGGTAAAACTAGGATAGAATAAAAAAATTGTTTTCTGGTATTGTTAATTTGTAAATAGATTTTAAATATTAGGTTGTTTCCATTCCTGAGAGCAGTTTTAACTGATTTATAAGTAGCAGACACAAACAAGAACTGTGAATAGTTACAAAATAAAAGAATTCACCTTTAGCCCATTTTTTCCTAAACTTTTTCGTATTGCACTACAGAATTGATCAGCTAGATTACTATTTGAGAATCTAAGGTACAAAAGCCTTCAAAAGTTATGTTATAACTTCCATTCTTTTTTGCCTAAGTGCCTGATTGCTTTGAATAGTTTCAAACCTTTTCGTAGCATTTCATAGAAAAGAAATGTGTCTTAAAAAATGCTTTGAGAATTTGATAGGACAGTTGAAAAATGAACCATTTTTATATGCTAAATAGCTTAGTATGTGCCCTGCCATAAATAATTCATAATTAGATAACATTTATTAAGAAGTATGAGGCAAATCTTTTTTTTTTTTTATATCCCCACTGAAACATCAGACAAAATAAAGTTAATGATTTGAAAAGCTTCTGTGATTGGAGAACACCAGAGTGACCATCAGAACTTGTGTCCGATAATAGATTCAGAAATATGTGGTCATCTAATTTGTGACAATGAGACAAAGATGGTAATTTCAAAAATAGTTATGAGTTGCTAAGCTGATGCACTTCTGTAGTCCAGCTGCTTGGGAGGCTGAGACAAGATGATCACGAGTTCAAGGCCAACCTCAGCAACTTAGATCCTGTCTCAAAAAATAAAAAAGCCTGGGGATGTAGTCCAGTGGTGAAGCATCCTGGGTTCAGTCCTCAGTACCTGGAGGTGTGGGGGGGACAACAACTAAGGAATAGAGATGATTCATATGAATTATCTATTCAGATACAAAATATCTTGATCTATCCTACCTCATACCTTAAACAAAAGTTATTATCAAATGGATTGCAAAATTAATCATGCAGGATAAAGCAATAAATTGTTTATATGTGAAATATAGACTGTTTTTAAATAATTAATTATAGGATCATAATTTCTTTGAGGGTAAGGACCTATATCTGGTATCAGAGAATCAGATATTACTATTTGTCATCTGTTAAACACTTTATTTTTGTCTACTTTAATTCTGTCTTTCTTGTCCCCTCACCATAATGAAGTCTCTGGTTGCCTCAGATACCTTCTCCTCCTAGTAATGTTATTGGCTCCCTCACTCAAGTCTCCTGTGTTACCAGAACTCTTCATTCATTATTTTATATACCCTCCTGTGGACATATAGAATTTAATTAGTTCTCACTGGTAACAGTTCTGAAATGTGTACTGTGAGAACAGTTGACTTACTAATTACCTTTTGAAGAGCATATTGCTTTGGAAACTATTATTCTAACATTAGCACTCAGATAATGTTCATATGTTGCTACAAAAAGCAATTGCAAATGATATTTTTCCCCTATTTTCCTTATTTTTAAGGAAGAAATGTCTTCTATAAAAAGAAGTCCAAAACAGGGAATAATTTCCGAGTTTCTTAGTTCAGCTGCTGAAGGAGATATTGCCAAGTTAACAGGAATACTCAGTCATTCTCCATCTCTTCTCAATGAAACTTCTGAAAATGGCTGGACTGCTTTAATGTATGCCGCAAGGAATGGTCACCCAGATGTTGTTCAATTTCTGCTTGAGAAAGGGTAAATATTTTAGGCTGTACCATCTGAAAGGACTTGTGATTTAATTTCTTTGTTATATATTTCCTTTTCCTGTAGTCATATTTATATTACTGAGCTAGTAAATAATGCATGGACCAGTTTGTTGTTCAACAAATTAGCATAATTTCTAACTAAAAACTATAAACCTTTTTTTTTTCCTGGTTCTGGGAATTGAACCAGACTTCATATGTGCCAGGCTAGTCCTTTAGCTCTGAGAAACAATCCCCAGCTGTAACTTTTATTATTGAGAAATTATTCCTTCATACTCAAAAGCAAAGCACATTTATGAGTGATCTTTTTCTCCCAAATAAAAAATGCACATCTCATATGACTACCAATAACTGTAGAATTTTAGTATCCTTTTCTTTTTTTGGCGGTGCTGGGGATTGAACCCAGGGCCTTGTGCTTGCAAGGCAAGCACTCTACCAACTGAGCCATATCCCCAGCCCTTTGGTATCCTTATTGCACATAAAACTACTGGTTTTTATAATTATCCACAAATTATAAATATTCACTATCTTCAGTCTTTCATTACTTATAATTATTAAATGATTCTTTTAATGTTCCCAATAACTACATACCAAAAGAAAGAAATAATCTATAAAATCATTACATGGAGGGGTGATAATATGTATCTAGAAATATTTTATTGAAATAGAGGAGAAATGTTTACTTTCTTTTATTTTTCCTCTCCAATTTTTTTCTTTCATCTGTAGGTGTGATAGATCAACTGTCAATAAATCAAGACAGACTGCACTAGATATTGCTATATTTTGGGGTTATAAACATATAGCCAACTTATTAGCTAATGCTAAAGGTGGAAAGAAGCCTTGGTTTCTAACCAATGAAGCAGAAGAATGTGAAAATTATTTTAGCAGAACACTACTGGACCGGAAAAGTGAAAAAAGAAATAATTCTGACTGGCTGCTAGCCAAAGAAAGCCATCCAGCCACAGTTTATATCCTTTTCTCAGATTTAAGTCCCTTGGTTACTCTAGGTGGCAATAAAGAAAGTTTCCAGCAGCCAGAAGTAAGGCTTTGTCAGCTGAACTATACAGACATAAAGGATTACTTGACTCAGCCTGAGAAGATCACCTTGATTTTCCTTGGAGTAGAACTTGAAATGAAAAAAAAACTACGCAATTATGCTGGAGAAGTCCCAAGAGAAGAGGAAGATGGGTTGATTGCCTGGTTTGCTCTAGGTATAGACCCTATTACTGCTGAAGAATTTAAGCAAAGACATGAAAATTGTTATTTTCTTCATCCTCCAATGCCAGCTCTCCTTCAGTTGAAAGAAAAAGAAGCTGGTAAGAAATGAATATTTGCTTGCATTGGTAATAATCTGGTTTTTAGAACTGAGATGGAATTATAGTGTATCTGCAATTTCCAGGAGACAGACTTTTTCTAGTAAGTGTGAGATTAAGCTATCACTGTTAGAAACTTCTGAAGTTTGTACTCTAGACCACTTGGTTCGGTTTCTCAGAATTAACCTTAATGCCTGATGGTTGCATTTCATTCTTCAGTGATTAATTCTTGAGCCCCTGCTATACACTGAACATGATGACAGAGTTCTCAACTGTTTTGTTTTATTTTCTGTTGCTAGGGATTTTTTATGCCATGAGAAGAAATAGTGTTTTATTCTAAATGCCATTTAAATGTTGTAACCTGACATATTTGTGTTTTAAAGAAAAACCTCATACTAGTCTTTCTAGAGCATGAGTTGTAGATACATAGCTAAGTGTAGAAGTTAGGAGTCTTGTTAAGAGAGGCTTAAGTATTGCCCAGGTAACAGACTGCATGACTTGGATTAGATTGGTGGCAGTTGAGACAGAGAGAAAGGGAGCACTTGAGATATTCTAAAAGTAGGTCTAATAGGGCTTTATCTGTAGGTTGAGACTGTTGTAAGGGGAACAGAGACGGTGATAGCCTTGACTCAGGCACAAATTAAAGTGCTAACAGTAGCAAGATGTGGTGTTACACATCTGTAATCTCAGCATCTTGGGAGGCTGAGACAGGAGGATCACAGTTTGAAGTCCAGTCTGCACAACTCAAAATAGACCCTGTCTCAGAACTTAAAAATTAAAAGGATAAAGTAGAAGAGTGAGGGACAGAGCTTACAGTAGAGATGGAAAAGAGGGTACTTTCAGATACATATTTTGGTGATAAAATCAATACTATTTGTTGATGGTTTGGGTATGGGTATATAATAAGGAAAAGAACATGATTGACTGCTAGGAGACTTGAGTAATTTGATACATAGTAATTCCATTTCTTAATAATGGTGACAGAGCAAGGAATGTAGGACAGACTTGGAGGAACTAAATAAAGAGCATGTTAAATTTTAGAGAAGGATATTGGAATTTGGAACTCAGAGGAGAAGGCTGTACTGGAAAGGTTTATTTGACAGTTGTCAACACAAAGATGGTATAAGTCCTAAGAAACTACTGAAATTGCTGATTGAGAGCAAGGAAGAAAAAGAGCTTTAGAATGAGACCTTAATCCCCCTAAATTTAGAGATCAGGTTTAAGCAGAAGAGCCATCAAAGGAGATAGAGACAGTCTGGTCGTAAGGTAGGAAGAAACCAAGAGAATATGCTCCTAGAAACCAAGGAAGCAGACCATTTCAAGAAGGGTGAGCTCAAGTATATTGAATGCTGTTGAGAATAAGAGTAAAATACAGTTTTTTTAAAAGGTCTTTGGTTTTGATATTATGAAGCTATCGATGAATTTGATGAGTAATATCAGTTGGGTAGAAGGAACAGAAGTCAAATTATGATATACTGAAGACTTAATAGAAGGTTAGGAAGGGATCAGTTATCCACCTTCCCTTACATGATGTAGTAGACCCTTCTACAGACTGCTTAGATACTTCCTCAAAGGCTGGTGTGGTATGTTTTATTCTCTGTACCTGTGAAGAAATCATTGACTTTAAAACAACAACAAACAACAAAAAAACCTTTTCTTTGAAACTATATGTATTATTTTAAGTGCAAATTTATCTTAAAAATGATCTAATTGCCTTTTTTTATTACTTTACTAGTAAGGAAAGTGAGGTCCTTACTAACTTGCTGTATAACTTTACACAGTTACTTCTCTGTGTTTCCTCTTCCAAAAAATAAGGGTATTTTAAAAAGAGGAAGTTCAGTCATTTGAAATGTAGTTTCTAGTTCTGTTGCCTTAATTGTAATAGTTTGGGTCAGGCCATGTTAATTCTTTTTGATATGCCAGTGTAAAGGTTATAGCCAGAGTGTACATGCTGTAAACAAAATTAACTCCAAATGTTGTGAATACAATGTATTTTATACTGCATGGCGTCTCCAGTTGAAAGTAAGATGTGTTCCACAATGCCATGGACCAGCACTGACTTAATCATCAAGAAAGAGAGTAGAGATAGGTTCCTACTTATATTTCCTTTACAATTCATGCTGATGTTGGGAAACAGTTTTGTTGCTATTGTTGTTGAAAGGTAAATGCATTGCTCATTTGTTATCTGGAAAATTAAATCTTTTACTTTAGAAGAAAATACACATCATAGAAACAGAAACTATTAACAAAAAACATACTAACCTAACATAAAAATAAATACTAAAATTATTATATAAAATTATTTATTATAGCTTAAAACATTATACATAGAATATTGGCCAAATTATATTGTTATATTGTGTGCATATACACATATGTTATAATAAATCCCATTATCATGTACAACTATAATACCCAACAAAATAATGTGAAAAATCAAATTGTACCTATATATTAATTTTTTTTATAATTTTTCATAGATTAATCCTTTTTTGGTGCTTCTTTTAAAAAAGGGGTTGTAGCTCAAGCAAGATCTGTCCTTGCCTGGCACAGTCGGTATAAATTCTGCCCAACTTGTGGAAGTGCAACTAAAATTGAAGAAGGTGGCTATAAGAGAGTATGTTTGAAAGAAGACTGTCCTAGTCTTCAAGGCGTTCATAATACATCATATCCGAGAGTTGGTAAGTCATTTGTTTTGTAGTGAACTTCCATCCACCTGGAATCATGGGGAATTAGGCATTCTAGAAAAACAAGTTCTTCAAAGAGCTAGAAGGTTTACCTGTTTATTAAAATAAGCTTAATTAAACCGTTAAGACTATAAATAGCTGGCACGGTAGCTCATGCCTATAATCCCAGTGGTTCAGGTGGCTAAGGCAGGAGGATCTTGAGTTCAGAGCCAGCCTCAGCAATTTAGTGAGGCCCTGAGCAACTAAAAATATTAAAAGGGCTGGGGATGAGGCACAGTGGTTAAGCACCCCTGGGTTCAATCCTTGGTATGAAAACAAAAAAGAAAAGAAAAACACACATATGTGGTTTTCCTTCATTATACATAATTAACCATTTAACTTTGTTAATCTTTTTGAATTTGATGGGAAATTCATGATTTCAAAAACCAGCCAGTCTGACTGCTTTTATGGAAAGAGGAAAAAAAAGAAGTGCCGGTTTGAGGCCTTACAAAGCAATACAGCCTGGAGTTAACATCTTGTGTTAGTGTCCACTGTACCTTCTTTCCGTCTAATTGCTGTAGATTTGGAAATCTGATACCCTAGTCCTTTAAAACCTTGAGAAAAGAATAGATAGGCTCAGCAACACCTGAGGAAGTTTCCCGGGAGTATAACACATGTCTTAGTGACATGTTTTTGTTGTTCAAGAGCCTTTTACATTTAATTCCTTATTCTCAATCGTGATCTCATAAGGAAAGTTTGCTGGATTAATGACTTCTAGAGAGGGGAACTGTTATTTTCATTTTATTTTTTTAATAACTTAAATCTAATCATACAGCCATATTAGCTTTCAAAAACATTTGTAAAGGATTGGGATGTAAAGTAGAAGGAAATTTACTGTATTAACTTGTAAAATTTGAATTTTCCCCATGCCCATCCATGTATTACCTACTCATTCTCATTAAAAAAATAATATTCCTATAATACTCTAAGTACAAAATAAAAGTTACTAAGATTGGGGGAAGGAGGGCAAAAATGATCATCCTTTAGCATACTGACAGTATTCTATACAATTTTTCTAAGAAATTCAGATCTGCCACGTCAAAGCAGAAAGAAACAATCTTATAAACAGACAAGAGTCTTGTTCCTACAGGAGGTGTGTTATCATGCCAAACAGTGACTTCATTCAATGAATCTAAATTATTTTTTCCTGTCTTTGATGTATATGATCTTTTTAAAATTTTTTAACAGATCCAGTAGTAATCATGCAAGTTATTCATCCAGATGGGACCAAGTGTCTTTTAGGCAGGCAAAAAAGATTTCCCCCAGGCATGTTTACTTGTCTTGCTGGATTTATTGAACCTGGTAAGCCTTCTCTGAATAATTTTTATAATTTCATTTAACTTATAATTTCCAAATAAAATTTAAGATAGTATTTGAGATATAATCTCTAATAAATTACAATGTTATAAAACTGGGATATTTCAAAATATTTTAAACAATTTAACAAAATATTTTAGATAATTTAAATGATATAAATTTTATATTTTTGCTAATATTATAATTTTGTTTATTAAAAACTGAGTACTTGCTGTTTCATATATTGATCTGGGCCAAGTTATCTAGATGGTTTATACCTCCTTTCTGTACTAGACTTAACTATCACCTTTTCAGAAAGGCCAGGCCCTAAGTGATTGCCCCTAAACCTAATGCATTAGTGGGACCCCATACCCTGCATTCATAATCATGCCTGATTTTTCTCTAGAGCACTTTACACCACCTAATATGATATATGTATATCTATTTATTTTCTGCTCTTACTAGAATGTCAGTTCCATAAGAATAGGAATTTTATTTTTTCATTTCTGTATCTCAGATCATTAAGGCAGATGCCTCGCATCATAGGAGCTCAGTAAGGATTTTTGGAATAAGTTAATAAATTAATTAATATCAGGACTGGGGATATAGTTCAGTTGGTAGAGTGCTTGCTTGCAAGCATAAGGCCCTGGGTTCAATCCCCAGTACTGCAAAAAAAAAAAAAAATTAATATCTATTCGCCACTTTTGATATTAATCTACATTGCTAAAGAATAATGATAAATCAAACTATAATAGTATGTAATACCGGTCTATTCTGGAGGCTTTATGTTTATTAAATCATATGATCCTTATAAAGTAGGTATTATTCTAGCAATTTTACAGATGAGGACAGTAAGGCAAGATCACTAGTAAGTAATAGGGAAGGGATTCAAACCAAAGCAGTTTGACTCTGAGTGTTTGCTCCTAATCACTAGGTTGATCTTTAACTGCTGGGTAGTATTCCATATATGAATATGCTACCATTTATTCATCCCTTTAGCTGTGGATTTCAAAGTTCTTACTGTTTTAAACAAGACTGCAATGAATTTTTATACTTGTCATGCATGCTTGTAAGAGTTACATAGAATATATATGTAGAGCAGAATTCCTAGCTATATATGAGTATCTTAGCCTTTTCTAGACCTTGTCAAGTTACTCTCCAAGTGTAGCTGCCAATTTATACTCCTACCATTAGTAAATGAAATGTTTCATTATTCCACATCTTCACCACGTTAGGATTTTCAGACTTTTTATCATTCTGAGGGGTATGAAATAGTGTGCCATTGTTTACAGTTTTGTTTCTCTGCCAGTGCAGGATTTTTTTTTTAAATATGCATTTCACATCCACTTTTTTTTTAATTTTAGATTTTTATAGACTATATTTTTGCTTGCCTAGCCTTTTTTCTTATTTACTTTGGTAGTCTTTAAATATATATTATATGCTAAATTCTTGTGATTATGATATTACAGATATCTTGTACTAGTCCAAAACTGTATTTTCTTTTGATGAATATGTTCTTAATTTTTGTGATTTATTAATGTATTGAAATAGAAAGCTATATTTAAGAACGTTTTGCTAAATACTATATGTAGCAAAAATATTCTAAACTTACAGATAAATTTTACTTAAAAACATTTTTTTCTGTTATAATTCTCAATTCCAACAAATTCCAGAAATATAAAGAACATTTATAGGCATCATCATTTTATCATAGCCAAATCAAGAAAATATTGAATTTCATCTTTTGTGCTTTTTAAAACCTACAGCGAGATGAAAAAAATTATCTGCAGTAATTGTTTAACAACTTAAAAAAAGTTTCAACATTTTAATAAGGAAAGATTTATAAAAATCATGAAATGATCATTTGTAACTAGTGATAATCTAAAAATGAGACAATAAGTTTGCATAATGCTCAGCCAATAGTAGGTGATAGATAGTTTTAGATTTTATTTGTAAAATGTAACTGACAACAAATGAGAAGTTTTTGTTGACAATTCAGTATTCTATATGTGGGCTTATACTTTTAAAAATAATGGAGGTTTTTTTGTTTTTTTGTTTTTTTTTTTTTTGACTTCTAGTCTAGTATTAGTAATCCTTGAATCGTGTTTTACTCCGAAGTGAATTTCAGATGTTTGCACCATTTGGAGCACAAAATGTCCAGGGCATGTTCTTCAGCAACTTGTTCTTTTGCTCCATTTAATTAGGGGAGACAATAGAAGATGCTGTTCGGAGAGAAGTAGAAGAGGAAAGTGGAGTCAAAGTTGGCCATGTTCAGTATGTCTCTTGTCAACCATGGCCAATGCCATCCTCCTTAATGATTGGTTGTTTAGCTGTGGCAGTGTCTACAGAAATTAAAGTTGACAAGAATGAAATAGAGGATGCCCGCTGGTTCACTAGAGAACAGGTAAAGTTCAATTTAATTTCCTTCTTCTATTGATTGTTCCCTGATAGTATTTGTTGGGCATGCAGCAAGGAAACATATTTTCAGCAACTTGAATGATTCCATGCTTTCTCATTATGCATGGATTATAATATAATTGATAATTCCATATAGGAAATGTATGTGTTCACTAATGTATCCTATTTTAACTTATTCTGTGTGATTCTTCTAGTAATGATGATTCCATGTCATTTCAAATTTCAAATGTGATTCCATCTCATTAAGGATAACACCTTTCACTGGATTTAAAGTACATAAACAGTACCTCAGAGATAAGAAACAAGAATATTATTCTCACACATTTTATATTTTAGTTTATTGCATTAAAATAAGTAGGTCTCAAAAAATATCAGTAAATGTGCTTAAAGTTTTTGAAGCGTATTTATTTTGAAATATAATGAAGGACAAAAAGGATATACCTGCACATAACAAATATACACTTCCAAAAACATTTTAAAACATCTCTAAATAATATAATGAGAGATGTTACTTTTCTGTTTTGCATGACCCAAAGCATTTGTGTAAAAAACAAGTGACACTCTGCAGCAGTAGACCTGAAATGCTTTCTAACTTTGTCCACATAAAATTAATTTTATTTTATAATCGACCCCAAAAGGTAGAAAATAGATCATTGTTTTGAAATTTTAGAAAAAGGAAGGAAAATAGTCCCATTTTACTTTGAACTTAAGTATGAAGCACAAATTGCTTTTTCATGACTTCATTTTCATAAGGGACTATGCCTTTCTGGAACATTATATATTGAAGAACTATTCAGTGAGGCAATTAAAAATGCTGCACTAAATTTTGCATGTCGAGAATAGATATTGTCATTTTCTATTATTTTTCTTCACCTTAAAACTCATCACATTTTGGTTAAATTATATAAACCTGCAATAGTATTTAATTGCTACAGTGTTGAAATCCTAATGCATTTTACTATGCTGTATTTTAGGTTGTGGACGTTCTGACCAAAGGGAAGCAACAGGCATTCTTTGTGCCACCAAGCCGAGCTATTGCACATCAATTAATCAAACACTGGATTGGAATGAACCCCAATCTCTAAATCAAAGAAATAGGCTTTGTTTGAGTGTTTTTTAATTTCTAATACCACTTATTCTTCATGTGAGATTAGAAATACTTAATGCTTTTTAGAATGTAATAACACAAAATACCATGTTGGGGTTTCAAAATATTTTGAAACTATTCTTTCCATAATTAACCACAGAAGTCATATTTTTAAAACTTCAACATTGCCTCAGATTGTGTTACATTTGGTTCAACCTTTGAATTTTCCGGGGGGTTTGTGCTTCACAAATTATCTCTCAAAACCATATTTCTAATAAGAAAAATCATGTTATGTAGAAATGTGAGTAAGCCTGAATTATAATGCCTCTTATAAGCATTAGATTGTTCATTAAAATTCTTTATTTGAAAACTGAAACAAAATAACTTTAATGACTTTTGAGCCTGCTTTGATTTTCAGTCTTTTCATTATTGTAAAGGTCTTTTAAGTTACCAATATCTGATTTTCCCTCATTTTTCCATTGCAGTTCCACTTATTCTTTCCTCCTGGTTCTCTTGTTCTAGCAGTGGTGCTATTATAGTGTAGCTACTAGTCTAATTTGACCAGTGTTAAGAATTTTTTGATAATTAACTCTATTGGCGATCTTAGGATACTACACTTATGGAAGGAGAGCTAAAGAGAGAGCATCCATTGTGTAAGACCTCTTCCTTAAACCTAAAATTAAAATATACCTATTTTTATATTATTTATGCCCAAAGTTGTTCTTAATCAAGATTCTCTGCTTTTTCACTGAAATTAAACATATTTAAAAGGAATTTTCCTCAAAGGTAAGACATTTAATAAATCCCAGGTGTATTTACATATTCAGTTAAAAACAATGACATTATTTCATTTCATAATGAGGACTGTGTCTGTGTTAACCAAAAAAATAAATAATCATTACCAATATTTATCATGCTCAAATACAACATCTTGGTTAGACATTATTTCAACATATTCTAAGGAGCGTTGATAAAGTAAGTATATTTTAGAACTGAGTACAATTCTGGAGAAAGTAAATTGTGGTACAATTTTGCAATATAGAAACTCATATTTTACAAGGCTATTTTGAAATCATTTTAAGAGATACATTTTTATAAATGTACAAATTTATATAATTTGGCTCTATACTATTGTATTTTAGAACTGGAAGAGATCTAAAGGGCAATATATGTAATTTGTTGCCCTTATTTTATAGATAAATAAAAGGAAATCGTGAAAGTTAAGTTTAATTAATTGGCAAAAGTTACACAAATAATTATAATCCACTGTACTGTATAATCCAGGGCAAGATTCTCCATGTAATAGGAAATAGAAGTTATTACCAAAAATTTATGTAGAATAAATTTTAAAAAGGGATAAGAAAATTTTCTTTGCCAAATATTAAAACTTTACATATAGTACTTAAAATGTATTTAACTTAAATAAGATAACTTTCTCAAATAAAACTTTATTTTGCTAATGATTTTTTTAGCTAATATATCATAAACCAAATTAAGACTTATACAACACATTTATGTACATAATAATATTGCAATTACATAACTATGTAAAATAATGTACCTTGGTTATAATGACTTGAGGTTCAGTTTTACTCTAATGAACTTTTAATACTTGAAGATTCTAATATTACATTGTAAAATTCAAGAATTCCCTGATGTTAGTATGGGAAAGTAAAATATAAAGTGTCAACAAGTATGGTTATAGATTTAGTTTCTGAAATTTAATCCTGTTCTTGGGGAAAACCAATATGTAAGTAAATTATTATTTTAATAATTATTCCTAAATTGCTAACCTCTGAGAGGTGAATAACTACATGTAAATAGAAGGAATAGTCAATTAAAAATGGTATAGATGTAAGTTCCATAAATATATTCTAATGGAAATGAATGTAACAATACATTAAAATATTTATTTTATGTTTTGAGTGATGTGTATTTTAATATGTTTTGCCACAGGGGAAAATCCAAATTTCAGATTTTATCCTGTTTAGAGTTGATGTGTTAACAAAATTAAAATTCTTATTAAAACTTTTCATATTTGGAAGACATAAAATTTTGATTTGAAGGCCAGGGAAATAGCTCTGTGGTAAAGCATTTGCCTAGCATGTGTGAGTTCCTGTGTTTCTTCCCCAGCTCCCCAGCACTGAAACAAACAAAAAGGGCAGAGGAGAAAAAAGACAACATGGAATAAAAGTTCCCTTTGTGTGACTCTGAGGAATAAGAACCAGTACGCAAAAGAGAAACTACTTTCCTAAGAGAGAAATGGAGGATAATTCTAAGGGCCTGTAGAGGAGTTGATGGGAAATCTAAGCAGTGTGGAGAATTAGAAAGAAAACAGAGTCAGCACCACAAGCATAAGGTAGGTGGGAAGTGCATTTAGCTCCAATACTATGTACAGACCACACAAACCTTCTCAATTGCCGGAGAAATCCAAGGTTTATGCAAGCTTTAAATTCAGGGATTTGGTCTGAACATGTCTGCTGCATAACATGCTAGCTTTGGAGGAGAAAGTTAATACATAACAAGTTCTCATTTCTATAACCAGAAGCCATCTGAGAGAGGTCCTGTTGTTAGGAACCAGACTGCTCTGGGGAGCAGAAAACTTGGAAATATCACAATTTGGGGCCTGTATATGACCCCACAGTGACTGGGTAGGAGAAGGCCACAGGAAGTAGTTGTGGCAGAAGAGCCTAGACTGCGACAAAAAGTGGAGGATACTACCGTTGATGGTCCTTCCTTCTGTCATGAGGAGGAAGACCAGTCTTAGATGGTGTGGCAGGAATGTAAGTTAGGGCATTGGGATGAGGGTGGCTAACTGTTCAGTTCATGTGCCTCCTCTCCTGTGTGGAACTCAGAGTATTTGAGTGCTCCCCTGAGGCATCTTGAGTTAGTATATGTGGTTTAGGCATTTGCCATGCCTCCCTTGCACATGCTGAAGTCTATGTGCCTGTCCTGTGGCACACTCATAATGCCAAAAATCAGACAGAAGGTCTTTCTTTGGCTTGAATGTTGACCAAGCCCCCAAGGGCATATTCATAAGTCTGCAGAGTTGGATATAGGCCTGCCCAGCGCAGCTGGCGTACCTAACAGAAGGTCTTGCTGACCGTGATGTTGACCAGATGTTGACCATGTTCCAGTGTCCATACTAAAATCTGCGATCCCTAATATTGGCCTGCCTGGCATGACCACATAATGCCAAAGCTAACCCTGGGGGAAATGCTTGCTGTGGCCTGGGCATTGACCCCACCCTTGGGCATGCAGACTAAAGAGCCTCTGGATCTAGCATATGCATTCTTGGAAAGAAGTGTCTCCAAACCAAATAGATCAGATAAATTTTTGAAAGAAAAATTCTTTTTCCTTTAATTTTTCTGTTTTCTTCCATCAATTCTATCATCTATTATATTATAATGTTATTTTTCATTTTTTCCTTAGTTTTATTCTTTATATTATACTTTTAATAAAATACTTTTCTCCCTAGTCTTTCTCATTTTCAAGTAACTTTATTTTTAATTATAATATTTTTGCCCCTTTATTTTCTACAGTTAATGTAGTTCTTGTAGTTTTTAAATTGTAACTGTATTCCTATATCTGATTTGATTTTATACTGTGGGTTTTACTGTTGTTTTCTTTCCTCCCTCTGAGTGAAGTGGTGATCCTTGAGCCTAATACCTCAAGCAGATTTGGTGGGCATTCTACTGCAGATCTGCACCCTCCACACTGTTGAAAGGAATTGCACTTTACTTCTGCCATGACCTAGTCCCAATCAAACCATGGTAGAGTACTTCAACTTTAAGGACATACAAAAGTCCCCCAACAAATGACCTGGACCCAAGTCAACATATTTAGTGGTTGCCCAAATTCTCACTCCTGGCACATGCTCCCATAGCAATAGGAGAGAGAAATAACACAACTGTTTCAGATATTGCACCTACAAAGAACCTCAACATAAGTCATTCCCATTCTCTTGTAGATTGCATGTTGTAGACAGACTGGAGGAGTAACCACCCCATATACTCTTCTGTTTACAACACAACTGCCTACTACACACTATCAGTACCTACAGAGGAAATGTTTCTCAGACTTTGACATAGTATGAACTGTGTTAAAACTTAACTGTCAGAGCTAGATAAGGCCCTGGGATACTGTACTACAAAGGCCATTTGGAATTAAATTTAATACTATACAACAGATTGATAGCCCAGGGAACATTGTCAAGAGAAGACTATTCCCTAAGAAATCTGTCACATGAAAGTGGAAGAGAGATATGTCTCAACAGATGTGCAAATCTCAACATAGAAATATAAGAAACATGAAAAACCAAGACATGCTAACCAAAAGTTCAGAATTTCTCAAAACTAATTCTAAAGACACAAGTGGATGAAATGTCAAAGAACTCAAAAGTAGGGTGCTAAAAATGATCAATCAATTCAAAAAGAATACAAATAAAAATTAAGACCATGCAAGATATGAAAGAACAATTTGGTAGGGAGATACAGATGCTGAAAAAGAACTAAACAAAATATTGGAAATTAAAAGCTCAGTAAGCCAAGTAAAAAACTTGTTTAGAAACTCACCAATAGAGTACATCAAATGGAAGAAAGAATATCAGGGCTTAAAGACAAGGTTAATGAATTATTCAGACAGTAATAAGTAAGAATGAACAAAAAATGCAAGACCTATGGGATATGATTAAGAGACCAAGTATGTGAATCATAGGTGTACACAAAGGAGCAGAGGTATAGGAAAATGGCATAGAATACATATTAAGTGAAATGATAGAAGAAAAATTTCCAAATCATGGGAAAGATATGGGCATCCAGGTGCATGAGGCATTTAGAACTTAAGTTAAACAACTAGAAAGGAATCTCTCCACATCATGTTACAGTTCAATTACTAAAAGTACGGAACAAAGAAATATTGAAAGTTGCAAGAGAGAAGTACCAAGTCACTTACAAAGGCAAATCTATCAATATAACAAGTTTCTCATTAGAAATTCTAAAAGCCAGGGAGCCTGGAATTATTTTTCAAGCCTTAGAGGAAAATATCTGCCAACCTAGATTGTCATATGAAGCAAAATTATCCTTCAGAAATAAAGACCTTCTGAGATAAGTAATTCATGGCACTAATCCAGCATTATAAAAGATACTTAAAGGAATACTACATACAGAAAAGGAAGCAAGATAAACAATTATGAGAGCATGTGAAAAAATAAATCTCACTAGAGGAGTAGATAAATGAGATAAAAGAACCAAACGTTAACTCAGTAAATAAATATAGATTATTTGAAACAGTCATCAGAAAAGTAACAAAATGACAGAAACTAGTACATACCCATTCAGTTATAACCCTCAATGTAAATAATCTCAGTAAAAAAAACCAATAATCTGCTGCCTGTAAGAAAATACCCTAACTGGCAAAGACATGCAGGGAGAAAGTGAAAGGATAGAAAATGTTTCAAGCAAGTGGAATCCAAACTCAAGCAGAAATAACTATATACATAGTAGGATTTGAATCTGGAATTTCCCCCAAAGTTTCATATGTGAAAGGCTTGGTCCACAATGCAGTAATGGTCCCAGGTTAGGAAATTATTGAATCATGAGGGCTCTAACCTCATCAGTGGGTCAATTCATTTTGTTGATTTAATAATATGAAGGGACTTTTGCAAGGTGATTGAAAATATAGGCAAGTGGGAAAGGTTGGAGGAAGTCACTATATGTATGCCCTTGGGGATTATATATTGCCTCCTCCTACCCCAGCCCTGGCTTCCCAACTGACCATAGTTCTTCCTTGAAGTCAGTTGACCATGGACTGAAACCATGAGCCAAAATAAGTCTTTCCTCTAAGTTAGTTTTCCTCAGATACCTGTCACAGCAATGAAAAGCTAGCACAACTCAAATCTCATGTCCAACAAAGTCAACTTCAAGTCAAAATCAGAAGAGACACAGACGGTCACTACATATGAATAAAGGGGAAAATCCATCAAGAGATATAATGATTATATATGTACTGAATGTAGAAGCACCCAATTTTTTAAAACAAATACTTCTGGACATAAAGGAAGAGATAGACTTCAACATGAAAATAGTGGGTGAATTCAATACCTGATTAGCACCAATAGATTATCCAAACAAAACTTTAACAAAGTTTTAGAGTTAAGTTATATTGTAGAACAAATGGACTTGAGGGACATATTTAAAATTTTTAGAGTCAAAGGAAAATGGAAAAACTATATCAGATATGGGATATATCAAAATCAGTACCAAGAAAATGGAAGATGGGGATTGCAGGAAGAATGCATTCTCCAGAAGTTCCTCAGCTTTAAACAGCAGGAAGACTACCCCTAAGCAAAGTAGGTAACTAAGGGAACTCACTGTAATTCAACATTGGATGATAAACATAGATACATAATGTCAGAAACTTTGAACATAAACTGAGAAATGGCATGTTGCAGATATGTCATTTTGGCTAGCAGTGGCAGTTTTCATGCTGCCAGTCCATTTCAGAGGGAAGGGAAAGCACAGACAGAGAAAGAGAGGAAAGCATGGCAAATAAAAATAGCTTAGAAGAACCTATGGAATAGACAGGGAGGCTGATCTTATCTAGAAATAGTGGGGAAAACTGTTGAGTGAAAAGCAACCAAAATTGCTTGGCCCATGGGCACAGAGTTCAGCAGGGACCAGAGTCACTAGATGGGTGAGAACTATTTTTAAGCAACCACACAACAGCAAGCAGATGCAGGAAATTAGGAACTCACAAAGGAAGTTGCCAACCTGATGCAGCATCCAGAGTGTGCCTGGGCTAGTATGATTAAAACAGGTGCAGGGAGAATTGTGCCCAGGGCAATCCAGGCTGGGGATACTGAGAAGAGAAAGCCTTCATTATTGCTTGTCCCAATGAGCTGCTGGACAGACACCAGTGACCAGCCAGATGGGCACATTTATGCTGTAGGTCTGACCCTGGGTAATTGGCATCCATAGCAGTGAATATTGCAAGGCATGTGGAGGTTTAGTCCCTCTCATCCTAAAAGTGGAATTTCCACGAGGCCCCTGAGATGAGCATCTGCCCAGCAACAGGGGGTATGAATCAAATCTCAAAAGCCCACCAACTGAGTTCCGAGGTCAGCCAGGACTAAACCTTTCTATTGGGACTCCCAATTCTGAAGTATGCATAAGCCCCACTATGGAAGTACATCATATGTCAGCACTCCCCAGTTTCTCACATCCTATACTCTTTTTTTTTTTAAAAAAAAAAAATTGGAACCAGGGATTGAACTCAGGGGCACTTGGCCACTGAGCCACATCCCCAGCCCTATTTTGTATTTTATTTAGAGACAGGGTCTCACTGAGTTGCTTAGGGCCTCGCTAAGTGGCTGAGGCTGGCTTTGAACTCGCGATCCTCCTGACTCAGCCTCCCAAGTCGCTTGGATTACAGGCGTACAAGAAGCTAAGAGCTACTACAACCAGCTTTGGCTCCTACCCACAATGACTGGCAGCTTGATGAGAAATACAAAGAAATGAGATTTAACAACCCCTAGCCCTTGACTCAAGGGTCACATAGCCCAAAAATAAAAATAAACCAATAATTATAGCATAAGCAATGAACATCCATCCTTGCCAACAGTTTGACCATCTAAGTAGAAACAAGCCTTTTTTTACATATTAAGATTTTTCCCCACCCTTTTTCTATTTTTAATTTTGTTTTGTTTTTTTTACTTTGTTCCAGTCTATGTGAGTGTGTGTATGTGTGTGTGTGTGTGTTCTTGCTGAGCTGATAGATTTGAAAATATATACATTCATATAATTTTTCTTTTATTGTAATTGCTTTGTTCTTCACCTGTTTATAATTTTGCCTTGGCTTGACTTGGTTATGTGGATTTGATTTGTTTTGATCTCTTATTTGTTTGTTCAAACTTTGATTTTTTCCTCTTACCACCACTTCCTCACTGTCTTTCTTCACTAATAGCCAAATTTTCCTGTTCCCTCCTCCTTATTCTATCATTTTAGTTATTTTTTTTTTACTTCTTTATACCCATCATCATTGACTCTCTCCTGCTTCTGTTCACTTTTTAAAAATTTAAACTTTCTTTTGCCTACCTGCTCTATTTTCTATTTGCTTAATCCCACTTTCTGATAAAATTATATAGTTTATGTAGTTACTATCTCATTCATGTTGTGGTGATTATAATACAGTGAACAATATAGTAGACACCTGCTATTTAATATCTAATCTAGTTCATCATTGTTTAGTGTTGGTGCTGATGTTAAATGCTGACCTGTCCATTCCTCTGTAGGGGGAAATTAATACTATAGATGTCAAAGTAGACATAGGACATTTATTTTAAGGCATTGCATCTGTTGCTAACATTATTGCTATTCTTTGCTCTCCCTTTCTCTAAGAGGGGCTGGGAAGTAATTGGGACACTTCAAGTTCACAGAATAGAGTTCCTGCTGCTGAGCAACCCTCACAACTCAGCCAAGTCACAGTGAATCTCATGCCACACACAGAGTAGTCCCACTCAAGCCTCAACAATACCTTAACACTTAGAATAGGGGAAAGAAAAAACCCAAACCAATGAACAGGCCCCAGGGGACCTAAGGTCCCACTCCTGAACATTGTCTTTTGCAACAAAACAGAGAAGTCCTTAAAAACAAAAGAGATAACCACATACCAAAGGACACATGTATAAAATAGGAAGAAAAATCCATCTCAACTGACTCACAAGTCCGAGACTTCTGAAAACATGACAAAGCTGGCAAACAAAATCCATCCCCACCCAAATTCACAATCCCTCAGAAAAGAAACTCAAAAATATGGAAGTGGATGTGAAATTCCAGAGGAATACTTTTGAAAAAGGGTTATCAAAAAAATGTTCAACTGGGCATGGTGGCACATGCCTGTAATCCCAATGTCCTGGGAGGCGGAGGCAGGAGGATTGCAAGTTCAAGCTTAAGCAACTTAGCAAGGTGCTAAGCAACTCATTGAGACCCTGTCTCTAAATAAAATATAAAGAAGGGCTGGTTGAGTGCTTCTGAATTCAATTCCTGGTGCCATAAAATAGTTCAATGAAAAAGAATATTTAAGGAATGAATTAAGAGCAAATACAGGTGAAGAAAGACCACATCAATAAAGAAATAGAGATACAAAAAAGAAACACATCAGAACACTCAAAAATGAAAGACACAATGAGTCAAATTAGGAATTAACATGAAAATATAACCAGTAGATTAGATTGCACAGAAAATAAAACTTGAGTCCTTGAAGACAGAACTTCAGGCCTCAAAGATAGGATATGTAAATATGAAGTATGCAATAACGGTAAAAAAAAAAAAGATTAGAATACACAAGAACTCTGGAACAAAATCAAATGACCAAACCTGAGAGTCATTGACTAGAAGAGAACATGGAAATAGAGGGTGAATGCATTAGCAAAGTCTTAAGTAAAATAATAGCAGAAAAATGGACTAACCTTAGAATTGAAATAGATATCCATATACGAGAATCATATAGGACCCCAAATAGAAAGATCAAAAAAGAACCTCTTCAAGATACATCCTAATCAAAATCCCTAACATAAAAAAGGGAAAGAATGTTATATTAAAACCTGCAAGAGAAAAACATCAGGTCACATTGGAGACAAAACAATAAGACATACTACTGCCTTCTCAAATCAGACCCTAAAAGTAAACAGGGCTTGAAATGAAGTATTCTAAGCTCTAAATAATTGTCCATCAAAATTGCTATATCTAGCAAAATTATTCAAAATAAATTATGAAATAAAAATTTTCCATTATAAGGATAAATTAAAAGAATTTTTAACCACTAAGCCAGCACAAAGAAGAATATTTAAAGATGTACAGCACATAGAAGAACTCAAAAACAAATCCAAAATCCTCCAAATAGATGATGCTTACCAGAAGAGCACCTAACTAAATGAAAATAAAGACCTAATTAAATATAGCAAACATACCAAAATGGCAGGAAATAACAAGTGTCATGAAAACACTGACTACAGTGGTCACAACTCCCCAGTTAAAAGACACAGATCAGCAGAATGGATTAAAAGACAATGTCCAAATGTGATGTTTACCAGAGACTTATATCATAGACAAAGACACCCACAGGCTGAAAGTAAAAGAATGGAAAAGTTATTCCATGCAAACAGTCTGAAAGCAAACAGTAGTAGGTATTCTCATATCTGAAAAGCAGATTTGATACAAAAATTAATCAGAAAAGACAAAGGCGACTACATACTGGTAAAAGAGGAAAAAAGCAGATATAATGATGGTAAACATTTATGCCACAACTGTCATTGCACCTAATTACATTTAAAAACTTCTTGATATTAAACCCCACATAGGCCCCAATACAATAATACTGGGTGATTTCAAAACAACCTTGTCATCAGTAGAGAGATCATCCAAACATAAAATCAATAAAGATATTTCTGACTTCAATTATACTATAAATCAAATGGATCTTATAGAAAGTTACAAAATATTTCACTCTAAAGCAACTGAATGCAATTCTTCTCAGAAACTCATGGAAACTTTCCCCAAATAAACTATATTCTAGGCCTAATGTAAGTCTTACTGAATGCAAAAAAGAAAGATATAATCTTATACATCCAATCAGATCATAATAGATTGAAACTAGAAATCAACAAGAAAAATATATAAACCATATAAACACATGGAGATTAAATAATACTTTATTTAAATTATTTATTTATTTATTTGTTCATTCATTCATTAATTTTGATATATGGGATTGAATCCAGGGGTGGTTAACCATTGAACTACATCCATACCCACACCCGTTTTTATTTTTTTATTTTGAGAAAGGGTCTTGCTAAGTTGCACAGGGTCTTGCCAAGTTGCTGAGGCTGGCTTTGAACTTGCAATCCTTCTGCCTCAGTCAACTGAGCTGCTGGAATTACAGGCATAAGACACCACATCCAGCTGAACAATATTTTTTCCAATGAAGACTAGATCATATAAGAAATTATAGAATTCAAGAAATACTTAGAAATAAATGAGAACAGAGACATAACATATTGAAAATCTCTGGGACACTATTAAGGCAGTTCTAAGAGGAAAGTTCATAGTACTGAACGCCTTCTTTTAAAAAGCTAGAAAGATCCCAAACAAATAATCCAATGCTATACCTCAAGGCCTTAAAAAAGGAAGTACAAACTAATGCCAATATCTGTAGAAGATGGGAAATAATTAATATTGTAGTAAAAATTAATGAAAGTGAGAATGAAAAGCAATACAAGGATCAATGAAACAAAGAGTTGACTTTTGAAAAGATAAACAAGATTGATAAATAGTTAGCCAAACTAACCAAAAGAAAGAGAAGACCTAAATTAACAGAATTAGAGATGAAATAAGAGATATAACTAAAGACATTTCTGAAATTATTTTAAAAATTCATTAAAGATTATTTTGTTTCATTAAAAATTATTTTGAAAATTTATACTAGAATACATGACATTGACAGCTTTTTTTTTTAAATTTACTTATTGATTCATTCAACACAAATGGAGTACAGCTATTGTTTCTCTGATTGTACACAAAGTAGAGTCACACCATGTGTGCATTCATACATGTACACAGGGCAATTATGTCTGTCACACATTCTGTTATTATTCTTAACCCCCACCCCGACCCCACCCCTCCCTTCCCTCTATGCTATTTATCCTTCCTCCATTATTGCCACCCTTCCCCCCCACATTATGTATCATCATTCGTTTATCAGTGAGACCATTCGGCCTATGGATTTTTGGGATTGGCTGATCTCACTTAGCATAACAGTCTCCAACATCGTCCATTTACCTACAAATGCCATAACTTTATTTTTCTTTATGGCTGAATAATATTCCATTGTGTATAAATACCACAGTTTCTTTATCCATTCATCTATTGAAGGGCATCTAGGTTGGTTCCACAATCTAGCTATTGTGAATTGAGCAGCTATGAACATTGATGTGGCTGCAGCACTGTAGTAATCTGATTTTAATTCCTTTGGGTATAGGCCAAAGAGTGGGATAGCTGGGTCAAATGGTGGATCCATTCCAAGTTTTCTAAGGAATCTCCACACTGCTTTCCAGAGTGGCTGCACCAACTTGCACTCCCACCAGCAATGTATGAGTGGACCCTTTTCCCCACATCCTCGCCAACACCTGTCGTTGCCTGTATTCTTAATAAAAGACATTCTAATTAGGGTAAGATGAAATCTTAAGGTGGCATTTCTCTTATAATGAGGAATGTTGAACATTTGTTCATAAATCTGTTGATTGCTTGTAGATCTTCCTCTGTATAGTGTTCATTTCCTTGGCCCATTTATTGATTGGGTTATTAGTATTCTTGGTGTAAAGATTTTTGAGTACTTTGTAAATTCTGGAGATTAGTGCTCTATCTGAAGTGTGTGTAGCAAAGATTTTCTCCCACTCTGAAGGCCCTCTCTTCACATTGCTGATTGTTTCCTTTGCTGAGAAAAAGCTTTTTACTTTGACTCTATCCCAATAATTGATTCCTGCTTTTATTTCTTCTGCTTTGGGAGTCATGTTAAGGAAATCTGGTCCTAGGCCAACATGATGAAGATTTGGACCTATTTTCTCTTCTATTAGGTGCAGAGTCTCTGGTCTGATTTCTAGGTCCTTGATCCACTTTGAGTTGAGTTTTGTACAGGGTGAAAGATATGGATTTAGTTTCATTTTGCTGCATATGGATTTCCAATTTTCCCAGCACCATTTTTTGAAGAGGCTGTCTTTTCCCCATTGTATGTTTTTGGCTCCTTTGTCAAGTATGAAATACCTGTATTTATGTGGGTATGTCTCTGTGTCCTCTGTTCTGTACCATTGATCTACCTGTCTATTTTGGTGCCAATACTGTGCTGTTTTTGTTACTATTGCTCTGTAGTATAGTTGAAGGTCTGGTATTGGGATACCCCCTGCTTTGCTCTTCTTGCTAAGGATTGCTTTAGCTATTCTGGGTCTCTTATTCCTCCAAATGAATTTCATGATTGCTTGTTCTATTTCTCTGAGGTCCGTCATTGGGATTTTAATTGGAATTGCATTGAATTTGTATAGCACTTTTGGAAGTATGGCCATTTTGACAATATTAATTCTGCCTATCCAAGAACATGGGAGATCTTCCCATCTTCTCAGATTCTCTTCAACTTCTTTCTTTAGTGTTTTGTAGTTCCCATTGTAGAGGTCTTTCACTTCTTTTATTAGATTTATTCCCAAGTATTTTATTTTATTTGAGGTTATTGTGATGGGGTAGTTTTCCTAATTTCTCTCTCAGAGAATGCATCACTTATGAATAAAAATGCATTAGATTTATGAGCATTAATTTTATATCCTGCTACTTTACTGAATTCATTTATGAGTTCCAGAAGTTTTCTGGTGGAATTCTTTGGGTCTTCTAAATAGAGAATCATGTCATCAGCAAACAGGGATAGTTTGAGCTCTTCTTTTCCTATTCATATTCCTCTAATTTCCTTGGTCTGTCTAATTGCTCTGGCTAGAGTTTCAAGAACACTGTTGAATAGTAGTGGTGAAAGAGGGCATTCCTGCCTTATTCCAGTTCTCAGGGGGAATGCTTTCAATTTTTCTCCATTTAGAATGATGTTAGCTGTGGGCTTAGCATAGATAACCTTTACAATGTTAAGGAATGTCCCCACTATCCCTATTTTTTCTAGTGTTTTGAACATGAAGGGCTGCTCTATTTTATCAAATGCTTTCTCTGCATCTATTGAAATAATCATGTGGTTCTTGACTTTAAGTCTGTTGATGTGGTGAATTACGTTTATTGATTTCCGGATGTCGAACCAACCTTGCATGCGAGGGATGAAACCCACTTGATCATGGTGCACTATCTTTTTAATATGCTTTTGTATGCGATTCGCTAAATTTTGTTAAGAATTTTTGCATCTATGTTCATTAGAGATATGGGTCTGAAATTTTTTTTCCTCAATGTGTCCTTCTCTGGTTTTGTTATCAGGGTGATATTAGCTTCATAGAATGAGTTTGGAAGGGTTCCCTCCTCCTCTGTTTCATGAAATACTTTGAGGAGTATTGGAATGAGGTCTTCTTCGAAGATCTTGTAGAACTCTGCTGTGAATCCATCTGGTACTGGACTTTTCTTTGATGGTAGGCTTTTGATGACTTCTTCTACTTCATTGCTCGAAATTGATCTATATAAGTTGTGTATTTCCCCCAGATTCAGTTTGAGTGGCTCATATGTCTCTAGGAACCTGTTGATGTCTTCCAGGTTTTCTATTTTGTTGGAGTATAAATTTTCAAAGTAGCTTCTTATTATGTTTTGTATTTCAATTGTGTCTGTTGTAATATTTCAATTTCCATCACGAATTTTAGTAATTTGGAGTTTCTCTCTCCTTCTCTTCGTTATCGTGGCTAAGGGTTTATCAATTTTGTTTATTTTTTCAAAGAACCAACTTTTTGTTTTTTCATTTTTTTGATTTGTTCCTTCTGTTTCAATTTCATTGATTTCAGTTCTGATTTTGATTATTTCCTGTCTTCTACTACTTTTAGTGATGAGCTATTCCTCTTTTTCTAGGGCTTTGAGCTGTAAGGTGAGGTCATTGATTTGTTGACTTTTCATTCTTTTATTAAATGCAGCCCATGCAATGAATTTTCCTCTTAGCACTGCTCTCACAGTATCCTAGAGATTTTGATATGTTGTATCTTTGTTCTCCTTGACCTCTAAGAATTTTTTTATTTCCCCCCTAATGTCTTCTGTTATCCATGCATCATTCAATAGCATATTATTTAATCTCCAGGTCTTGGAGTATTTTCTGTTTTTAACTTTATTTTTGATTTCTAATTTCATTTCATTATGATCTGATAGAATACAAGGGAGTATATCTATGTTTTTGTATTTGCTAAGAGTAACTTTGTGGCATAACATATGGTCTATTTTAGAGAAGGATCCATGAGCTGCTGAGAAGAAAGTGTATTCACTTTTTGATGGATGGAATACTCTACATATGCCTGTTAAGTCTAAATTAGCAATTGTATCATTGAGTCCTATGGTTTCTTTGTTCAGTTTTTTCTTGGAAGATTGTCCAACAATGAGAAAGGAATGTTAAAGTCCCCCAGTATTATTGTGTTTTGGTCTATTTGGCTCCTGAAGTTGAGAAGGATCTGATTGACGTACATGGATGCACCACTGTTTGGTGCATAAATATTTATGATTGTTTTGTCTTGCTGATTTATGCTTCCTTTAAGCAGTATGAAATGTCCTTCTTTATCCCTTCTCACTAACTTTGGCTTGAAGTCTGCTTTCTCTGAAATGAGGATGGAAACCCCTGCTTTTTTACTCAGTCCATGTGCATGGTATGTTTTTTCCCAACCTTTGGCCTTTAGTCTGTGGGCATGTTTTTCTATGAGATGAGTCTCTTGAAGGCAGCATATTGTTGGGTCTTTCTTTTTAATCCAATCTGCCAGGCTATGTCTTTTGATTAATGAGTTTAGGCCATTTACATTCAGGGTTATTATTGAGATATGACTTGTATTTCCTGTCATTTTAGCTTTTTGGGGGTTTTTAGCTTAACTTTGTTTCTCCTTTGATTGACTCTTTCTTTAGGGTAATTCCTCCCCATGTTGACTGAGATTGTTGTTTTTCATTTCTTCCTCTTTGAATATTTTGTTGAGAATGTTCTGTAGGGCAGGGTTTCTCTTTGTGAATTCTTTAATCTTTTGTTTATCATGGAAGGATTTTATTTTGTCATCAAATCTGAAGGTAAGTTTTGCTGGGTGTAAGATTCTAGGTTGGCATCCGTTTTCTTTCAGAGCTTGAAATATGTTGTTCCAGGCCCTTCTTGCTTTTAGGATCTGTGCTGAGAAATCTGCTGATATCCGTATTGGTTTCCCCCTGTAGGTAATCTGATGCTTTTCTCTCGCAGCCTTTAAAATTCTATTTTTGTTTTGTATGTTAGGTATTTTCATTATACTGTGTCTTGGTGTGGATCTGTTGTAATTCTGTGTCCTGTAAGCCTCTTGTAATGGATTTTCCATCTCATTCATCATATTTGGGACATTTTCTGATAATATTTCCTTGAACAGATTATTCATACCCTTGGTTTGTATCTCTGTGCCTTCCTCTATCCCAATAACTCTTAAATTTGGTCTTTTCATGATGTCCCATATTTCTTGGAGGTTTCGTTCATGATTCCTAACCATCTTCTCTGTTTGTTCGACTTTGTTTTCAAGATTAAATATTTTGTCTTCATTGTGTGAGGTCTGTCTTCCAATTGATCTATTCTGTTAATTATGCTTTCTATTGAGTTTTTAACTTGGTTTATTATTTCCTTTTATTTCCTTGTTTCCTTCAAGGATTTCTGTTTGTTTTTGGTTTTTTTTCAGATCTTCTATCTCTTTATTGAAATGATTTTTTGCTTCCTGCAATTGCTCTATTAGCTGATTATTCATAGCCTGAATTTGCTCTCTCGTCACATCATTCTCTTCTTGGATCATTTTAATTATGAACATTCTGAACTCTCTCTCTGTCATTCCTTCTACCATGCTGTCTTCGGGTTCTCGTGATATATCATCTAGGTTTGTTTGGGACACTTTCTTCCCGTGTTTTCTCATGTTGCTCATGTATCTTCCCCTCTAATAGTGCATATCAGAGGGATTGCAATTTCCCTGTGAAGACTTAAAGTGTCCCTGCAGATTTCCAGTAACTCACCTGATGTTTGAGAGGTGCTCGATCAAGCAGTGACCCAAGAAAGGTGCTGTCCCACTACCTCCAGGTTGGGAATGATCAATGCTTCTGGGCAGAGGCAGCCTCAGCTCCGAGGACTCGGGCAGCCCCAGATGGTCACCCTCTGCCAGGGAAGGTGCAAAATTGCGCCGAAGGGTCCAAACTCTCCGCTGGAGCCAGCAACTCCATCCGCTCCAGGCCAGACCTCTCCAGGAGCCACCACGCTGTTGCTCAGAAGACCAGACCTCAGCTCTGAGTACACTCCGCCTCAACTACCGCCTCTAGGTCCCCAGGTCCAGGTTCAGCATCCGCTCTCTGTGGTGCCTCCACGTAGCGCTTCCCGGGCGACGGATTGTGCAACTCATGCAGCCAGGTGGAGTCAGGACGTAGGTGGGTTGATGACAGGAGGCTGACGGCTTGAGCACCTGGCTGCCTATGAGATGAGCAAGCCCATTGACAACTTTTGATACATATCCCCAAATAGATGATGCTCACCAGAAGGGCAACTGACCAAAAAAACCCAGTATTATGGTTTAGTTGTTAGGTATCCCCCAAAATCTCAAGTGGAATACAATGCAAGGAAGTTTAGAGATGAAATTAGGTTTCAGGAGGTTCAACCTAATCAGTGCATTAATCCCCTGATAGGGATTTACTTGATAGTAACAGCAGGCAGATAGGATGTGGTGGGTCCCTGTGGGTGGGCCTTTGGGGTTTATATTTTGTCCTTGCTAAGCAGGGTGCTCTCAGGTGCCATGTTCCCATTTGCTTTCCCCCACCACACACTTCCGCCATGATGAGCTGCCTCATTTTTAGGCCCCGTCGAATGGAGTCAGCCATCTATGGACTATGGACCTCTGAAACCATGAGCCCCCAAATAACCTTTTCCTCCTCTAATTGTTCTTGTTGGGCTTTTCATCACAGCAATGAAAAAGCTGACTAAAATATACAGGAATACAAAGAAAACCTAAACAGAGCAATATCAAGCAATGAAGTTGAAAAAGCAATTAAAATCCATGCTCACAATTCCCACCTCCTCTAGCCACACCCTATCACTTCAGTTACCACTCAGTTGATCCCTATCAGGGGATTAATTCACTGATTGGGTTAAGACTCTCACAACCCAATTATTTCTCCTCTTAACCTTCTTGTATTGTCTCACATGTGAGCTTTTGGAGGACACCTCAAATCTAAATCATAACATCCTGTCCCTTGCCCTCAAAGACTCACAACTATCTCACAATGCAAAATACATTTAGTTCATTTCCAAGAGTCCCCATAGTCTCAAGAGTTCCAAGATTGCTCCAAGTTCAAATTCAAAGCCTTCTCTGAGGCTCAAGGCAATCTCATATTGTGAGTTCCTGTAAAATTAAAAACAATTTACAAGTGTTCACTATATAATGGTACAGAGTAATCATTTCCATTTATAAAATCAGGGGCATAGAATGAAGGGATGGAGCCAAAGCAAGACTGAAATCCAACTGGCAAACAAGTCCTATAGCTCCATGTCCAGCATCTGTGGCATGAGGCATCATGATGTTGTCTCCAAAGGGCTTGTGTAGATCCACCCTTTGGCATTTTTGGTTGCAGCCCAGGTGGCCTTTCTGTTGGCTTGTCTCTTTTCGATTCCTGCAACTTTCTTAGGACAACATCCCATGTTACTGGCATTTCTTAATCTCGGGTGTCTCTACTGCAGTTTTGGCTTCCTCCTCAAATTTTTACACCTTGCCTTCTCAGAGAGTACCTTCAGGGAATCCACCCCTGCTGCACTTTGCCTGGCTTCCAAGACCTTCCTTTGAAATCTTGGTGGAAACATCCATGACCCTCTAACTCCAGTATCTTGAATTCCTACAGAACTAGAACCATTTGGTTGACACCAAGGACTGCTGCTATCTCAAGCAGTAGCCACACCCCAGGGATTCTGGTTGCAGCAGCCTCTGAGTGCGTGGGTGGTTGAATAAGTTGAAAAAACTCCCTAGGCCCCTCTTGTGCAGGAAGGGTACCCCACTGGTGTCTTCACCAGAAAATTTTCATTTTTATTCCCTTGAGTCTGAAATGGGTGGGGTCTTGCCAGTGCCTAAGATACCCTTAAGCCGTCTTTCTTATTGTCTCTGGCAAAGTCTTTAGCATTTCCTTAGTAGCCATATTGTCTTTAACAACTGCAACATCCTTAGCCCTAATTTTACTCAGGCCTTTAAAGTCCATGTTTTCAAATCTTTCTACTCTGCTTTCTGTTCCTGATTATTACAATAAGCTGCCAGCAATATCCATTCACCACCTGAGTACTGTCTAGAAATTTCTTCCACCAGATTAAGAAATCTATTGCTTTTAATATCAGCCTCACAGAAAATGTTAGGACATGGGCAAAATGCAGACAACTTCTCAGCCAGAACATAAGACAAATGGTCTTTAGTCCAAATACGAATAGTGTCCTTTTCCTGTAAACCCCCTTGACCCTGTCTTCACTGTCCATGGTTCAGATGGCATTCTGGTCTTCTGAACTCCCACCAAAATTGGCCATTAAGCTCTGCTTACAGCAATCTAAAGCATTTCCAGCTTGCACAACTAAGGACCTCTTTTTTCTCACGCTAACAACCTGTTTCTTTTAATTCCACTTTCACTATTCATATGACATAGTATATCAATAGACTCACTTCTTATCTCATTAGTGTTTTGTCCTATACCCCTCCTCATTCTCCCTGTCCAACATTAGGAATTGCAGTCCTTATTGCAAACTTACTTGTTATGCTGTAGATAATAATTTGAACTCATTTCTGTTTATTAAGACAACACTGTTAATATCTTAATAGGGACTATTTAGATTAAGGACACATATTGTTTATATGGTGTGCTGCCAATATTGAGCTCTCAATTCAAGGGGAGGCATTGAAAATAGGTAGGAACCCTATAAGACTTTAAGGGGAAACTGCAATACCTAGGATTCACACTACTAGAAGGGATGATACACTAGCAACATAAGAAAACATGAGAAGAAAATGTCTCAAACAAATCCATATACTATACCAAAAGAACCCAATGACAACATGGCAGAAGCATTGTCAGAAAGGGAGTTGTATATAATTAAAACGATCCAAGAAGTGAACGAGGAGTCAAGAGAGCAAATGCAGGCAACTACAGGAAGCAAAAGATCATTGCAATAAAGAGATAGAGATTCTGAGAAAAATCCGAACAGAAATCCTTGAAATGAAGGTTACAATAAACCAAATTAAAAACTCAATAGAAAGCTTAACCAACAGGCTAAATCATTTGGAAGACAGAACCTCAGACAATGAAAACAAAATATTTAATCTGGAAAACAAACTCAACCAGACAGAGAAGATGGTAAGAAATCATGAACACAAACTCCAAGAGTTATGGGACATCATGAAAGACCAAATTTAAGAGTGATTTGGATTGAGGAAGGCACAAAGATACACACCAAAGGAATGAATAATCTGTTCAATGAAATAATATCAGAAAATTTCCCAAATTTGATGAATGAAATGGAAAATCAAGTTCAAAAGGCTTATAGGACACCAAATGAACAAAATCACAAAAGATGCACACCCAGGCACATTATAATAAAAATACCTAACATACAAAACAAAGATAGAATCTTAAAGGCTGCAAGAGAAAAACATCAGATTATATAATGGGGAAAACCAATACAAATATCAGCAGATTTCTCAGCCCAGACCTTAAAAGCAAGAAGGGCCTGGAACAACATATTCCAAGTATTGAAGGAAAATGGATGCCAACCAAAAATCTTATGCCCAGCAAAACTTACCTTCAGATTTGAAGATGAAATAAAATCATTCCATGATAAACATAACTAAAAGAATTCACAAATAGAAAGCCTGCCTTACAGAAAATCCTCAGCAAAATATTCCAAGAGGAAGAAATGAGAAACAACAATGTAAGTCAGCAAAGGGAGGAATTACCCTAAAGGAACAGCCAGTTAAAGGAAAAAACAAGATTAAAATCCAAAAATAAGTCAAAATGACTGGGAATACAAGTCATATCTCAATAATAACCCTGAATGTAAATGGCCTAAACTCATTAATCAAAAGACATAGCCTGGCAGATTGGATTAAAAAGAAAGACCCAA